>JAHREE010000280.1:12756657-12971985 GCA_033628505.1 Tringa tobata
CGCCGCTGCTGCGGGGCCCCTTCCTCCTCCTCTTCTTCATCCTCTTCTTGCTCTTCCTCGGCGCCCCGGCCCGGGGAGCCGTCTACACCAACCATTTCTTGGTGGAGCTGCACGGCGGGGGCCAGGCGGAGGCCGAGCGGGTGGCGGCGGAGCACGGCTTCGGCGGGGTGCGGAAGGTAAGCCGGGGCGGTGCGGAGAGGCGGTGCGGTGCGGAGAGGCGGTGCGGTGCGGTGCCCTTCACGGCGTCCTCCCGCCGTGAGCATCCTGCCCGCGACTTACCTGGGCAGCAGGGATGGAGCAGGGCGCGTCCCGCCTGTCCCCACCTTGATCCCCCCGCTTCCCGAGGGGATTTTTTAGGAGTAGCGTCGCCAAAAGCCATTGCAAGTGCTTCTCAGCAGCGGCCCAGGAGGGTGATTTTCTTGGACTAGAAAGCAGAGGAGTTTCCCACATGGTAGCTCGGTGCCTTTTGACTTACTATGTAAACATCCTCCAATTGAGCACCCATCCTGCGGGGTCGGGAGCGACTGGGGCCGCCCAGGGCTTCCTGTGCATGGCTGCACTCCAAACTGCTCAGAACACTTCAAAAATAACTAAAGCTGCATCTCCATGGAGAAGCTTGCATACAATTTAAATGGAAGATTTCACAGGAGGTTTGATACTCAAGTTTGTGAGGCTGGTGGCTTCTTAATCTCAGAGAAACAGGATGCCCCCAGGCTGAACAAGCTGCTTAATATTAAGCATGATAAGCAATCAGTGCTTATATCTAATGAATGTAAGTTGGGAAACTTAAAGTGCCATTGGAGGTTGTTTTAACTTCTGAGGTACCAGGAAATCTGAGGTAGCCTCGGTGGCAGGGAGTCTCTTCCCGGCTCCTGGGGAGCCCAGCTCCAGTAGAAATCTCCCCCATGCAAATAATAGTTAAACCTCTAAATGCTTTAGGGTACAGTCAGATCTGGGGTGAAGACAGGGAGAGGCTAACAGGGTACCTTGGTCAATACAGTTCCTGGCAGACTTAATGCCCCGGCAGCACTTGGGTTGGAGCGTGGAGGAAGAGTGAGCTGTGAGCATTGCTGCTGCTGCTGCTGCTTGTTTGGTTTTTTTCGTTCCCTGGTAGTTATGCAATGAGAGCCTGATCCTACTCCTGAGGAGATGAATGAGAATGGTAACCTGAACTTGGATGAGTGAAATGGATTAAGACCTTGATTTAAAAAAAATAATAAAAAGGCATATGAAGTGAGACTCCCTCCCTCGGGCTGCCTTGTCTCAACTCCAGCGGGGGCTCATTAGAGAAATGAGGACAAGATCGTTGTTGCTTTGACCACAGCCAACTCCTGCTGCTGATAAGATGCTTTTGTTTTGGGCTCATAGCCTTGTTCTGATAGTGATGGAGCTGGGCTGCTGATGCCCTTGGGAAAGGATCCCTTATGGGGATTAGGTTTTGTTACATGAAACTTCTTAGCTATGACTCCTCGGCCAACTGTTTCCCCTTTATATTGCCCTCCTGTTTGTACTCCCTCCCTCCTCTCCTGGGGATGTCTGACTGATAAGGCCTTAGGGGGAGGGAAAGGCATCCTTGTGCAGAGCTGAATTTCTTACTACTTTTGTTGGATGCTTTCAAATGATCCTGTGACCCACGTGGGGAGGAGATGGGGAGAGAGGGGATTTCGTAGGATGAAGAAATGCAGCTTCTGGGCTGTTACCAGAAGCTGTTACCTCTTCCCTCCACCATGCCTCTCCCCAGGGTGCCTCGGGCACATGAGGAGACATACAGATTCTTCATGGAAATAAATCTTGTAGCTCATCTCGGCAGAGAGCTGGAGGGAAGTCCTTTGGGTGTGCGAGAGGAGAGTACCTGCTTTCCAGTACATGCCACGGGGGGGGCTGTTTCCCGTGGACACGGGTGTCTCTAGGAATGAAGCCTGGCAGAGCCGTTGCGTGATGTGCGTGTGCTCGCGGGCTGGGGGGTGGATGGTGGCTCCTGTACTGAGCACATACTGTCCCAAGAGGTTTCTAGGTTACATCATCCCAGTCCCTGAAAAGCTAGAAAGCCTCCCACCCCTCCTCCGCAAATGCAAGAGAAAATAGCACCCTACTAATTTTAGGCAGTAATTTTAGGGAATAGGAAAAGTTCAAAGGGTTTGGCATTTAACTGTCTGTGTTGGAGGATAATCCGTGAGAGGCTGATGGCAATCTCTGTTCTGCAGCAGGGGAAATCTGTGACGGGGCTTGGGTGGTGACAGTCGGCCGTTAGTCAAAGCTTGTGCCGTCTCTTCAGTACTGCTGAACTGAAGACTCTCCTAATCTGTTTTTCTATCATCGGGCTTGTCTGGCATCTCTGCTTAGAGTCTGCAGACTCAGCTTTCATGGCGGCAACGACAGTGCGGAAAGTTGAACATGGCCATGTGTGTGTATGGAAACAGAGCTGTTACTGGGAAACTCTCAGGGGAGAGTACCATGTGTAGATACGCTGTCTAATGAAATATTCAAAAAATAGCAGAAAAAAACCCCTCAACTTATACCACAGGGAGAAGTAATCTTTGCATATTTCAGCCACGCATACGGTTTGGGTAATATAATGAGTTATTTACTTAAACCAAATACAGTTACCTTTACCCATATGGGAGAAGAGCTGTTGTCTGAAAATAATCACCTTTATTTCAGTGCAGGGACTTTCCCAGTAGGAGCACAAGAGCAGATTCAGCTTTTTTCTGTGTGAGGATTTAAGACATGTATGAGAGGGATTTCTTTTATGTATGGTATGCATCACAGACCTCTTTTAACATGAGCTGATGGGAGCTGATTTTTAAATTACAAATTTTTAGCACACATGTTTTTTTCCTAATAAGAAACAATCTCTGAGCAAGTGCGTGTTACATTTACTTAAGAGCAGATTTCTGCAGAAATACAAGAGAAAGCATTGCTTTGAAGATTAATGTAATGAACTATATGATGAGCTTTCTAATTGATTCTTTGGCCATGCTTCCTGCCATCATTCTGAAGCCACTACAAGACTTCAGGTGGGCTAAAATGCGTACTTGAAATTCAGCACTGGATGAATTGACTAAGAAGGGCTTGGTACTTACGTAAACAGGTGCCTATGTTTAGATCTAGGATCCTAACGTGAGACAGTCTCAAAAACACTGGTTAATTTTTCTTTAACCTTTCAAGTACACATGTCTTTGTAACTCTGATTATGTCCTTTGATTTTTTTATTTTTTTTTTTTAACGTTTGCAATTTTTCAATCCATTTGTACCTGCCAAAATTGATTCTATATATTCCTGGTGAAACAGATATTGTGATAAAGCATATTCTTTTCTTAAAATGGTTAGCCTTACCATCTCTGAGCGTTCAGGAGTCACGAGGATGCCCCTCTAATAGCTACATGTTAAATCGTGAGAACTGCAAAGGGAACAACTTTTTTTTTTCTCTTCATTTTATTTGCCTTCTGGCATGATTGCCACCAGAATACATTTCTTAATGCAGGCTGAAAAAAGCTGCTTTCTGACCTTGCTTTGTAATTCTTAATTAATTTCTAAGAAGAGGAGTTGGAAGAAGCATTTGAAAAGGTCTCCTAATTTGGAGATCAGAGTTTAGACATCTCTTTCCATTTCATCAGCAACCGGGAGAACACGATAATCTACAAAATGCCACCATAGCTAAGTATTCCACTTCTGGTAGCATTGAAGTGAAGGGTTTTAAACAATTAGCATTCAGTGGCCTCAAATATTAAAATAAGAACAAAATACAGGTTTCAAAACATGGAGAATTTTGTGTTCCCAAAGCTGGTCTGGGTTTTTCTTTGATGTATCACCCGATCACCTCTCCTAAACCTTGCAAAACCCAAGGTACCTGTCACAGCTGTGACTTTTCTGCTTCCCATTTTGGCTTAGGGGGCTGCTGGTTGAGGACCAAGCTTTCTGGAGTTGGCCAGGAATTTCTGGGTGAAATGTTGGGAGCTTGTGCACGGATACATAAATTGCATAAATACAGACTTATTGAAAGCAAAACTTAACAGATAAAAAAAGCCAGATTTTTTGCTGCAGCAGCCACTTCTGCACCTAGGCTGGGAGCCTGTGAGTCAGGAGTTGGTGTGGTGTGGGAGGTAGACCAGGAGGCAGAGCAATGGCTTTGCAGCTTTGGAGGCTCTTTCCCGGGATCTCCTTCAAGAATCCTGAAAATATCATCTTGGGGTCCAAACACTAAAGCTCTAAAAAACCCTTCTTGTGTAGATCAGCCCCTCAATCCGAGAAGAGGTGTTTCCCTAGCTTGATAGTTAAGATGCCAGGATATGCTTCTCCGTGCCCAGAATGCACTGTGATGGACAGATCGGATTCTGTCCATGTGAAAAATGCTGGTTTCAGATGTGGGCCTGTATGTGTGTTTACAGATATGTGTGTTTATATACATAAATATGTTTCTTGTTCCTTTTCCCTGAAAACCTGTTCAGGGAGAAGAAAGAAGGGTGAGTTCTTAGCCGGGCTCCTGGCTGACCTTGTGTGCGTATATGTTAACCAGGCAATTGTGCACATATCTGGTGGTCCATGTGTTACAGGTAAACACATGGTAAGCCTGTGTTGCCTTCACACGTGCTGCTAACCCAAGAGCTCATGGAAGTGTTAGTTCTGGCCAGCTGAAGGCAGAACAGAGGGTGCAGACGTGCCCCAGTGTGGAAACAGATCCGGAAGCATGGGAGCATCCCATGCAAAGAGGAGGCAGAGAGCCTGGGTCTCACTGCGTTGGGCCCGCTGGATTCCAATGGCTTGAGATCAAGCCTCTGTCTGCAGTGTTTCCGTGCACTAATACATTTAATAATTAATTAGCTTTGTGTTTTATGCTGGCCTAGAGAAAAGGATCTTTATTTGCAAAAGTAATTCTTCAGGAAACAGAAAAACCTCTTAGAAATAGAAGGTACAAAGTAAGTTTTTGACGAAACCAAGAACTTTAATTTCCTAGATTTCACTGTTGCAATTTTGTGTTACTAAGATAAGAAGTAAATTCCATGCAAGTGCTAATTGTGCAACTACTGACATTTCAATAGGTCATCTCACCATAACAGCGAATGCTTATGTTTCCAAGAGGTAGTCTGAGCTGATATGCTTAAATTAGGGGGAAGGAGCAATTAACTAGCAGGAGAAGTTTGATATTGCTGTGGGAAGGCACACTGCTGGGCGATGATGGAGAGCTCCCTTTTCCAGAAAAGCCCTGGAAGAAAGTAACTGGGGAGACAGAGCAGCCATCTGTGTTTGGAGGGATCCTTATTATTTGAGGGGCTGGGCATGAGCTAGGAAGTCCCATTTGCTCCTATTTACACTCGAGAGAGATGTTAGTGGAATTAAATAAGAGTTTTGCTGTGCTAGGAGAGAGTTTGCCTCATACGTGGAAATGCTGTGTTTCTTTCAAAATGATGCTGTTTCATTTTGATTTTGGTTGTGGTTTTTTTTATATTGTATTCTGCTTTGGATGCAGAAACAGCCCCAGGAGCAGACACTGTAACTGCCTAACTCAGAACAAAAAAAATCCCCCGATACTTAAATGGACTCACTTATGCATGTGAAAGCTGTAAACTATCAACAAGAAGAATGTAAACCACAGGCTCAAATACATCCCTAACCCAGTTTCTATAGAGCTCCTTCTGTATCAGACTCAAACCGACTGCTTGTTGTCGGTGAGTGTTCTGTTTGAGGTATGAAAATAATTATCTTGTCAGATTTTTATAGCATTTATTATTTGAGTGTAAAACAAGAAGGTCAGACTCCCCTACTATAGATCCCTGCTGTAATTGCTCTATTACTGTTTTGAATACATGGTGTAGTTCTGTTTCTTGGCAAAACACACACATTAAACATTACCTTTACAGATAAGTTTTGTTTTGTTTGCTGAGCTACAGCTCAGTAAACACAGGGATACCAAATTCTGGGTATTTATAAAGCTGCCTGCATTTGTAATTTGGTTTATACCATATTGCTTGAACTCATTGGTGAAATTGAACATGTGGTATAGACCTAGGAAATGAGCTGTGCATAATTCTTTTTTCACTTGTTTTTTTTGATGCTGCAGCCCAACTGGGGATGTGCAGTTATTTGTTTTCATTTAAATTATATTTAGTTTTGCCAGTGTCAAGGAAAGAAAAATAGAGAGAAAAAACATACAGAGAAGTGAACGTTTCCAGACGGCTGTGATCCCAGCACACCAGAACTGAACGTGGTGTGTATCTCCTGCAGCCCAGCCCCCAGTGCCTTCCTGATGAAAGCTGGTGCCTTGTGGTGTGAAGGCACCAGGGCCAGCTTTCCACTCCAAGAGGTAACTCTGGGTCTGAGGGGCTTAAGCAGCTGACGAGCTTCAGTGCTCAGTGTGTGGATGCTGGGTGGTGCCAAAGCTGGTGAAGCAGGACCAGCTTGCCCGGGTTCCCCTCTGCCAGAGGCTGCCTGCACATCACCAGAGCAGAGCAGCCTCCCAGGCCAGCGGTTTTCATGGTCTAGCACTGTGGAAACCAGATGTTGCCAGTGGCCCCCTGACTTGTTTTCTAGAGCTCCTGCTCTGGAGAGTACTTGTGGCTGTTCCACCAGTGGTTCCCCCACCACACAAGTTCTCTGTTAACATTTTGTGGCAGGAAACAGCTTGTTGTCCTGTATACTGTGTCTCCTAACCCCGGTGATGCTCCTTTTCCTACTCTTGTGAAATCCTTTAAAAGTATTGCATGGAGTGACTTCAGCTCCCCAGGTTGTTCCTCTCCTTTGTACACCTCTCTTTAGAAGAATCACGATAGCGTGTGGAGATTTTTGTGCTACACAAAAGAAGTTTAGGATTTGCATCGCGAGAGACAGAATTATTATAGAGGAAAGAGGTCTCTTGCTTTGTTTCCTTCAAGTCTGCCAGTTCCTTAGCTTTTTTGGATCTGTGCTATGGAATTTAGAGTCACAGGTGTTATTTTAATATCAGAACTAGATAAACAAAGATCATTAGTATGGTATCATCATCCTGCTGTCAGCCTGGGATCTCCTTTCTTCTGCCCAGATAGCTTTCTTGCAGATGACTTTCAGGCTATTTCTGGACTCTGCAACATATGGATCTATTCATTACCTGTTTGTTTTTGAACTCTGGGTTCCCATATGCTGTGGCTCTCTCTGGGGCCCTACTTGAAGCTCTCATTCCTCTGGGTAGGTTTTCCACGTGTTGAGAGCAGTTTGAGAGCTGCTCCTAAGAGCCAATATGGATATCTGTTGCTATTTCCTACACCAAAGTTGAGTTTGTCCCCAGGCATGAGGTTGCAGAGCTGTGCCCAGAACCAGACCCTGATGGTTTAGGTTACTGCAGATGAGGCAGAGCGTTTTGTTTCTAGCTTGGGAGTTCCAATCCAGATTAAAACTCTAGACCAGAATAAATTGTCAATTCACTCCCAGCTCAAAGTTCTTTCATTTGAGAACCTGTGGCATCCTTGGCATTTGGTTATTAGCAGGCAAACAGTCCTAGAGACTGTGCTACAAGGCTTGGCTCCTTCAGGAAAGCACTGAGGTGCCTTGTGGGGTGCATGAATGTGTTATCTTTTATAACTGACCTTTGTGTGAAGGTGGAAGATACCCTTCTATCCTTCTCACAATATATGACAGGTGACAAGATGTAACACCCTACCCACTCTTAGAAAACTTCTATTGCTGTAACTAATGTAGTTAATATGGGAAAACAAACCCAGTTGCAGTGCTGTTACTATCAGTGTAGGAGTACTAACATCTGTAACTCGTGCCACATCAGAACATTATTAGCAAAAATTTCATTTAAGCTAGAGCTTTAACCAATAAGACCACGCTGATTGAAAAAAAAAACAAAAAACAAACCACAACAAACCAAACAACAAAGCCAAACCAACAACAATAAGAAAAAAAAAGCATCAGACTTCCTGGAATAGTTGTTACTGCTAATACTTTACAGTGTAGCTAAGTAGAATTTTGCATGTGACCCTTTTCCTCATCCATCTGTGGAATTATTCCAATTAAAAATAATCCATGCAACTCAAATTTCAAATGCTTGTAATAAAGCACTTACAAAGTAGTTGCTGAAACATATGTAGAATTTATTTGGTAGATAGGTTCAATTAGTAAGTCCTGAGAAATGTCCATGCTCATGGAAGATTCTGTGAGCTGGAAATCAAGACCAAATGCTAAAATGATTGATAAATTCTGCCAGTTCTTATGAAAATATTATACCTGGGAAACCCTGCTATGCAGTTGCAGTCTGTAGCCTGGGTGGCTAGTTTCTGTGAGAGCTGGAGTAAGAAACTCAGTGGTGTAGTTAATGAATCTAAAATTTACCTTTGTCCTGTACTGATACCCAAGTCATCAGAATCCCTGTTCTTTTTTTCTTTTTCTTTCAACTTTTTCAAATAATTAAATGGGTCAGGTCTCTACAGGATGCTGGCTGCATGGTGGCTATAAATATTGCAGCGAGCAGCCTAGAGCTTCCATCCATCACTGGCCTCTGGTGGGAGGAAGCCGAACTGCTCGACTATTTGTCAAAGACAGGATTTCTCTAAGTAACCTGAAGCAGTCTGGTGTATTGCTCTGGCTGTAAATCAAGGCGAGCTCTACGTTTAACTCCCCTAAGTTCATTGAAAAAGCTAGCCCTGTGCTACTGAAATGGAGATTTAATTTCAGCTGGGGGGTCCCAGGCTGTGCTTTGGGACAGAGAGCGCTGTCCTAGAGAGAGCTGAATTTGGTGTTGTTGAAATTCTGCATGGCCACCACACGCAGTTTATCAGCTGGCATGAAATCCAATTTGGTCACGGATTTATGACAGTCGCTCGAAAGTCTAACTCAGTTGAACGCTGGCTGTGTTCAGCAAGTAGTGGGTGCTTGGACCTAAAAAAAGAAATTGCGAGCTAGTCCAGTTACCATTTATGCACTGGGATTACAAACAAATAAATTAGGTAGTGATAGCTCTAGTTTACTCACTGAAGAACTGAACTGGGCCATAATGTTCTTTGTCATGTATTACCTACCTTCTCAAACAAAACTTCTGTGTAAATGTTACATTCTTAACTTCTTTGTCCACAGAAAGCAAATGGAAAGAGTGACCTCAGTGTTTGCATCAACCCGGTCGGCAAGTGTGTCCCAGATACTCATGACTGAACTAGATTATTTGCTTACCTGATGAGTAGAACAGTAATATGTCAGAGCTGCTTTCTCCTAGAGCACAGAACCAAAGTGTGGAAACCTGAAACCCAACAAATACATATTTAATTATTATTGTTAAGCAGAGAAACTGGTACCGTTATTAGGTGGGTGTTGGATATCAAACTAGAGCCAAACAGGTGAGTCTCTTCCTTGTGTAAGTAGTAAAAGAGGTGGGATATAGCCTCCACTTCCCAATGACAGAGGAACATCCTTTCTGCCTACTCATTCTTTATGAAACATAAGTGAAATGAAGGAGTGTGATTGTGAAAACCACTCTATGGGTGAACAGTCTTTGTCACCTACTGTGCAACATCAAGTGCAGTAGAAGCTTCTGTTTAAGGCTTTTAGCTGCCGCCAAGATATGTTGAATTGGCTCTAACTATGGCTGGTGAATTCCCATCGGTCCCACAGGGACCTAGTGCTTTCTTGTGTCAATTAATGTCAGAACTGTGTTTCAACTGAATTTAGCAATTTAGAAGTTAACTTTGAACCAAATGTAGAGTGGAACTGTCAAGTCTGAATATGGGTGAAGAAGTATCAAAACTCAGAACTGGAACACATTGGGAGGTTTGGAAAAAGTAGTTGTTAACATTGGTGGAATGACGGCTGTGGATCAGGGACATCATCTGAAGTTTGGTCTTCGCAGCATTTCCATCTATTATTTTTTACATTACCATTTAAATCCCAAAACTTCACAGGCAAATGTACTTTTGTTCTCTTAACTGTAAAACCATTCCATTTCTCCTACAATTTAGATACAGTTCAGAATAAAACCCAGACAGAAGATCAAGTGGTTTTTTTCCCTCTTTCTTCTGATGGGGATTAAAACACTCAATTTCATTCTGTAAAATCCCCTTTTTCCCTTCTAACCAAACGTATTTTACTCACATTAAATATGTTGCACCTTGGTAGGGAAACCAGTATTCTGGGCTCTAAAGGCTGAAACATGCTGAGTGATTAATTAAAAACCTACATTTGCCTTGCTTGACTAATGTAATAAAAGTAAGATAACATATTAGCACACGCTGGATTGACCACAATTTCTGCTGCCAATAAACTTCTGTCATTTATTAATTGGTAGTAACAAACAGTAAAAGGACTTACTTCACAGCTGCCTGAAAGGTCCATGAGGTAGGTCCTGGGAGGAAGAAGAGGTGGTGGTGCTGTTTTCTTTCCTTTCTCATTGGTATTGCTAGCATTGAGGCAGATTTGGGTCAACCTTTTCTTCCGTCTAATACGGAGCTCTTGAACCCACCCAGAGCAGTTGTCTGTGTTGTGAGGCGATAATTGTACTGCTGTGTACTGGAGCCAAGAGGAGCTCTCTCCAGTTCATGATGATCTAAGTTATGGAAGAATTTGCTTCTGAGCTGGTCTTGTGATAGTGGGGATTAATGACTTTCTCTTAGCAGATTCAAGCAACTTTACAAAATTAAGGAAAACAGCAGCGTGCCAAAATTTCTCTTTTCCATGGCCTCACTGAAAATATTTTTCTTAAAGCTTCCTTGCCCTGCTCTTCTCCAGCCTACCATCTTAAGTTTAAAAAAAAAAAAAGCAACAGCGTGCACCCCCCATACACTAACATCACAGTTTTGTTTCTAATTCTTACCCATCATCATCTCTCCCATAAAGCACATAATTTTCTCCAGGACTTGACTGCTTCTCTGGGAACTGGAAGGCCTGTATGGGCTAACAACAGAAACCTCCCTGTGAAGCACTTTCTGTCAGTCAGCTATTGCTTGGCAGCCTGGCATTAAGCAGATGTGGAGAATAAAGAAAAGAGTAGAAGTTTTGAATAGAAAGCTACAAATCTTCCTTAAGTGTTGGCAAGGGTAGCATCTTTCCATTAGTGCAATTCACTTTCTCTGGGCTTTCTTGAGTAGCTCTTGTCAGTAACCAACTAATTTTGGTCTGAGCTGCTTTTATAGCACTACTTCATTAGAGCCCCAAGTTCATGACGTTGCTTTTAGGTGCTAGATTAGCTGAGCTCTGACAGGCATGTTTGTGTCCGGCACACTTTGTTACATGGACATAGATTTAAAAATAATGCTGAAGTGCTCTGCTAAAATGTCTGTGAGCAGCCATGTCTTGCCCCCTCTCCATCTTTAAGATAGAAGTACCAGTAATTTTTGGCTGGGGCATCCTACATCTTTTTAATGCTGTTTTAAAAATAGCAAACTTCATCTCATGGCTTTTATCTCAGTGTTTTTAGAGCTGATGTGACACCAAGTTCTAGTGTGACAATAGCAATCAACCTGTTTGGTTACATGCTTCAAAGGAGAGCTGGGTCTTAGATGAGGAATGAGGCAAAGCGGCCGTTGTTAGCAGTACTAATTGCTGTCAGCAGTATTGATCCAGCTTTGTCAGAAGTATACCACAGTCACTTAAATTTGCAGACTATAACTAAATCAAGCTGTTTCTTATGAGTTTTCCCTAAGGCAGATGTACTGATATGAAGAAGAGAGTTCCATTGTCTATTATTTAAACATATTAAAATATTTTCCAAATATCTGTTGCTGAAGATATGTTGCTGATTACATACATATATGTGTAGATATACACATTAGTATCTGTTGGCAATGGCACTTGGCTTTTTATAGTTACAGTTTTATAGCACAGTCTATAGTGCTGTGCAAACATTAATTAAATGAATCCTATCAATAAATAAAATAAGTAAACAAGTGCTTATTAGACTATGGCATTCTACGCACAAGGCAACTGAAACAAGAATATTACAGCTTTAATTGCCTGAGATTCTTGTAATCTTAGTAGGTGCTGGGGTTCTGAAGATGCTGAAACTCATGGCTTGCGAGTTTTAGCCCTGGCTCTGTCCTACAGCAGTTTTACCATGTGAAGTGGCAGCAGGCAGGGGGAAAAGCAAATGAAACAGTCCTGGATAGAATGATCTTGGTGAGAAAGTTATTTGAGGTGTGAAAAATTTCACAGCATCTTATCACCTTGAGAGGTGCTTTGAAAACACAGAAGCGCCTTGAAAGAGTGGCAGGATACCCAGGGGAGCCCCGTTGCTCCAAGAAGGAGACAGGCACTTACAGCAAAAGTTTTGTTTGCCTTTGGTAATTAAGTGTAGAACTGGCAAAACCATTTTTGGGGTACAATTTTTTTTTTTTCCCTTGTATTTTTAAAGCATTGGCTGTCACTGGCTAAATGAACTACAGTTAATTAACTCAGTCAAGTACTGACTGGCTTTCTGGCTTATGTCATTTACAGTGTACAGTTGAAGAGCAGTTCCTTGAAGTCAATACTAATACGAGCAAGTTTGGAAAGTTAAGTGTAGGAGCCCTAAAGAATGTCTGGATGGTTGGACTAGATGATCTGAAATCTCCCTTCCACCCTAGGCAATTCTGTGATTCTGTTCTGTGGTTCTGTTTGGTTTTTTCTGGGGGTGGACACAAAGGGGCTTTTGGATTTTTTGTTGTTTTGGTTTGGTTTTTTAACAGGATGAGTAAAATTCTCCCAAATTGTGGAAAAATTTCATTTTGTGCTACTGATTCCTGTTTTAAGAAAATGTAATTGATTATTGATTCAACTTCTGATGAAATTGCGTTTACTTTATCATTCTAAATGATGTGTATTTTTATGTCTTGTGTGTGTGGCTGATATGGAGCTGTGTAGCTGAATGATTGGAGGGGGCTATCTTATTTTTTCAGTGGCCATTTGTTGTTGCTAAAAACGACAACACAACTGTTAGATGCTCACAGTGACTTACTTTTCTGGGTGCTGAGCTCTAGGATTCTCCCTGGTGGCCAGGGCTCGGCTGAGGTGCTCTTCTTCTCAGGATCCTCAACATCTATGTAAGAGGCCCTAATGATGATTGCTAAGCCTTCACTTCAGGCTGTCAGCCAAACGGTAACAATCACCTACTCCAGGTAATGATGATCTGGATTAATCCAGACAGTCCAATGCAAGTGCTGGTGTATTATAAGCAAGAACGTTCTCCTCCAAATCTGGAAAGTATCCTGCTTTCAGCAGTGCATGTGGCAGAATTGATAATGGGGTTTATGGTTACTGGGGAGTAACGGATAAAACTCTCTAAAATGCACAGATCCATTCACATAAACTAGAATAACTCTTTTAAAAGCCTCAAATGGCTTCTCCAATTCACTGATAAAACTATCAACAAATCCACAATCTTGTCACTGATGACTTATATGACTGTTACGTGCTTGCAGGATGAAGCTCTTCAGTGACAAACTTAACAGTGATAGAAATACAGTAAAACATTAAACCTCTATGATTCATTCAATTGAAATCAAATCCCAAATACTGCAAACTTGAAACTAAACCAATGGAGCAGTGTTTCATAAGTGCTTGGAAGCACTATGTGCTTCACTATGTGTGATAACGTAAGAACAAAACTGATGGGAAAAGGAGAACTAGAGATTTAACATCAGAATTGATCATCTACCTGAATGTGGACAGCTTTGTGCCCCTTCTAGTCTCTGGAGTGAAAAAGGTGTTCCTGGGGCTTAGCTCTGCTCATTTTAACATGGCCACATAAAACAGGTCAGATGACTCATGCTCTTAAAAGTGTCTCTTTTTTTTGCCATGAATTGTACAGGGAGCTCAGATGACTTCCACATGGACAGACTGGACATGTAAGCGTAATAGCAGTCTCCATAACTGGTTCCATTTCTTCCATTTACTTCCCTGTATTTACTGAACTCCTCATGTCCAGCTGTTGAGAAGACTGTTTAACCTTGTGGTTGCTGTGCGCCAAGAGGGACTAGACACAAGGCTTTATTTTATCCTTTTGGATAAAATAAAATCCAAAGGCATATATTCTGCAAAGTCTTTGGATATCACATTTGACTTTACGCTGTTTCTAGAGGGAAAAACATTTCACTGTGGGGGTGAGGGAACCTTTCAGAAACCATTGGAAAGTACTTCTGCTGGCTTGAAAAAAACTTTTTAAGCAAGGTTGCCACGTTCTTACAGGATAACTAATCTCCTAAATAACAATAACAGGTAGCCTTGATACCTTATTACTGCCACCTGTTCTGATTCCCTTAAGAGGTGGTTAGACATGCATATGAAACAGCTGAAAACATATGCAGGTATCTAAATACGGCATTTCTGAATTACTTTGTAGGAGAAATGTACTGCGTGTTAATCAGTTGATTTCACAAGGATCATCTTCTGATGATGTTTTAAGATGAGATTTATGTTTTGGGAGTGTTAAACCTCGGGCTAACACCTCCACCTGCCAGATTTGCCAAGAGAAGCAGATTAGGCTTTGGTGGAGGCAGCTAAATAGGGCACAGGTGCAATGAGAAACGAGCCAGGAAGACTAAGCCATAACACTCAGACCTGAACCTGAGTGTGCCAGTCTTCAGGGCTGTTTGGAGCCTGTGTGGATCCTTGTGCTGAGCCTTCAGAGTAATTATAGCACACTAATGAGAAAGTGTGAAATCCTTGCCTGGGGCCGTGGGGACACAGTGGACTGGATTTCATGTTGGGTAAGCTCTGGTACAGTTTTAGTCCTCTGTGCTATTTCCTATTTCTCCACCAACGTTTGAATTAATCCTTTCCTGTTGGTGCTTTGTTCTGTGTTATTTGGTGCCTGGGGCTGCCTGTGTTTGTAGCTGGCTCTACTCTTACGTGGCCCTCATTGCTACAGTGAGTGAGTGCCTTTGACTGCAGACTTGGCTCCCATCTGTGTATTTAAAAGTAAAACGATTTCTAATGCTAATTGGGGTTAAGGAAAATGAGAGAAAGAGAGTTTAAAAATTCATATTGAATATTTATAAGCATCCTCAGTGCATTTGATGAAACTGGGATGAAAAGGTTTCTAAAAGGTTTCTAATTTCTGCTGGGAGGCACTTTGTTGTGCTTCACCTACAACGGCAACCGAAGGAGCGAGGCCTGTGGGGCCTGTGAAGGCTCCAAATACATTTACTCGTTTCAGGTTTAGGTCGTATTTTCTGTTGGTGTAATTACTGAGCAGTAATGGGATGAAAGAGCTCACCTGTGCAGATTTATGGCCCCTTTTTAAGTCAGGAGCTGTGCTTGGGCTCTGAGGGGAGAGATGCTTTGTGTTAAAATATGCTTTTTTTTTTGAAAAAAAAAATCTTTTAAAATTTTATTTTGTGGGATGTGTATTATTTTTTTTCCTCGGAGCAGACAAAGGGTTTCTTTAGCATCAGTGTTTGAACCGTTGCACGTCTGCCTGCATATTCATCCTAAGGCAGGCAAGAAACCCTGAGGAAGGTTCTTTGTCATCCTGGCTGGATGAGGATTTTCTGTGAATGTCATTCACTGATGGATCCATTTATGCTGATTTTGGAGGCGATCAAAGAAGGCAACCCTGGGGTAAAATCACCATTTGCTTGCATTTTTAAATGATTTTGCTCAAAAGAAAGTTGTTATGGACTGTTGTCTGCATTGGTAACTTGGGAGAGGAACCTTAACAATAGGTTCAAGTGCACCAGTTTTAGGATATTACAGTATCGAGGATAAATCATTGGAAATGATGCACAAAAGGTGGCAGTGTGCTGAAGGGATGCAGCGTTACATGGTACAGCGTGAAAGGCTGCATGGGAAGACTGGGCAGAGATCAGCCCCATTAAAACAGGAGGGGGGCCATCCAATCTGTTCTTAAGCATTTTGTGAGCACCTTAATTTGCTTGAGAGATGTATGGAGAACAGATAGAGCCCTAAAATGAGTCAGTAAAATTTAATGTTAAATATAAGCCTGGGAACTGAGGTTCCTCTTTATTTTCCTGTTGTATTTGTCACCTCTTAAAACCAGTGACTGGCTGTGAGTGCTGGACCCCTTGCGGAGAGACAGGAAAAGTACTGATACCACTGGCAGCTTTATTCAACATGCTTTTAAATTTTTTTTTTTAGCATTTATTTCAACTTTGTAATACTTTTGCTGTGGACAGGCTCTTCTGGTCAGATGCCACTGACGCTTTTATGGTTGTTTTAGTGTTAGCTCTGCCTAAGGTGACCCCTGTGCTGCTATTTTAGAACGAGGAACGGTGTCTGAATTTAGTCTTTGTGTGGCTTCTTTTCTTTAAACACCTGCACCACTTTGCAGCTGATACTGATGTCCTTTGCTATCAGACAGGCAAAACTACATCTAGTGCTACTGTGTATATTGTCCAAGGTGAGACCAAAAAGAGAAGTGCAGTTTGATATTTTTTTTTTTATTTTTTTTTTTTTCCTCTCGAGTAGACAAAATGGGATGGGAGCCATCAGCTCCGAGGGAGCTGTCTGTGTGTGCTGCCCGATCCTAGAGCAGGTGCCTATAAGGAACAGGCTGCCTTATCCCTGATTTTTCCTTCCTGGAGCAGATCAGTAGTTGAGGCCTCATCAGTAGACTGTGTCATCTTTTTTCCTGCTTCCTTCCGTACTGAATAGTACATCTTAACCATTGCTTTCTAGATAAGCCTCTTCATTTGAAGAGGTTTTCTTTCCTCCATTTAGTTGAATGCTGAATTTTTAAAAGTTATTTTCTGGTCTGCATCCTTTTCAGGAAGGAGGTTAAGCTGGATTTCATCTTTACTTTAGATAGTATTGTTAGTAACCACAAAGAGTTTGCAAATCTGAAAAGGAGACAGGTGCGTGTATAAGGTTTTGCTCTATTTGCTGTGTTGTATTTGTGATTCTGGTTTTGTTTGTATGCATTTTTCACCAGTAATTTTATACAAATATTGCAAGTAACAAAGTGTACGCAATTCCTGAGATTCTCAGAGTCCTACTTTCTGTTGAACTGCATTTATACATCAAGGCAATAGTAGACTCTTCTCTCACTCTAAATAATCCTCCTCACTTCAATATTCAAGTGCTTTCCAGTAACTAGTTATCTTACATAATTGCTAATTTTTCTCTGAGGGCAGGAAGCTTTGCTTCTGTCTTACAGAAAGAGCCACCAGGCTGAGTGCATTATTCCTCTGTGTTACAGGCACAGGTGTTGCTGCTGAAGTAAGAATTGCACTCATATTCTCATTGTAAAGCTAGAATCTTATTTTACGGAGGAGCTACTGCTGGTGACGTGACACTTTGGAGTTTTTTGTGTACTGGAGTCCTTCTGGCTTCATTTCACTTCATTACATACACTGTTCATTTTGCTATTTGCTACCTTGTTCTGGCTCCAAATCAGAGTAGACCTCCTGGAGATGTGAATAGTGGGAATGAAGACCGTGCCGGGAGCTATCTGTGTCCTGCTGGATGGTGGCTGTGGAGTAGTTACTGCTCAGGAGCAAGAGTTCATCAAAACCAGGGCACTTCAGGTGTTGCTTCTGGTATTTGCCGATCTTAATGTGAGGTCCTTATCCAAGTCTGCAATGTTTTAGGGCCTTTGCTGGCATCTGACTTCTCCTGTGAGCACGTTCCTTAATTTTAAGGATTTACTGAAGAGTTTAGATTCTTCCTGCAACTTGCTCAGTTTCTTCTATTTAATTGTTCACAATCCACAGTGTCATGTTTGGTCATGTCATAGTCCAGCTGTTGCCTCACTTAGCTGCCTTCCTGTCTTGTCCTTCCCAGTTCCATTGAACGAGTGTGAAAACCGTGCAAACTGTAAAATCTGCAAGTTCTTCTGAGATTACTGGGATATCTGTGGAAGGCATGGAATAGTCTTAGTCTCAGTCAGACTTACTTACGAGTTTGTCCACAAATCTGGTCACTGTTTTACTTGACTTGAATACACTGGTGTTAAAAGTTTACTCTATGATATATTGCTTCAATCTAAGTGGCACTAAAAACTAACCATACATAGAAAACACACAGTGAATACGTGTGATACGTTTCCAGAAATCCTCAAAATTGCCGAGAGTCTTCCTTAATGGAAGAACATCAGGATCAATATTTGACTGGAATTGATTTGAATGGTTCATACTGAGATAAAAAGAAGGAAAACAGCCTGATTTCACTGTGAGAATTAGAGGGGTAATTGGACCGCAGCTTGCGATGGATGGGAATGGTTAGCACGGCGAGATGGATTTCAAGCTGTAACTGATCTGGCTATTTAGATTCTTTCCCTGCATATTTTTGAGAGTAATGTATCCGACATGGGGGAAGGGCTGTTTCCAGGACAATCAGATCTATTGCCAAACTCTGGATTATGGAAATACTGGATTACCCAATTGTTAAAGATGTCAGTGTAGGCTTTTGAAAAATAAACCTGCTTTTTAAAATAGGACCTAAACCCAGACAGAATTTGAGCCTTAAGAGCTGTGGCTCTGAGGATGGATATGAAGTGTAGGAGACTTCTGCTACCACTGCAATGAGCTTTTGTAGCCTCACTTCTCCTTCTGTTGGAGCTGTTGTGTTCTTAGCAAGTGGATGGAGCTGATGCAAAATACTCTGATTATTTGCCCAGAAAAACTCACCAGCTATCCCCACAAATCAGCTTCAAGGGACCACAATTTTTTTCATGAAATCTCCTTAACCTTTTATATACACTTAAAAGGAGGTAATTTTATCAGAAAAGAATGGGTTTTTTTTCTTCTTATAGTTACTTTGCATTACTGTGTTATGTATCACACACCATGGAATTTTAAAAATGAAAATGAAGTGCTTTGATTTCATTGATACTATATGTTTTGATTAACATTAAAAAGGATTTTGTAGGGGGAAAAAACCAACAAAAACCAAAACAACCAAAAGCTCACATATTCATTTTTGAATGTGACCAAATGTTAAACTTTAAGAATTTGTCCAGTTCTGGGCTCCCCAGTTCAAGAGAAACAGGGAACTGCTGGAGAGAGTCCAGTGTAGGGCAACAAAGATGATGGAGGGATTGGAGCATCTCCCTGATGAGGAAAGGCTGAGAGAGCTGGGACTCTTTAGCCTGGAGAAGAGAAGGCTGAGGGGAGACCTTATTAATGCTGACAAGGATCTAAAGGGTGGGTTGAGGGAGGATGGAGCCGGACTCTTTTCAGTGGTTCCTAGTGACAGGACGAGGGGCACTGGGCACAGGCTGGAACATGGGAAGTTCCACTCAAATCTGAGGAAGAACTTCTTTCTGGTGAGGGTGGCAGAACCCTGGAAGAGGCTGCCCAGGGAGGGTGTGGAGTCCCCTTCTCTGGAAGGGTATCTTCAAGCCCCACCTGGATGCAGCCCTGAGTGATGTGCTCTGGGCAGCCCTGCTTTGGCAGGGGAGTTGGACTGGATGATCTCTAGAAGGTCCCTTCCAACTGACAATTCCATGAATTAACCGTGAGTCTTCCATCCTGGGCTGGTTTGTGCATCGGAGCAGACTCCCTGCTCGGGCAGCGGCTCTGGATTACGCTCAGGTGACAGCCAGGGTCAGCTGACCTGCTTGTTTACCCCCTGGCGGGTGGGCAGGTCAGGTGACCCGAGCTGACCAATAGGATGTCCCGTCCCCTCTGCCTCCCTCAGTAGAACAGCTGAGGGACCGGAGGGGTCAGGCTGGCTCCTCCTCGAGGGTTCCTCTTCAGTGAGGAGGATCTTGTGTTTGTCTAATCTGGAACTCCGTTCCTGTGGTCACTGAGACTGGTCTGGGACTTCCCTAGTACCTGCAGGTGACGTCCCTCTGGGAGCTTGATACAATTTTGTGTATATATATAAATATATACAGTCTTGTATGTATTTTAAAATAATTACTATTTAATTATTTCCTTTTTATTTTATCATTACTATTTCATTAAAGAGTTTAGTTTTTTCTAAACTCATAAATGTCTCTCTTCTTCCTCGGAGCGAGAGGTGGGGGAGAGCATCTGTTGTCTTGTCACTGGCCAGCCCGGCCTACACTGCGACACCTTCCCACCCCGTTCCACCTGTATGACCAAATATATTTGCAGAGCAGCACCAGGCACAGTGATAGATGTAATGAAGCAGGAGATAGTTTCATAGAAGGAAAATTGTGTTTGTGAACTGCGTATACCTGTACTCAGTAACAATCTGTCTTATGGCAGCAAGATCCTGCTACCCATATTCAGTCCAGGTTTTCACAATGAATATTCCATCTAGACGTTGGTATCAGGTTTTCAGTAAAGAACTTTGAACTCCTAAGAGGTTTATATCATGAAGTGTAGATAATAAAAAGGAGAGGAATGGGGCCGTCATGGCTGTTCTGCAATATCTCTTTTAAGTAGTTATTTTAAATGCAGGGCTAACATTTGAAGTTGAAATGTTCACAGCATTAACATACAACTTCCCAACAAGAGCCCTTTTTTTTTTTTAACTTTTACAAAGAGAAACTTAGTTTAAAAATACACAGTTACTTGCTTAGATTTAAACATTCAACTGGAATCTCTCTTTCAAATTGGAATGGGGAAAAAAACTGTAGAATTTGAGATGCAAATGGAGCTTTCTAATGGATTGCTGGAAGTGGGATGCTGTTCTCCTCACACCGTGCCTTAGGTGGGGCTGGAAAGCCCTTGGGAGGTGTTTGCTTGCTGCTGAAATGTTTTAGGAAAGCTGTACAAGACCACTCCCAGCCGGACACTGTGAACCGTCTGCTTTCTTAATGTTCTTCTTCCATTACACTTCCTGGTTTTCAGAAGACATTCCAAATACTGTATTTTTCAGAGAGTGGAAATTGTTCTGCTTTACTGCATACGGCATCAGTTTGGTTGCATTATAGTGGCTCAGAAAAGCATCCTTATTGCTGAAGGATGGTTTGTGGTAGTTTCAAATCATTTGCAGTTCATTTTGTTCTTTTATTCTGGCTTTTTCATGAAATAGGAACTGATGCTGATGCGATTTGGGAAGTCCTTCAGAAATATTGGCACTCTTGACCTTAAGTTTAAGGTGAAAATAGTACCCAGTGTGTATAAGAGTAGTTACACGTTGTAAACCTGTAGCAAATAACTTTAATGCTGCTGTGTACACTTTTCAAAAGTAACTGAGAAGTGACATTCTCAGGAATGATTTGGGCCCTTGCTGTAACTCTTCATGAGTCTTGTTGTAGACTCCTGAGTCACTTCAAGAGTAAAAGTTTTCTATGTCATCCTTACTAGTAGCCAATAGCTCCATGATGTTTTTTTCTCTCTCTCTTCCTCAGCTCCCCTTTTTAGATACTGGATACTTCTTTTACCACAATGGCATTGCCAAGGCCAGGAGAAGACGCAGTCTTCAACATGAGCTTCATCTGGAAAAGGATTCCAGGGTAAGTGTTTCATCATTATGTGCACCTACCGTGTTTTCTTTGTGATGCAGACTATTTTTGGTGAGATCAGGGTGATTACCAAATCTGTGGTTATGGCTATGGGTTTTTTTTGCCCCCATGCTTGTTTCAAGCTTGGTGACTGCCATGTATGCAAACCTCCCAAACAACTACTATTTCGCTACTAATAGTCCTACATTCTGTGGGATTTATTCGCTCTCCAGAAGATTTCAGTGACCATAGTGTCCTGGTTTGAGGTAACTCACATGTTACATGTCTCCAGGACATGTCAGTGGCCATCCAGGTTACATCCCCCAGTTGTTCCCCCGATGCATTCTGCTAGTCTATGGGTCAGCCAGCCCAGAATACCTTGTGGTGTGAATGGTGGCATCTTCTCTGCAGTCACTCTGTGGCTTCTTCTCAGAGAGTGGTGTACACTGCAGATGCTAAGAGAGTGTATGCTGTCAAACTTCAGTATTTCTTTTAGAGGCTCTTGCTCACAGTCTGCAAATGGTGTGTTTAGTTTTCAGAGGCATAAACCCCTCAGACGGGAGGAAAAAGCCCCTTTTGTACAAGGCTACAATCTGGCACTACCAAAATCTTTTTTCTTTTCTTCAGAGTTCTTACGCCAGTATAAAACGGGTGGAGCGGGACCAGTTGGCACAAAAACTGTATTTACTGACCAAAGAAAGTAGATAAGCCTGAGGAATGGTATCATGACAGCAAATAGTTTATTTGTTTAATCCTTCAGTATGCTTTAAATCTCTGCACTGTGAGCAAAAAGGAGGGGGGGACAGTTTTACTCCAGATAGTATCTGTCAATAAAATTCTATATAGTACTGGAATGCCTATGAAAAACTGAGTAGGAAGACAAGAAAAAATAGGGTAAATAAGAATGTAATTGTTGTTGTGATGCCAGAACAAGCAAGGTCTGATGAATTCCCAGCTTAATTTTCCTACTCGTGCTGAAATTTCAAGTGGTTCTAGGCCCAGGTCCAGCTGGGGTGCACACGGCTGGTCGCTCCTGTGGCTGGGAGCCATGCAAGTGAACCACACAGGTTCCAGGTGCTGCCTACCCCTGTTGCTTCAGCCTGAAATGCTGAGAGCTCACAGGCTTCATGCGGCTGCTGCTGGTCTTCCAGTGCTCTGAGGTACCTCTTCCTGCTCCCCTTCTCTAACAAAGGTACTGGGTACAGGCTGTGAGGAAGAGACCCATTCAGCCTACCTTGAATGGAATTTCTCAGGCTTCCCTTGTTTTGTTTCCCAAGCAGGGGTCAGAAAGTAAATGGTTCAGAAACCATCTACAATTAGGGGATACTAGGCAGATGTTCTGAGAGATGTCTTTCATTTCCCCGAACCACCCAGTCTTGCTAAATGCCATTTCAGAAAAAGTGTACAACTGAGTAAGTATGTTGCAAACTAGTGACTGAGGGCAGTCATTGTGCAGGTGATTCTGTACTGGAGATAAATATTCTGTAAACCTCTGAAAATTTTACAACTATCTATGATATTTGTATGAATCCACCAATTCTCACTGCAGCCTCAGTATTACATGGCTGAGTATTCCTGTACTCATTCCAGACTGGCTTTTGCATTGGCTTCCTGTAGACTGTCTGAAGACCTACTAAGAACAGCTTAAATGAATCTGCCTCCTCATTCAGAGATGTTTTCTTTCGCAGTCATCTGATATTTTCCATGTCTAGACTCTTAGTTGGTTTCTGTCATGTGCAGAAACAGCAAAAATCTCATTTTTGCTGTTAATCTCCATTTCTTTCTGGTGCTGTATCCCAATAGCTTGGCTCTCCTTGGATCCCTCCTTTGATCTCAGGGAATAAAGCCCTATATTTAAATAACTAAGAATATCTCTTATGTGAGGAAAAGGATGATCCTGCCTGTATCCTGACCTCACGAGTTACGCTGGGGGATGGAAGGAGGATGGAAGCAACATTTCATTTCCACATGTAGCATGACATTTTCTCAGCTAGCCCTCCTACTTACTCTGTCCTGTTGGATAATCCTTGAGCTCTTATGATACCATATAGGTTGGTTGCTTTTTATAATAGAATTTCAGAGCAATTAAAATCATTACTCTTCTTTCCCTTCTTTCTTTTATACATGGAGTTCGGAGAAGTGATTAAAATTCTTGTCATATTTGCCTATAAGTGGAAACATGAGTTGTGTTGACAGTACTTAATTTCAAACTCAAAAAATAATTTCTAAATTTAATGGCAGCTTTCTAGACCATTTACATTCAGTTTTACTTAGCAACAAATGTCAGCACTGTCATGGATAATATGTTAACGCATGAAGCCAAGAATAAAATGTTCCTGTTGTCAGGCTGGCCAGGAAGCAAACTTCTACCAGGAGGCCTTACAAATCCCTGGGGAACCACTCTGGGAAATGCTGTAGTTGCTTAGCCCTACCCAAATGTTGTGAGAAAGTAGGCTGCAATTATTCTGTATACTTTTCACTTTTAAGGGGATTACAATTCCTAGCTAATTTTAATTATTAGTTGAAAAACAGCACAGATGTTCACTCAATTAATTAATGTTCTTTAATCAAGTAAGTCTCTTGAGGAACCATGTCGCTTTTTCAAGAGTCTGGGGAGATAGATGGCAGAGCACTATGCGAGCAGGTTACTGCATCATTTTCATGCTCGGCATGTCTTTTAAAATGCTCAAAAAAGCTTTGTTGTGTAAAATTTACTGTATGTTTTTCCCAAAATAATTTGGAGACACCCTAAACATATACGATGGTTGTGTGGTAAACATCGCTGTCAAGAGGGTGGGAATGGAGCATTATTAAGATGCCTTCCTGGAGATCCAGCAAGAGCAATCTTTATTCTGAGGAACAGCCCCAAATAGGATGGATTTGACATTATTTAATACGTTAGTGCTGCTGAAGCCTGAAGCAGTACTGGCAGCAGGTGAAGGCATGTGTAATAGTGTCATGTAGTGTGTTGTGCTATTGAACTGCTCAAGAAAAAAATGCAGGCGCTTGAAGCACCGTGGCTTTTGCTGTCAGTACAGTCCTCTCAGGGACCCTCACTGTCAGGATGGCAAATGCCACAGTGAATTGAACTATTTCAGATGGAGGCTGTTTAGTTATTTAAATTACGTTCTCTGAGGTACCGAGAATCTTGAGGAGAGGTTTGCTTAGAAATGAATCTTTTGTCTCAGTTGCAAATTTCCATGATTTCCAGGTGCACTTGTACTTTATTATTTTACCATGTACCTTTGGTGCCAAATAGATTCTGGGCAGAGAAAAAAAGTACCTTTAACACTTTTACACGCTAAAGCTGGAATTTTTTCATGAGATAAGGCATAGCAGCAAGATATACAGCATTATCCAGGCGAAATTGCATTTTCATCCGCCTTCATCTGTTAATTGTTTCAGCTGAAATTTCTCAGACCAAAAGGTCAGCCATTAGCTCTGATTTGCCTTGGGAAACTTCACTTAAGTAGCTGCTGTGCTTTGCCCTGGAGCTGCAGGGAGGGAGGCACCTCTTGCTGTGACCCATGGGCACAGGAAACAGCAGGGTGACAGCAGTGGGCAAGGGGCCACAAAGCAACATCGAGGAGCCAAGGTAGGATGAGAGTGGACATCAACGTGAAGGTGAGGAGAGAACAAATGGGACAGGCTGAAACAAGAGCCAAGAGTCAGAAAAAAGGTTGAGTGACTTTGTGACATGGAGCCAGCCCATGAGCTGAGGGGAACATGGAGAAGGACAAGCATAGACTGAAGAGGCTGGAAACAGGATGTCCACATTGACATCAGAGTGCGCTGCCTCCTGAGAGCAGTTCACAAAGCAACTTCAGAGCTAGATGACCTTTTCCAAGAGAGACTTTCCTGCCAGCAAGGGGAAATACAGCTCTGTAAGAGCAAACTTTGCTTTTAATTATAAGGAACAGTGGTATGTTTTATCGATGTGATTGCTCTGGAAAAGTAAATCAGAAATACAGAGATACTTCATGTTGTCTTGTTTGTTAGCTTTCCCATCTTTGAAAGTACAGCAGAGGCAGGATGGGAAGCGGAGATCTTTCCTGCACCACTAAAAGAAAACCGTGGGATTTGCTTCATTTTGATTTTCAAAATTGACTCAGATTCTGGCCTCCTATGGAGAGACTCAGCTGCAATATTAATAAATATTTTGAGAAGTGGCCACATAAGTACCAGGAAAGAAAAAATGCACAGTTGTTTTATTACCTTTCAGAGTAATACTTTTGTATTTTTGCTGGTTTTGGGTATTTTCTGTTAGTAAATAGTCTTCCACTGAAGGAGCAAGAGTTGAAACACAGTTTGTTCTCTCGAAGATTATTTTGCTTTCTTTCAAGTTTTAGATAAAACCATTTTCCTCCCACACAGTCTCTCCTGTCAGACAGCTGCCAAGATTAATCCCACTCAAGAAAGAGGCTTTAATATACAGAGAAGAGCTGAGTCCCATTACTGATATCTGTATGTGAGTGCATCTGTGTTGGTGCTGGGGGAATAAATATATGTGTGGAGGGGGGAAGGTGAAATGAAAGTCTTCCACTGAGAGTGAGTGAGTTTGGCACTTAGATGATGACTTCTTTGGAAGTAAACATCCCAGTGATGGCAATTGTTATGTTGCAGCAGGCGATTAGAACAGGAGAGTTGGCTGATGCCCATGCTGGTACTGGAGTCTGGGGAGGGCAGATGGGTAGCTTTTTCAAGGTGTACTTTCTAGGTGCTCAGGGTTAACAGTACTCCCAAACTGCTTGTGTCAACGGGCGAGGGAAGGAAAGGCAGATGTAAATGCAGAGGATCTAAACTTTTAATTAAAATAAATCAAAATATTCCATATCCTTCTTCACCTCAGATCTCTCCAATGCCCCTTTAATGTGACTGGCTTGTGGTCAGACTACTGCAACCTGTGAAGGCAAAAATGCCCTGTGATGTCAGGCAGGGGGTTGCCAGGGTGCCAGAGCCGGGTATTTCATCCGTGGTCACCTTTACCAGAGGGAAAGGCTGGAAAGAATACTGCCACTTAGCAAGCAGCAGCTGTTGGCAATGGTGGTGTAATGTAAGCCAACTTGCAGTGCCCTTTTTGGCAGCATTAATGACAGGCTTGAGAGGAGTTAAAGGCAGACCTTTTTGCATCAGTCCCATGGATGCCAGCACAAGTCTTCCTCTTTCCAACAAATGGAAATCTTCTTGATAGGATCAGGAGAACCAAGTTTTTCCTCAGTTCTGAGGTAAGCATAGAATGCAGTGACCTGGAGATTTAAGGGGCAGGAGCCATTGTAGCTTTCCTTGCACATTTAGTCAGGTCTCTGTAGTTGCTGTGGAGATGTAACCTGTTTCTCCAGCCTTCTGGAGACAGGCAGTTCTGTACCTAGCATGTAGCAATAAGAGCATCTTACAGTTAGTTTTATTAAAATGGCTATATTTCACATTTTCACTCCTGCTCCATGGCCTACATCTTGATTTCCAGCTTCCTGGCCGGTGCTAGTGATTTTCATTCCCTGATAAGTTTTTGACTAGAGCTTAAAAGGTACACCAAGATGATGCTTCCCTCTGAGAAGAAAGATGACTCACTCCTAGAAGCAAAGGGGCAGCTTTAAACTTCTGTGGGGATAAACGTAATGCAAAGTGAACATAATGCCCAGGATTTGCTACTCAGTCTCAAATCTTGGGGGGGAGGCTTCAGGTCCCCTGTCCAGTTCTCTGCCATGCAGGGAGGTGTGAATGTGTGTGGTAGGATGGAGAGACAGGAGAAAATGGCAGGATAGAAAGCCCTTCATGTTTTCATCTCTTTTATGTAAATTCATGCTGCCGATGGCAGAGGTGACAGACTTCGCAGTGAAGTCTGTTCAGTATTTTGCCCTAATCTGTGCTGTTCTGGGGCTGGCATGCTGATAGGATTATGCCCAGGAAAAGTTTGGAGCTGCCATCAATTTTATGAGACTATACGGCCGCATTACATGAGCATCGGTGTTAGCCTTTTGGAAGGAAATGGAACATTAAGTAGTAAAAGCTCTGCTTAAGTACCTGTAATAAATATTGAACAGCCAAGGAAAACTCATTAGAGGAAATGTGTTCTTTCCAGTGCTGAAAAAAAACCCCAGCCACCCTCAAACCTACACACTGTTGGTTGAAGCTGCCTTGCCAGCTTGTTCACCAAACAAGAACTGAAGACATGCTGTTAAGAAAACAGGCATTGTCTTCCATGAATGGATCTGGTTTATCTGTTTCTGGAGTAAATCATCTTCTCTTTATCTAGTATATATGAGGAAGGGTTTCCAAGAGTCTGGTCCAGTCCAGATGGATGCCTGCTTTTTGTATTAATAACTTTCTGATGTGGATATTATTTTGAACTATATTTGGTTTGTTTCCCATATAGCTCAGGGCCCTTCCCTAAGAATTTGTATTTCTAATCCATTAAGAAGCCAGTTGGCAAGCATTATAAGAAAAAACCCCACAGTTTGCATGAGGAAAGTCGTCAACTGTATGTATTAGATCATATAATGGATGTGGTGTATGTCTTATTCCTGAGAGAATTTAACACTTAAATGAAGCATTTTGCTTTTATGGTATTTAGACTCACTGCAGATGTTGGTGGATGGTTATTTAAATGTACAGGTTCATGAGTGGGCTTATCTGATGATGAAAAGGAAGAAACAGCAAAGATTACAGCACAGCCTTTTAAGAAAAAAAAGAGGGGAGATGCATTTAGTCAGTTCATGGGAAGGTGGAATTCAACCTGCACTTCAGACATGGAAAGAGAAAGGGCCACACAGCTGGTAGGAAATATGCCACATGTGTTGTACGATCTTCATCACCCCAAAAAAGAAATCAACAGGCCTGCAAAGAGTAGATTTGAGTGTCTGATGAGTGAGGAAAAATGTTTTCCCACAATTTAAGAAACTATTTTCCCCCTCTGGTGCTGATGACAGAAGTAAGGGGGTACTGCTATGCCTTCAGAGGGCAGAGGGTAATCTAGTCTTTAGGCCGTGACGCTGTGTTTGGGATAACGCCAAAAGAAAAAAATTGGAAATTCAGGGAACTAGCAAGTTTGGTTCATGACTGTACTATCTACATAGTATGGCTGTTGTCACGAATAACGAATGCTACATGCCCTGTGATTGCTTTTTGAAAATGGAATCTGAGAGAGTCCTATTTCTTCTTGTCCCTGGCCTTTACAGACTCTACATGTGCCCAGAAAGAGGTTGATGGGAATTAACTGCCCACAGAAAGCCCTGCAGAGTTGACCAACATTGACTCCAACTGTAAAGCACTTGGCTGCTCTTTAATTGAGGTATCACAATTATTGCGTAGGAGTCAGTTTCTATAATAAGAATAAAAAGGACTCTGTCTTTCTGATATAAAAAGTAATGAGGCCTAGAGTCACTCAGATACTTAAGCTGTCAGTTAGGTTGACACAGGAGTCCCCTTCATTACAGAGTAAGTATCTTAAGCATGTGCTGAAGAATGTCCTAGTTTATGTTTGAATTCTTGATATTAAGTGTGTTGTTACTGGCTCGTATTTGGACTCTGTACGTATTTGTGTTGTGCAATATAATTCTAATGCAAAATATCACAATACTATTGAGTATGGACTATTAAATATTTCAAACAATTTGCTACTGGAGCAAATGCAGTTATATCCAGCATGATGTAAAAGCTTAACTGAATCGATCTATTATTTCTATTTGTAACTAGAAAGACAGCTTCAGGGAGGAAAAAAAACCAATCCCCCAACATCAGCATTAAAGAACGTTTGAAATCTTGCATAGCTATATTATATGAAAAAGCACCATTAGCTGCACATAATAAAATAACAGACTATTGAAATGACATCAAACTCAAACATACATGTGTCTTATGGAAATGGCGCATAACTAAAATTACAGGGTAAGCTAAAATTATTTCTATTAGAAAAATTAGAAATGAGCATACTGCAAGATAATAGAGTGGTAAGTGAAGGCAATGCTGTGCAGATTCACGTAGAGTTTTCCAAAAATAAAAGTCCTGACGCAACGTAGTCCTGGTGCCAGCGGGGCTTGTGGAGTCTGCATGGTCAGTGGTTTCAAGACAAGGTTAGACAGTGGTGATAACTGGGGGCTGGCTGAGTCTTCCCTGGGGCCATGGGATGGCTGAGGTGACCTCTTGACGCTCCTTCCAGTCGCGTATTCCGTTGTTTCTGTATTGCTGAACATGGTATGTGGGGTGAAGCAATAAAATGAGCTTTATCCCTCAAAAATACTTGTAACCGCATGAAGTTCAGTCCTTTTACAAAACCCTTTTGGGACAGCTGACCACATTCAGTCTTCACTCTGCTGCCTGTAAATTGCTGAACTGGCATTAGTGAAGTTTCTGCTTTATTGTTGATATCTGTTCTTTTGTCTGCAGCATCTCTCCTCAGTCTCCCTCTGCTTTTTCCTGGCTCTGTCTTGTTTCCTGTCTGATGAATAAGAGTCTGTGTTTTGTGGAGCAGGCCTTGCCTTTGTTATTGTCTGCTCAATTTCCAGCCTTGGATCTTCAGTGGGGTCTGCTTAATGTTATAATACAGACAGGGGTGAGAATATATGGTTAGGGCTTTTTGTTGCTAATAGCATGTTGAGAATGGGCAGTGAATGAACATGGAACCTAGTTTGCTGTTTAGTTTAGTTTGGGATGAGTTTGGTTTGGTTTTGAATAACAATTGCAGTGCTCTGATGTGCTGAGCTAATGATCACTGAAGGTTGTGAGTATCTTCACATTCACTGGATCCAGGAATCTACAGGCATAGTGTTGGTGATAATCATGCCTTTCTTCCTTGGGAAGCTCAAGCCAGTGAAGCCTGCGTGGGTGAGACAAAGGAAAGCAGCCACTGGTTGGCTTTGCCCTCTCTGGGCTGTCATGGCACCATCGTGTCCTGGCCCCACGTGGCGACCCTTTTCCTTCCTCTTGCCAGGGCTTGCTTCAGGACAGCTGGGCTTGGCTTGGAAGAGTCAGTCATGGCCTAGGAGCACTCGTGCTTGAGGATGGCAAAATACGTGGGGGTTCAAAAGTGCTCTCCCTTCCCAAGTCATCAACATTAGAGCTACCCCAGGATCTAGGCTGCCATGTGTAAGCCCATCTTCAGGGGTAACTTCACTCTTAGTTTAGAAAACGCGTGTGTGCAGCTATACTTTCTTGTTTTCAACATGAGAAGACTGTATGTTAGAAAAACTTCCTGGAGAACGATGCAACACATTTTGGAGCCTATTTTCTCTTGGCAAATCTCTAACCTAACAGAAAATTTGGAGACTGGAAAACTGCCTTTGAGTTAAACCCTTTTGAAAGATTGGAAATATATTGGATGACATATACTTTGGGAAGAATATAGAATTAGTTAAAATATGGTACCTAATAATATATTATGCCTGTGTATTTTATACTGTGATATAGTAGATTTAGAACGAAACAAAATAGATTTATAACAGTTTATTTCTGTTCTTTCTTGACTTCAGAAAATCCGCTATTAAAACAGTGACTTTGTTTCTTGTGTGTACGGTGGGATGACCAGAGCCGTTTACTGTATATGACATCAGCAATAAATAAAAGGCAGTGCAGCTAAGAGTGTACAGCTAAATCAATAACAACGTTATACTGCAACATTTTTTGGTGTAGTTTTCTTGGGTATCTGAGCATGCTGTGCCAGGGCTTACATCACAGGGCTGTGACATTAAAAATCCCTACCGCCTTTCTACTGAGAGACTCAAGCTAAAAGAACTTAGGTGTAGGCATATATTACTATATCACATGATAAATGTATTACTTAGTGCATCCGCTCGTGCCATTTAACATCCCGGTGTTTAAAATTTGATGGGTGTTTTCCTTGTGAACAGCATTTTGGTCTATTGGTTTATTGCAAGCTGTTCCAAAACACTCTTGCTACGAGCATTCTGTGTTTCCAGATATTCAAATCTTAAGTGTATTTTTTTTTCCTGCCACCAACTCATCAGCCCAGAAGCCAACAAGGAGTTATAAATACATCTGTGAAATCATTGCTTTTATGCACAATGCGTTCCATGAATACAGAAATGGGTTTACAAAGGTCAGAGAAAGTTGATTGCAGTATTTGGAGATACAATGGAAATGAATTAAAGGTTTAGATTTAAATTGTTTCTGAATAGTTTTCTGCAGTAATTATTTGATGCTGCATTGGAACATGTTTTTTCAGCAAAATGGGTACCTCTAACAGCTGAGAATAGCCAATAGTAATTAAAATGCTAATATGTATGTTATGGGTTGGTGAAGTTGAGTAATGCTTCTTGGCCTTGTAGACTTCTGTACTGAGGTGGAGAAGAGGACTGAGTAGAATAAAACATTGTGGAAAGACTAAGAAATACTGTCACATCTTTGTGTTACGTATTTTTCTGAATTAGTTGTGTAATATTAGCTCCATACAATCATAAATGGACTTGTGGTCAGTATTACAAGTTCGCTTATACGAAGTGGTAGCTGAGTGGCCACAGTTCTGTGAAGATGCTGCTTTGTTTTATGTTGATAACCATCTACTGTCTGAGTGCTGAAAAGAAATGCCCTGTTTTTTCCAAGTTGGAATGTGCTGTACTCTTCTTGTAATAGTCTACCTCACACTTTTTATGGATCTTACACCATGGGGCAGTAAGCAATATCTGGCAGAGGTTGGACAAAAAAGCTGATTCTCTCAGGCCAGGAGATACTGACATAATTGAATGGTGCTTGCTTTATTTTCTTTTTTCAGCTGTGATACTCTCCTGGGAAGACAGTCATTGGAATCCATTTTATTTGTTTTGGAACAAAAGCTTTTCTTGGAATAATTCCCTTGATTGTTATAGGAAGAGGATTTCTGTTTGGACTGTTTTATTTTCTGAAAAGAAGGGAAACCTCCATGTTAAACTTATTTATTTATTTCCAGATCTAACCATATTTGTATCTCATAAATCTCCAGGGTCCTTCCCCAAGCTGTGCAGGGCATGTTATAAGGAAAGCTTATGCAAGTTTTTCTGTTGAACAATCGATGAACTAAAAGGATTATTTTCCTAAAGAAAAAATTATTTTTAAGACTTCAGCTCATTTTATTTCTGATAGTGCAATCACAATGTAAGAGAAACAGAACATACGTTTTCATATTTGACATACAGAATCAGGGCAGAAATATTTTATTACCCCAAATGATTTTATTTAGCAAAAAAACAGTTTAGTTTTGTTTGAATGCTTCTGGTTGGAACCTTGTTTCATGATCGTTTTTGACTGTTTTCCTCAGTTTCACTATTTCTTTCCAAATGGATGTCCTATTTCCAGACATCCATAGGTCTGACTCCAGTTTCCACAGCAAGAAAAGTATGTTTCATGGAAGGAAAAACAGTTAGTGGGAGACAAACTCAAACGAGCATCTGATTGTCGGCCAGGACTGTGGCCTTTTGCTCCTAGAAATGGGAAACTTGCTGCTCACTTCGCTGCTGCTCTTAATTCAATCTAAATGGCTAAGAACAAAGTTAAAGGCAGCAGAGCCATGGGGTGGGCCTGAGCTTCTCACAGCCGTGCAGACTTCTCCTGTTCTGATGCCAGCTAATGCAGACTCTACTGGGTCTTTGGTCCATAGCCATTTTGAAAAATTGAAGCAAAGGGGCTTGGCACAAGCTGTTTCTATCGTTAATTCACTGAACAATGATGATTTGCTCAACATCTGCATCAAAAGCGGGGTCTTCTTTCAGTCTTGTTTGGATGTTAGTCTAGGACACAGTTGTTATCCAAAACTGCCTGAAGAGTTTATCACAGACAAATCCAGGGGAGCTCAACTCTCCCTGCCTTTTCTAAAACCATCCAAGGAGCCTGAGATTTCCCTCCCCCAGAGCATTCTTAGCGGCTTCTTAAACCCTGTTCTGAGGAAGTAATGGGAGCTGAGTGATGCAGTCCTCCAAAGAAGGCGGCATTTTTTATTCATTTTACATAGGCTATATGAGTACGAAAAAAACCCAAAACAGTAGTTATCTTGAGATGTACAGAAGGTGAGGTATGAATAATTTTGGTTTTACTTCCAGGAAGTAAGTTGGAGAAAAACCTGAAAAAGTGGTTATAAATTATTTGGTTTGGTTAGTTATCTCTAAGGAAGAAAACATCTTCTGTAGTGAGCAACATAGCAAAAACAAAATTTGTCATTTTGTTTTTTGTTTTGTTTAATTTCAGAGTTGCCATGTGCAGCCTCAGTGGGATTTGGAGTTTAATTATTAAATATTTTCACTTCCGTGTGTCAGTGAGGTTTGGAAGAAAGTTTCGGTGTATGAAAGAAATGCAAATGCCACATTGAGATTGGAAGGTATGAAAAAGGACATTGCTTTTAGGAATGAGTCAAACTGACGTCTACCGGTGCCGTGCCATTCACTGTGGGATACTGAACACTTTTGCATAGAGAAAGAACGTATTTCCATAAAGATAGCTGTTTACCTGAGAATGTTGTTTTTCAGAAAAATCTACCCATCGTGGTTTTCTTATTAGCACTGTACTTGAGAAGTGTGTGCAAGGTGAATTACCTACCTGACTTGCAAACAATGAATAATTCAGTGTAAGCAAGAAAGTCAAATAAATCTGTCCAAATACTTTCTATCTGCCTACAGAACAGACGTCCGTGAGAAAGGGACTGCTTTGGTGATTTAATACTTGTAAATCTCCCACTGAAATGATCTGTCTGTCCATCTGAAATAATTTGTGGTCTTTTACAGTATGTAATGAAATAATCTTTAACTACAGATTTCAAATATGGATTATGCCTGTTTCTCAAATGCTGCAAATAGAGAAGGGCTTTAAATTTTCCAGAAGGTCATACAGCGAAGCAGAGCAAAAGTAGGAGTAGATTCCAGATGCCCAACCTACTGTTCTGGGAGAAAAAAAAAGAGAAAGGTTGGATTGCAGCCATTTGTGGTCTTTACAGCACCTGGGCAATAAGAAAACTGAGATGGGAACAGTGGGGGAAAAAATAAAAACCAAGAGATTAGCGCAGATCCTCTGAAGCCCAAAAGATTTAGACAAAGGACAATAACCTTAAACTGTAATTACTGTTGTCATTTAGTGTTTCCACATGCATGATCTGGAGGCTCAGGGGAAATTACTGTGCTAGAGGCTATCTAAGCGTAAAATAATAGCAGAATTGCATGGAGGCATTTGTCCCTGGGTATAATCCGGCACTAGCGGTCCTGCCTCTGCTCCTGTCCTTGCTTCCCTGTGGCTTCTTCCAGCTTTGCCCAGGACGGCGCTTTCTCCTCCTGGGGAACAGCCGCAGCAGATGGAGAAACACATTTACCTCTGTAGCGTTAATGGAGATTTGAGTGAGAGGTCTTTGTGCTCAGGAGGCTGTAACCTAAGTAACGTTTTTTCATTTACTGCTTCATTCTTTGCTGTCCAATAAACAACTAATTTTTTGGATAAACGATGCACAAGTTATTTGACTGAACTTGCTGTGGTTTATACATTTTAAATGTATATGTGCAGCATTTCTCAGAAGGTAAAATCTGACACTCCCCTGCCTTTGCATTTTTAGATGGAAAGAAGCAGAAAATCAGGGAATTGTGTTTCATTGTGCTACTTCAGACCTGCTTTAGACTATGCTGCTGACCCCAGATGAGTGTTGATTGACCAGGGAAGGTACGGTTTGTCTGAGAGTTGTGTCAATGATTTCTTGAGCAATTAGGGTCGCGTTGGTGTTGCACAGTTTTAATGATAGTATTTGCTCGTGGAAATTGGAGCTCTCTTGGCGCTCTGCGGGTAGGAGAGGTGACATTTAGCTCCTTTCAGTTCTCCTGCCCCAACTGCCAGGAGCACAAGTAGGACACCAGGACAAAGCATCTTCTTAGCTCTGATCCCAAGCTGCAGCAGTGCCTCCAGGCCGAGGTGCTGTCTTCTTTGAGTGCATTAACCTCAGATAGAGATGCGGAATGAAATGATAAATAGTTTTTGTCCCTTTTGTAAGGTGATTTGAAACGTCTTTTAATAAGTTTTGCCTGATTGAAACAGCAGCTACCCACCTTGACTAGAGGAACTAGTGAATTTGATGAAAGACACGATGATTTATTTCCTTGAGGTTTATGTGGGTTTTTGTCAAGTCCTGAGTTAAACTGGGAGGGCACATGTGAGGCAGGGAATATGAGAGAACTTTTCTCAGTTGTGCCTGTATTTTTTTTGTTGTGAAGGTGGAAAACAGGGAAGGGTTTGGTTTTTTCATTTCCAGCCATATGATCCGTAAGGACCTCAGATAAGCTTTTACTGGACAACGCAATAGCTTTCCAGGACTCTGTTTTCATAACGGATCTCAAGGAAAACCAAACAAAATAACCATCTGCTTCCTTTATCCCTGACCAAACCTGACCTCTGTTACAAGCTTTTGTAAGGTACGAGGAGCTTGTGCTTTCTTCCTCTCTAAACATTGCCTGCTTTGTGAGTTACCATAAAGGGAAGAGAAATTCCTCTGGCCAGTTTTCATCACCTGTGGAGGAGGAGGTTACCTGGCTTAAATGGGAGGGAGGAGAAGCATGTGAAGGAAGTATACATCCCTCAGGTGGGGATCACACTGGGATTTTTGCAGTATTTCTGTGGAACTGGACACGGGTGCTTATGCTGACTTTCTGTGAAGTCCAAGAAGGAAACGCTGGAGAGAAGCTACCTGTGAGCCACCATTTATGAGGTGCACCAGCAGCGCACCTACACTAGGAGGTCTCCAGGCCATGTCCATCTTGCAGAGCCTGCACGTACTGGTTTATCAGGCTCTGCATCTCTGGCTTAATGGTATATACCTCCTCTGGGCACCGCTACTTACTCGTTCCCCCTCCATATCTCGGTGCCTTTTCCTCACCAGTGGGTTGCGTATTGTGATGTGGTTACTTCTTTGGATACAGACATTTTCCCCTAAAGCAAAGAAGAATAATTTGTCCTCACAAGTTCAGCCTGGTGAGTTTGAACTTGGGTTTAACCGGAGGGAGGCTTTTAACAGTTTTCTGCTTAACAGGGATGGTGTTAAACACAAGAGATAGATGTTTCTCCAATTTGCAGCAGTGAAAATCTGAAGTAATTTCACTGAAATGAATGGAGCGAGTCTGTATTTGCCCTTGGGCAAGAGGAGGTGGAACCTGGGCCTTTGCACTTCTGGAAAATTAAATTTCAGCCAAGAAGCTTGTACCAAATGTGTGCTGCTCTTCCACCGTGGTGGTTTCACCTGATGTTTTCCTTGGTGCTGATCCTGAGTTTAGGTATTCCTGCCTCCTCTGTCCTCGCTGGTTTTTTCCCTCTGACACCATTCCCACTTTTCTTGTTGAAGCGATAGTGGGAATAGGGAATATGATTGAATTTATGAAAAAACAAAAACAAAAAACCGCCCAAACATTTCTAAGCTTTCCCAGATCTCATTTGCAGTTCAGTCCAGGGTGGCATGTGGCAAGATGAAACAAAAGGGAATAATGTAAACTGGGTTGGATCTTCCTGAAAGGGAACTGAGGAATGATGAGGGGCCTAACCCAGTAGGGAGAACGGTAATTTTTTTGGCGCTTTTTTAGAGTCATCAGGGTTGTTTTCTATTTTTTTGTTCAGGTTTCCCCATTTTGCAAAACACTGTTGTTACCCTCAGTCTCATGAGGGTAATCACATTTTGGGCCTAGACTTTGGCAGTCCTTAGACGATTCTGCTGTATCTTTGGCAGCGCTTCATTGTTCATCAGGTTCCTTCTGTGATGGTCATTCATAGGTACAGCTCACCTTGCTCTTAAAGAAAAGGCCCAGAACAACAGATGTCATCTCTGATGTTGTCAACAGCTTGCCAAGTCCATGATTCTGTCATTTAGCCCTGGATGTTTTACACTTTTTCAGGCTGCAGTGGCCCGAAACACACGGGACTTTATATCCCAATCTGGGCATCTGTTCAAACTGCCATAAAGCAAATCCTTCTGCAGTAGTAGTTTATTTCCCTGGATCTCCTTTTCATTACTCTCTGAAGTACTGGTGGGCTCAAGCCACTTTTTCAGTGCTCACTGGGACACAGGTTAATGCTGGCACTTTGGAACTATGAAGAGCCTAGATATGCACGCAGCACTGTTCATATTAACCAGAAATTCATTGCTTTCCATACCAAAGAAATGTAATTTCATTGAGGAAGCTTTTGTTATAATTTTTTATTCTGTGGAAACCGTAACATGAATTGGAGTTTGGACACAAAGAGTGATTTCCATGGAATTTGCATGCATCATTTTTGATTGCCTCCTGTGTGAAGCCTGAGCAAATGCTTTTCTTCCATGATTTGCTAAACACTTGTCCCAGTGGAAATAAACCAGGAAGAGCAAGAAGTATATGATGAGGATAGCAGTTTACAGGAGCGTATGGAAATCTTTGGTGATAAGCAAAAGCATATTTAGGGTTTAGTCTTTCTCAGTCCCTTGGGGTACAGCCTCCTTTCAGTGAGTGTGAACAGAGAGGTTACTATTAATAGTGATGCAAATAATGTATGTGCACTGGAAGGAAAAGGTACTCCAAAGTCTAATTATTTTATGCTAATGACTGAACTGAAAAGATACTCCCTTATTCCTGGCCAAAAAAAAGCAGCAATAGGTCAAATAATTTGCAGCAGGATCATCATTTTATCACTTTGTTTAAACCAGTCTCTGACCCAGTGGGAAGAAGGGAAAATTCTGGCCCCCAAATCCTTGCTATTACATGTACAGCTCTGATTAATAATGAGTTTTTTAGTCTTTGGGGGTCAGTTTTTGTTGCTCTTGGCAGTGGATAAATAAAAGGGTCTGTGACAAATCTCAGCCAATTGGATGTGCTGGTCCCTTAAAATCAAAGCAGAAACCCTTTTGTTTTTGAGATTTTTGAAAATAATTTTAATTGTGCAGATGTGCTTTGGAGGGAGGCTTGGCCAGTTGCCAGCAGGACAAGGCTGCTGGAAAACATGGGCAGGGATGTAAAAAACCTCTCTGCGAAGGGGGTTGTTGAGGAAAACCCATAAAGAATATTAAGACCACTCTTCTGTGCCTTGTACTATGTTTCCGTGGCAAGCTAAGGAGATTTTCAGCTGGGATAAACTCTGAGGGTATTAATGCTTGTCTCCGTTTCACAGGTTTTTCCGTCCCTGTTAATTCCCTGTGCACTCTGTTGTGTTGGGGCTAGCTCTGTGTCCCAGCGTGGTGGCTCTTCCCCGCTTTGTTGATCCCACCACTGCTCTGTGTTAGGTTTCCCGCCTACGGTCTCCTGCCAGATGTGATTCCTTTGCCACATTGCTCGTGTCCTGGTGATTCTCTTGTCAAGAAAAGAGCTGTAGACTTTGCTTTGGGGAACATGGGTTCAATACTCTGCTCAAGTCAGGCACTGGGCAGCTCGGGAGTTCAGGGGCAGAAGGGTGGTTTTCTGCCACTTGTGGTGGCAGCCAGATTCTGGGGTGAGGTGAGAAAGGTGTCCCAATGTAGATCTCTCTGCCTTGGCCGTGCTCTCTCCCATGGTGCCAGGCACTGGGGAACTCTGCCACTGTGCTCTCTGTAGGCTGCCTGGCAGGGACTGAGGGAGAACATTAAAAGAAAGGATACTGACATACAGCGTGTCATGACAAGGATCAGTGTCAGTCCTTTGGAAGTACCAAACTAAAAACTGATTTGGGTAAAGGACAGAATTACAGGGCATGGACTGTTTCTTTCCTTTTTGTAAACCGCTCCCTTATTTCCCAGCTTTTCCAACCTTTCCTCTTGATACAGAAATTGTTCTGTAGAAACTGTTCTGTTTTGATGCTTCCTCTGTGGCAGATGGCCTGTCTCTGGCAGCTATATGCTACTAACCCGATGCTGTACAGCAGTGATACCCAAACCTCTGTTGATTTTATTAACGTGCTCTGTGATGGGAATCCATAAACCTCTGAATCTGGGAGCTGAAGAAGTGCAATTGCAACCTTTATGGTCTACAGCCCGATCGATACAAATCATCAGTTGCTCCCTACTGGGGCTGGGAAAAGGATGCATGGGAGCAAGCTCCCTTGTCTTTTCTGTCGAGTGTATTTATGGTAATAGAATAAAGAAGTAGCTGTGCTATAAACAACCACTCAGCTGGTGGGTGCATGAGCAGATACATGAATGTGAGCAGCGGCATAATTGCGGTTTTCCCTCTGTCATAAGATTGGCTTCTGTTTTGTGTCTGGCTTCTAGTTATGAAATTTCCTGAGAGAAGACATTGTACAGCCCATGTAATTCCCCACCAGGCAGCACTTTAGGAAGATCAGTGGTTTGCAATTCTATATCTCATCTCCACTGAGATAACAGAGCTCTGAAGGCGTTAAAAATGGACAAGAAAGGCTCACTAATATATCACTACCACTCACGCGAACCTTGAAGTTTAAGCATTGCAGGTTTGAGATATTAGAACAAGCTTAGACTTTTTGGCAGTTGCTGCTTTATCACTCCAGGCGGGCAGCTTTGTAAAAATAGGCTTTGTTTTTTATTAAAGCTAAGTGGGCCTTCTGCAGATGTCACCTGGCTGGGGAGGTGTTGACAGCAGTGGGCAGAAATCAGTGCTGGCAACCTGCCTGTGTGGTGCACCGGGGACCTGGCTCGGAACAGAGCCTGCAGGAGATGCTGTGAGAAGGGTTAAGTGCCCATTTGAGATGGCCTCCTCCCTGCCACCTTAACTGAAAGAGATGCCTCTTTGGGAGGTATTCTCCCCAAATGCAAACTCCATCATTTGCTCATGGACCAGGAGAAAGAGGGACAGGAAAAACTGTTTTGAACGATGACAGTGCAGAGTAGGTTACAGAAGAGAAGGGTTGTATTCTGTAGGGCACTCACAGGGTTGCAGCCAAGAAAATGAAGTCAAAAGGCACCTGTGCTCTTTCTGACCCCAGGTTTGAGAGAGCCTGGGTTCTGCATGGTGGAACCAACCTTTTCTTCACTGTCACCCCACAAGTCTAGGTTTTGGGGACCCACAGCAAGTGTTAAGTGCCTGCTTTACTTCAGACGATTCTAAATCAAAATGATTTTCAGCTTGGTTTGTGCACTGCCTGTAGGATAGAGGCACTGACATTAGTCTGCCTTCCTTCCCTCCTAGTGCCATGATACCATTTTTATTCTGGGAAGTTGCTCTTCAGCTGAGATTCTGGCAACAATTTTGTATGAAAATGTTTCACTGCCACTCGATCCAGCAGAGCCCATCTGCTCAGAAGGGTCCTAAATGGCAGAGGAAGCTGAAGTAAACTTTTACTCAAAGCCCTACTGCATGAGAAGAACCCCAAACAGCTCCCACCATGGTTACCATGGCTGAACACTGTTGTTGGGCTTGGGGGCAAGCTGTATGAAAATGTTTGGTTTTTTTACTTGGGTGGTGTTTAGAAAAGGAGTACATACACATGGAAAGCAAAATAAATCACATAAAGGACGGGGCAACGTGCAGCTCTTCAACAAGCTTAACGTTATGGCGTGTTTACTGGTAATATGGGGAGGAATAATCCGTGCCAGCAATTCCATGAGAGAAAAACATGTATTACATTTTTCCAAGCAGATGTTTCAAGGTGAATGATGAGCTATTAGATGAAATTTGAGTGGGAAGGAGGCTATGGAGAATGAAGTGGAAGTATGATGAGTTATAGCACAGGTCAGAAGCCAGCTTTTAAGCTCCGAATCACTTTGGAGACCAAGGTGTCTATTTTCAGCATGTGCTGCAGGCTTACTTTAAATTCTCATCTCCTGCTGACTCAGTTTCCCTAAATGATGATGCACGCCTACACAGGCATATTGCAAGGCACTTCCAGTCTGTCCATATGGACTACACTTAATGTCTGTAAAGCAAATCGGCATTTTTAGAAAGGGAGTTTGTGAAGTTAGAGGTAAATCTACTACAAATGAAGCTTTATGAGTAGAAATGTGTTTGTGTAAATGTGTGAGTATTTGTGCCAATGTCCAAACTCTCTTCTGCATCAAGGTGAGTCAAGGGTACACATTAACAAAGACAATAACTTTACCTGTCAGTTGAGTCTTCCCATACAAACAAAACTGAACAGATTTTTCTCCTAGTGGTATTTTCCCTCAGTTCTCACTTATCTGGAGACTTGCTTCATGAAATAAATTAACTTAAAATCAACAGAGTTTGAGGAATCTTTAGCCTATGAGCACTCCTGTTCTCTTGGGATGTATCAGATATTCATCGCTTGGGTGGAAGCAGCAACCATATTAATGGAATCTTTAATAAGGAGGTTATATAAAGGTGGCCTCTGTAGTATCTCTTTCCTGGTAGGACCAGAGAGCTGTTGTGGAGCAGGAGGAAAGTCCTTTGCTGGAATACTGCCCAGGGATGTAAGGAATGGTCCAAAGTTATAATTGAACAAATGACAACAAAGAGGGAATTACTAAATTAGAAGACTCAGCACCGTATGAGCCTCTCTCTTCTTTGTACTTCACAGATACATCCAAAAGCCTGTCTCAATGCCAGAAAGTTTGCAGTCTTAAAGGTGAATTGGGCCTGATTCCCATTTAAACTACAACCCTTTGATACCACAGAGAGGCTGCAAATAGAATTTAGACCTACTTTGGGTATCATCTCAAAGGTTGATGATTGCCTTTGTAATAAATGAAAATCACTCCATTTAAAAGACTTTTACTGTTGAGGAAGAAGAAAAAGGTGGGTTTTGCTTGTGGGTTGTTTTTGTTTTGTTTTCAAGCAGCATGTTTTAAGCAAGGTATGTCTGCAGTATTTGCTAAAGGGATGTAAGAAAAGAGAAAACTGGGACTTGTAGCAACTAATTTGCAGCTCAGAAGGGAGGATCTGCGGGCGATAGTGCCCTATGTGCATGGGGCACAATTTTCTGTCACCAGGAATGCTGTTGTTTACACCTGCACTGAGAGGTGGTTATTCTGATTGATTTGGAGAGGCTGATTGTTTCTGTGGCCCAACGTAGCTCGTGAGACAGCAGAGTGCAGAATTTACCCACAAGCTGCTGATAAAAGTGTCCCTACAGTTTGCAGTCTCTCCAGATCCTCTGGAGACTAACGCATGCAGTTACAGCCCATCTCTGTGGAATGAATTTCTTGCAGAGATCTTTGATTTTGTAACTGCAGCGACTGTCCTGCAATAAGACATTGTTTAAAATATAAATCACTTAGACTTTTCTGTCATTATACCATGAAGTGCAATGTCATCTTCTCCGTGTAGATTAAGAAAGAAGTTTTTCTTCCCTTTGGAAACTTATTAAGGTTTCAGAATTGCCCCTACTTTCTTGTTGGCTTGTCTAGGTAGTGAAAAAAATTGGAAATAAGAACGGCGTTCCTAGAATAGCTAGCATCTGTGGTAGTGCAGGTCCTGGTATGGCCCTTAACACCAAGCTCTGAGGAGAGGGCCAAGGTGTGAAGCAGTTTGCTTTTTCTTGAGGCAGTGCACTGCATATGAAGTTATCCAGGTTTTTTATCTTTTTCAGTCTTTCCCCTTAATAAATTCTATCCTGGAGCCAAAAAAACTTTGTCAAAGAAGGCATGATACTGTGAAAATTTCTGTTTTACCGAAATGGCATTTTCTGTTGAAGCCTGTCCATGCTCAGCATTCATTTTACATTGCAGCCCAACCAACTCACTTGCATTTCAAAGTAGAAGCTAGAGGAACGCTATTGATTGCTGAGCTGAGCAGGTTGAATATGATCTGCAGCCTCCTCTTACACATTGATTCCTTGTCTCTTTACTCACTGCTTCCTGAATGTCACTGAACTGTGAGAGGCCTGCTAAATGGACAAAAATATTGATTTCTTTTCCTCCTCTTTTATTTTTGAAAGCTCCTTATTTACCAAGCACTGAAGTATTATCAGGAAAACAAAAGGTCACAAAATAAGGCAGAAGCAAGTCAGTTCTGGCATATTTTTTTAAAACATATCAACTTGGTTGATACATGAGTTCTTTAAATTGGGTTTCCATCAAGAAAGGTTAATTGCCTGAGTGGAACCTTTGAGTTCAGGCTGTTCATATTTTACTATTTTCTGATTGATGCTGAACTTCTGGAGCAGTTTCCTAAATGGGCTTACCTCTGGTGTTATGATTTTCAGTGAATTTTGCAGAGAAGTTAGTTAGTGAGCAGCCCCAGCTATGCTGGGATTTGCTGTTCAAGGCAATCAGTGGCAGTCTTTCCTCAGAGTTTAATGGTGCAGTATCTTGTCCCTGTTTTGGTCTACTGGGAACGTGACACTTTGCAATACCATGTCTGGGGAAAGGGGAAAAAAGTTCAAAGAGCACAAGGTGGAGTCGAGTAAAACCGAGATGATATCCCAAGAGGGATGACTGGGGACAGCGTAAGTGTCCAGAGGCTTTAGTACCTGCTGATGGCCAATATAAACTTGGGAATGTTTGGGCAGGCAAGTGGGACTGGCTTGACAAAGATGTTTGGGACCAGTTCTAATTTTCCACGAAGTGCAAGAAGCAAAAAAAGTAGCAGGTCCTTCATAGCCAATAATGCTTTTTCAACTAGTAACAAAGCAAAAAAGTTACAGCAAGGTAGAGGGATGGCTAGAAGCAATGAAAAATCAACATATTTTTACAGTGGACATGACTTTTCCTAGAAATAAAGCAATTCTCGTTGCTGTCTGTGCTTGTCATTATGAAAATAGCCATTTTAAAATGTATAAAACAAGAGTGATACAGATATTTTGATGGAAAGAGATGCATTTTTTACTTTCATGAAGTCTTTCAAATTGAAAAAAAAAATCTTTCTTGCTTAGAAATGGCAGGGAATGTTGTGTTCATAAACTTTAAATTTTCAAAGGACTTGTGCTTTCTCAGCTGCTACATCTTTGCTGTAGTGGCAAGAAAGCTTGGGGAAAGAGTCCCTGTACAGAAAACACTGCAGGGATTAATAGTAACAGGTAGAAGAGGCGCTTGGAGGCTCTGTTACGGATAATCCACCAGAGGCACCTACAGTTAACAATGGGGACTTGTTGCTATGTATGGGAGACATCCAGGAGAACCTTTGAAAGTTACTGGCTTGCTTGAGAGGAGCAGTTGTTGGGTGGTCAGTGATACTCAAAAGCCCCTTAACATCTGTGCTTATTCTTTGTGTGCCTTGAAGCAGGCTCGGGAAGTTTGAAATGAGCTGTCCCCATTGCTACTGAGAAATGCTTCGATTTTGTTTGATTCCTCTGACTTCAGTTACAATTCAAGTATGTGTGTGCTTTCCTCTTGCTAGTGAGGAGGGTAACCATTATTCACACAGAACTTGGTTACTTAAAATGGGTTTTAACAAAAATAGAAGAATGTGAGACGGGTGCTCCTCTCTGACACCCTCAGAGCTTACCAGAAAGCAGCTGTTGGACAACGCAGGTGATGAGTGTGTACTGGATAGTAAAATTAAATGTCTTTGTGTTCACTTAGAAATCGGAGGTAAAAAAGACACACTCGCTCATTAACTCTGTATGGAGTTTAGGAGCAGAGCGGTTGTCATTTTCAGATAAGACCCCAAAAAGCTGCTGTAGGTGCATGATACCCCATTCTTATTACTTTTTAAAGGGAGTTATATGTGCAAGTCACTCTGGCTCACTTAAACTTTTCTGCCCCTATCTTTTGTTACCACCATGTTTCTTTGGGTATCAGAAATTAACGATAGCAACAGTCAGGACAGCTTTCCACTAGCTGAAGGCGGTTTATTTTACAATGCCTTTGTGCACGCTGTTCCAAACCACCTTCATGGAAGACTGATCTGCAGTATAATTTGTAGGGCCAATGTCCAACCACCAGCCTGACTTCTTCAAAAACATAGGCTATTGGTTTTCATCTTCTTACTTCGCCTTCAGGAACGGACCTGTGCTGACCCTGAGGATTTAGAGAAAAAAGAACTACTGCTTCCTTTGGTTGATCATCTCGCTCCTATGTGGGTTTGGTGGTTGTTTTTTTTTTAAAGCCATGTCTATGAGATGTCATCAGCGGGAATGCCTTTCTCCTCTGGAATTTGGCCCAGATTCTTCTGTTGTGAAGTTCTTGGTTCTTGAGGTTGGGGATTGTGTACACTGTTCCACTTCTGTGCACCCGCTGGTATAATTTAGTAAATCTGTCATTTATGCTCAATATAACAGAGTCATTTAACTGCAGGAGCTCACCAGTACAATTAACCCTGTTCTGTCAAAACGAGGAGCTGATTATCTTGGCATTCGCAGGAGCATAGAGCGCAGTTAGAGTGCTGTGGTTTCTGGCCCTCCTGGAGCAGTACTGCAGTCAATTGATTATTTTGTTAATTTGTTCTGCATCGGTATCCTGCTGGTTTATTATCGTCCAAGTGACTTTATGCACCATGCATAAGTACCAGTATATTAAAAATCAATACTTGAATCTTCTTTGCTTGTAAGGATGGTATCATCCATGGGCTACCTTCTTTGATACGTGACCTTCATTCTGATTACAACACAGCTAGTAACTTTTAGATGATTTAGTCACGTGCTAATAAAGTAGATGCTCAGACTTTGCTCTCTACTTAATCCTGTATCCTAATGAAGAAGGACTAAACAAATTAAGAATGTAATTTAAAAAAGGTTATTGTTGATAAATAAGCCTAATTTTGAGACAGTAAAATTAACGCTATTTTAGTAAGAAAATCTTGTTCCTTCACTAGGTTCTAATAAGTATCATGCTTCACAGGCTGAAATAATTTAGAGATGCTACTATCAAAAGCGTGAGTCTTATGAACACTCTTGTTTTTCCTGTTTCAGTTAGAGAAACAAGTATTTAAAAGATGGTACAGGGTTGCATTGACCATTGGATTGAGGGCTGGATTCCAGGTCTGAATTTAACACAACTCCATGGGATTATGGCTGGTATAAGATCAGAATGTTTTCCAGTGATTGTCTACTGCTGTGCATGCAAAGGCATTCCCTCTTGTATGTGTTTTTGAGCCATGCTACATGCAACGTGGTACTTAATGCATTTATGTCACTGATGTCACAGGGAGGCCTGTTCTTCTTTAAGAAGAAAACCGCAAGGTAGAAGCAGAGTCAGATGTGGACTCCTGATCTAGACTAGATAGGAAAACACAATTTTCCAGCTCTGGAGAAACACCATTTTTCTAATGCAGGTACCCAATTGGCAAGAAGACTAGAATTCTTCTGAGTCAGCTCTCTGTAGCCCAAAATGGGCAGGTCTCCACTCACATGACTGGATTTGCATCATCCTTTCCCAATGATAAGCTTGTTCTATTGGGGATTTTTTTTCTGGACTATATGGATGTTATCTGTTCTTGAGACTGTTACTTTCTAGACACGCTTTCATCAAGAGGAAGGCAAGTTCTTAGGTCGTGCAGTGTTATACAAGGCAATTTAATGAGGCAATTTGTAGCTTATATAAGTGAGAAGCTACCAAGGTCTTACCTAAACCTTTCAACTCATTTCATGATACAAGTGCCTAATCTTTTCTGGATGTGATTGTATGAGTTCCCATTGTTACTGAACACAAGGAAAAACCCCTTGTCTATGTAGTCAAAAAGAGGCCTCAGTTTCTGAGACTGTTATCTCTCTGGATGGTAACATCCTTGTATGCCTTTTCTCCATGGGAAGCATCCAGAAAACAGCCTACAGAGGGGTTTTAGTTCAGAGGAGGTTATACCCCCTTAAGGGGTATGCTTCCTTGTCTCAGGAAATTATAATATAATGTAATATAATAGAAAAAATAAATTCTATTTTATTGTGAAGATGGAACAAATCAGACAAATGAGATGATGCTGAAGAGGGAAACCAGCCTGTGCCATTTCTGCAAATTGCTCCCCACTTCCTCTGGGTTCATGGAATTGTCAGTTGTCTTAAAGAAAAGCCGGGGCTCCATAGCATTGCATTTTAATTAGTAGAAATCCTTTTGTGCTAAATCCTAATTCAGTGCCTTAATGCAGCAGGTCCTGCAGAGCAAGCAAGCTCGCGTGGGAGCACAAACGCATGAAATCTTTTCTCTGGCATCCCCCTAAGTGAGGGTTGGCTCCTGTTGGTAATTATTTTCTGTGGTGACAGCTCAGGGTTTGCAGTCTCGAGCAGAGAGGCAGGGGTGGAGACAGGGAAGGCAGAATGACGGGTGATTGCTCTGTTGTCTCCATGGCATCACTGAGCCTTATCTTAGAGGTATCAAACAGTGCTTACACCTTTCTTTACTCTGTACGGATACCTAGCACCACTAATGTAGGTCCTACTTAATCACTGTCCTCTTTCCAGCTTATTTTATAACAGGTTTTTTTTTTTCTTTCTTTTCAATCTGCTCTGCTTTTAATGAACCTGCACAACTGACGGAAATACATGTCTAAATGAAAGCAGCTACAAATTCAACATTTTATCATTTTGTACCTTTAGTTAAGGAGTTAGAATTCATACAAGTACATTTTTAGAAGCGTTTGATACTGCCTTTTCAGGGCGCTCTGCCCTATCCTGCTCACTATGAATTGGTATTATGTTTTCAGACTTCAAATGAAGCAATATAGCTGTAAGGAAAATAGCTTTTGGCCCCATCAGTTAGATCCCAGATTCGTCTCTGCCTTAGGCACGTCACTGGGCACTGTCTTTTGAGGCTCCTGCTTTAATTAACGGAGGCAGAAGGACACCTCCAAGAATGACTCAGCTGACCTAAGATCCGATTTAGCCTTTGGATGAATTTCTCCACTGTTGATTTTGATTGACACTAGATGAGTTACTGCAGCCCAGCGGTGTAACTCCTCTATACATCTTCTTAATCAGAAATGCCAAAGCCATGCATGTAGAAGTGATTTTTTGAGTTAACAGATCTTTTTAATAACCATGCATTTTTTTCAAGAAAACGCCTAAGGAGATGTAAGGGGTTTTGCTGCCTTCTTGCTGCACCCCAAGGTATACTCAGTTCATGGCTTTAGGCATTCCTCTTTGATCGAGAGGGCTAGATTTATTTATTTTTTTTACAATTTCACTTATTTCTAATTAAATGCTGGGACTTATGCTATCTTGGTTTCAGGTATTAGGCTAAAGAGTACAAACAGTATGCTAAACTTGACAGCACTTCTGCAAGGTCTAGAAATGCGTTAGCACATATTACAACAACAATTGCAACTGCTCAGTGATCTCCTTTAGGAGTGCTCTTTTACAAGGTTACAAATAAGATGATTATGGTTCTGACGTCTGTAGTTCCTGCCTCCAAAGATATTTGCGTCTCTAACTTTTCTTGTTTTCTACAGTGCTTAGTTAAATGTTTTTTGTGGATTTGCTATTCATAAAGAAAAGGATGTCTAAAAAAAATATGGCTAGTTGTGTTTCATAACCAGTATTTTCATATCTTACACTTTAGCCAGTCTGGTCAGTTCAGTGATGTTTTTGCTGTCTAGTTTTTCTTGCCAATGTATTTATCACTTATTTATTGCAAGGATAATCCCTGAAAGTAGATAGCTCTACAAGATGTGTGTTTGAGAAACTCGGGAGCGTGATGAAACCACACAACCACAGATATTTTTCTCCCAGCAAATCTCTTTGGCAACAAAGGCTATTTAATACTCTGAAAATGCCCTGAAGAAAAGTCTGAAAAAGTAAAAATGTGGTTGAGCCCTGCATCCTCATTTTATCAGATGCCTGCAGCTTGGAACAGTAACTTACCGGGAATCATCTAAATAATTTTTAGCATCTAATAATACCGATGTTTTGCTATTGGTGGCTATAAAAAAGAAAATTATGGCAAGAAGATCCATGACACTAGGGATACCAGAGTAGAGGCTCCTCGTTATGCAAATCCTCAGGTATTTAAAACACATTCAAGCTGTAGCTTTCCTCTAGATGGGACACTTTAGAGTGTTTCTTCCCTGTGAAACTATCATAGCAGTCCTTGAGCTCTCTACATCTTAGCAAATTTCGATTTAAATCAGCCCACAGGTTTTAGAAGTTGCAAATTAATTATATGGACACAAATAACGTGCTTTTGTAATCTTTATCTGGCTAAAGATTTGGCATAATCTTTAATAAGGCTAAAAATCCTTTCTATCTGTGGTTAAGAATGCTGAGCTAAAGATGTAAAAATTAACTGTTCCAGGTAAAGAAAGCTGTGCAACAGGAAGGCTTCAGCAGAAGGAAGCGAGGATACAGAGACATCAATGACATCGACATCAATATGAATGATCCTTTATTTACGAAGCAATGGTACCTAGTAAGTTTTGAAAGAAAATCACAGTAACCATAACTAAATAATTGGCATTCATCCATTCTGTGCTATTGAAATGTTTTGCAAGAGTTCTTCACAAGAACTTGGGAATGGATCCAAGGCTCTGTCCTGTTGTTTTTATCTGTACCTCTTTTATGCTGGGAAGACCCAGCACGTTTCAAGAGCTAAATTTCATTTCAGTCAACGGAAAGATCCTTAGAAGGCTTGAAAGAGAATGTATTGGTGTCCTGTGGGCATTCCTGGTGTGCTGATGTGACCCCTAAAACTGCATATGAATCATGTCTTTGAGCTGTTGCCAGGTAAAATATTGTTATAGAATTTTAACAAAAAGTTCTAGTGCATTGGCTAGAAAAAGTTGAGATTTACTTTTCTAATGGAAATGTGAATGTTAATTGATTTTCTTCTGTCAAAAGCAGAACAGCTGAAAACTGATGAATTTTGGCTTAAGCTAGTGTCAAGAGAAATTAATGTTTTGCTAAATTGTTTCATTTTTAATGTGTCATATTTTATAGGGAGAAGTCTGTAGTCTTAAAAGAAAAATTACATTTTTACCTCAAAGTAACCAAAATTATATTTTTCTATTTAAGAAGTTGATAAAGAATTTTGGTCAGTTTTAATGTTGCAATCTATTTATGATGAAATAGTAAATGCAGTTACTGCCTTGTTCACTTAGTAAGGGTCTTTTTGATTAAGGATGGTGTTCCTTTTTTTTTCCCTTTTAATCCATTACTTATGCTTTATGAATCCATCCAGTATGGTTGGGTTTGGGTTTTTTTTTTTCCTTATACAAGAGTTTTCAGATGAATTAGCATAGAATGATGCACATTAGCATGGGTGGGACTTCATCCCTGATGAGATGATAAATTAAAGTGTGGATTAACTCACTTCTTTGTGGTACTTCAATCAAAATGTTGCAGTGATAAAAATAACAACTTTTTAATGACACTATAGATTTTTAGTTTTTAGATTATAAAGTACACTAAAGTGTGTTTTGAAATCAGATATCTGGCACAAAATTGAAAATTTTTGCATCTGGAACAGCAAAAGCCATATTCTTTTTCCCTCAAAAATTTGCATGTGAGATTGGTGAACATGAGTAATGTCGAAGATGCAGGGGATTGCCCATACTGCAGAATCCTAGAATCACATACAAGGTGGAAAAGGACCCCTTGAAGTTCCTCTAGTGAACACTTCCTGCTTAAAGTGGGCCTAACTCGGTTACCAAAGTATTTGTTTCTGGTACTAAACCCAGTGGATGTGAATTTCAGTAGATCCCTGCTTTTAAGATCAAGGCATTTCCTGCTCATAAAATAGTCCTCTGTAAAATCCATTGGTCTAACTTTCGTCTGGATTGAACCACTGCCCTGACATGCTTAAGTAGAAAAGCCCTTTTTTAGATCCAAAAGATTCAGTGTTCAATCAAATCTTGTAAACCACAAAAAGTGAATTTATCCAGGGTTGTTTTGGGTAGGTTGTTTTTTTCATTTTACCACTGCATTATTGCAGTAGATATGATTATGTGCAGATGTGTACTTCAAAGCAAATGGTATTTTCCATACCAAAGATACATGCAAAGATACAAAGCAAAATTCAGTGGCTGATGAAACATGTCTATTAAGTAAAAAAGCTATTCTTCTTTTTCACTGATGTATTAGATTAACACTGGTCAAGCAGATGGGACTCCTGGACTTGACCTTAATGTAGCTGAAGCATGGGAGCTGGGATACACAGGGAAGGGAGTTACCATAGGAATTATGGATGATGGTAAGTGAAGGCTGCATGCTAATATAATATTTTTCAGTAGCTTTTTCCATGTAATCCAATTTAAAAAAAAAATAAATTAAAAAGTAATAATGGATTGCTTATGGTGCTGAGACTACTAACCTCCATAAAGACTTTGAGATCTTCAGGGAAAATATGCTATAAAGTCATCACTAGGGATACTGAAACATGGATATCCAAGCATTAAAAGTAGTTTGCAATTACCCCTCAGATATCTTCCAGGGCACAGTATAATGGCCATTAAGCCAAAGGAAAGACTCCCCTTGACTTCAGTAGGGGCTGACTGGGGGACGTAATTGCTGTGCAAAAAGTACTTAAGAAAACGTTTTCTGTGTTGCATTATTCTCAAAGTCATACTTGACAGCTGAAATAATTAAACACTTTCATGCTGAATGTCAATAAAGATCTGCATATTAAATATATTACTAAATTGGGGCTAAGTTTCGGGAAGATGAAGGTAAGAGGTACAGTTGAAGTCACAGCTGTTCAGCCTATGGCTTCCTTGCTGAAGTACAGGAATTCTGTGCACTTTTCTTTGGGCTAAATTTTTTAATGTTTTCCTTTTATGGTGACTGAGTAATATTAAAAATAAATAAAATTTCTGAATCCACATATGCTTTCTAGGGTCAGCTGAGATCTGTCCTCATTTCTGTTCTCATCTGCTTACTCCCAAGACAAGGAAGTAAACTCAGATATCTGTGTGGTGATGTTATGAAAAATAACAATTTCACTGATCTCACAGAGGCGGGACTTAGCTTTCAGAATAGCTAGGCATGATTGTGATGGGGACAACAACAAACTATTTAAGCTTCTGGTCAAATTAAGGTGTTGGCCCATCAGATGCACCTTTTAGAGAGGGGGTTAATTTAGCCTTGTATTCACTTCCAGTAACTCTGGAAGAGAGTACCTGAATAACATGATTTTTCACTGAGACTTTTGTTGTTCATCTACCATTTGCATCAGTAAGGCTTTCCACAGGTGCAGGGGTCTCTTCGTGCTAATCCAGTGCTAAGGACCCCACATAATGGGAGGTGATCATGTCATCAGAATAACCGCAATAACACAACATTCATCTTGCAGATAAAATCGAGCATCTGATAGTGTGGTGGTTGGAGACATGGGGCAGTGTAATGATCAAAATGTAACATGAAATTGGTGGCTGTTTCTTTATATGTTTTAACCGGATATGTAATAGGTCAGTTTATCCTGTCTGAGTGTAGGGCTGCTGCTGCTGTTCCACCATCCACTGGGATTTGTATGTTTGCCATATGTGGCAAGATTTGATGATTAGAAGGAGTATATTCCACACCACTGCCCTCTTAAAATCTTTAGCATGCTGCCAAGGTGCCAAGCCTGTGCTCAGATGTTTGCTAAAATGGTCTAATCCAATGTTAAAAGTTCTTTCACACGCATAATCCAAAGTATATGCCTTAGTGATTTCCCCAAGTCTAGTTTAGGTAATTTTCTGACTGCTTAGTTTACAGTTTTCAGTGGTTAAAAATACTCCTTTTTATGTCCTGTGCTGATCCAGTGCTTACTGATCTTACTAGTTTTGGGATGCTATGAGATGCTAGAACTTGTATAAGGATAAATTGTGATTTAGACTAACCTTAATAAGTAACCTTAATTGTAGTCTAGTCTACAAAACAGGTCAATAAATTTTATGGCTGGGCTCATCTTTCTGGTTGGCAACTGGAGTTTTCAATCATTTATGTCAAGATCCTCACTTGTACTGCATCAGAACTGATACACCAGTTTAAAAGTCCATCTTTGAAAGCTGCAATCTCACTTCAATCAGTTGTGTTATTCACCATGATAATTTTCCTATGGTTGCAAAGGAAGCTTGTTTTGTTCTGTGATCATTGGAAAATCTTTTTTGAGACTCTTAACCTTTGGTTTCTGTTCTGTCATTATCTTATTGCAGGAATTGATTATCTGCATCCTGATCTTGCATCAAATTACGTAAGTAATGCTGACCTTTTCTGTAAAATGTGAATTTTCTTATTGTTATGGTCCCTCTGCTACAAAATTTTAAATAATGAGTGGAACAACAGTACAACTGAACTGCTGATCTTACAGATGATAGATTTCACATTGAAGGAAGCAGGCTGAAAATGGGACTGCCTGTGCAAGGACTGGAAAGGTGACAAGGCTCTTCCTGGAGGAATGACAGTGCTGCCTCACATTAAATAAGCTGCAGCTTGCAATATTGGATTTAGGACAGAAATGAGTAACCTGGGAATTGGTTCTAAATCCTGCTATTAAGATGCAGAATGCATCTGTCACTTGGAGGGCTGTGGAGCTGTGGCTGTGGCAAGGCATGTATTAGCCTTTGAAACCTCCAGGAACAGCTTAATTCCTTTATAACAGGTGATTTGATTCGGTGCTTCAAAGCATGTGGAGGGCAGATTGTGTATTCTCAGCACACGCTGCGGCAATTGATTGTTCCTTAAACCTATCTCAGGCTTACCTTCAGACCCAAGGCTTTTTATCTTTCTTAATTCCTCCAGGCTCTCCCCAACTCCCCTGCTGACACTAGGACTCCTGTCTCCAGGTCTCTACAGGGGCTCTCACCACCAGGGACTGACTGCAGGTTGCCCTCATGCTGAGCTCGTGGCACTCCCGTGGGCAGTGGGGGTCAAGAAGCTGTGGCTCCTTGCTGGGGGGGGGGTTGTGGTGCCTCTGCTTTAGGTTTTGCTATTTTCCTTAGGGAAGCCCAGGCTGCTTCAGCTGAGCATTGTGGTTTACTTTGCAATAGCAATTAAATGAAAAGAAGAATAACTGCAAATTTTGGCAAAAACATGAGCTGAGAGAGTAAAACAATTAGTTTTGTGTCTTTTCAATTTTGAAAATAATAACACAGTGGATAAAAACCTATTTGTTGTAGCAAGTAGCAAAACACCTTTGGTAGAAAATAAATGGATATAGAAGGTGTTGACTTTGGACAAGGAGTATGATAACTAGCTGACCACAGAGGTAAAGTGCAGAATAACCAGTTTCACTCCTTAGGGACTCACTTAATAACTATTCCTTATGAACTGGCTTAATAACTTGATAGCAGCTAATTAAACCCTGTGCCCTAACTGCAAAATTCTCTTCCAAGAGGAATAACTCAGGAGGATGTTTCCATAAGCAAAGGTAGCCTTTTTCTTTGGAGGAATTGTGCTCTGTGTATCTTCAATGTATGATCTGGGGACAGCACATACTCTTCACGCACTTCTCAGCAGCGGGCATGGACAAAGTATGTGGGCTAAAAACCATGTTTCAAATAGACAAGCAAAAAGTCTGTACAACATATCTGTTATAATGTCAAATAGGAACAATTCAGTTGTTCATGCCCAGAAACCAAAAATAGATTTCTTAGTAATACAGTGTTTTCTTTTTTAATTCTAAAAATACTTTCTCTTTGATGGATAAATGTATGTCAATCTTGGCAGAAATATATTGGATTTAGAGTGGCAGTCGTAAGTATTCTAGAAATTAATGGAAAATTACATAGGCAATGGCAGTCCACATAGATGATGCTGAAAGAAAATAGCGGAGCTGGAGAGAAATCTGAGAGCTCAGAAAAGAAATAGTAGAATGAAATTGTAGATGTAAAGCTGTCTGGGAATGCAGAAAACAAACCCTTAATGGCAGCCATGAAAGACTTGTGCAGAGAACTGTCTTGAGATGAGATTCTGAAGAAATCTATGTAGGAATGACTTTTTCCCAAGCGAGGAGTGGTCCACTAGTGGAGCAGTGACCAAGCTGTTGAGGGACAAAAGAAGATTGTTTGTCCAATGCAAAATGCAGGGTTAGGCTTGGGTTGTGCAGAGCAGATCAATAGCCAGACACAGGGGAGAAAAGGCTGAGGAATGAGTGGTTGGTAAGACCGTTAAAGGAGCAGCAGAAAACCCGTCTGAAAGGAGATACCACCTTTTAATCCAGAAATACAAAAATACGAGCTGTCACATGAAATCTGTGGTTGTAGGCTGTCACAGCACTGGGTGGGGAAAAAAAAAAAACACCAAACCTAAAAAGCCAAAAAATAAAAAAATCTTGAGTTTGTATAGGTCATCTTTTTTGCCTGAGGCACACTTTTAATTCTGTGCTGAATATAGCAGGGCCACAGCAAGGAAACGTGCTGAGAAATTGGCACATTATATGCCAGGTTATGAGTAAAAGGGTAAAGTTGGTAACCGGGAAGAGGTGCTGGCACCTCCTCACGCAGGGCTGGCTGCAGTTGCTGGGGGTGAGAGATGGCTGGCTGAAGGGCAAGGCTGACTCCTGCTGCTAAAATCTGCCGTCTCCTCCCTCGCCCAAGCACAGCGCAGCGGTGGCAGGGCTGGGTTCAGCGGCACTCTGCCTCTCCGGCTCTCGCTGCAGAGCAGCACGGGCCTCCTCAAGTCCTCAGAGATCCTGCTCTCACCACATCTGCCGTGGCTCAGAGCCCACGGGAGCCTTTTTTCCCAGTAGGTAGTAATTTGGGCATGAACTTAAGACAAGGACTTAAATTTAGCTGAAGGAAAGATCGGGTTAGATCTAAAACCGCAATGGAATGAGTCTCTTGGGAATGAGTTGTTAACTTGCTTCGGGCTGGCATAGCAATTGCAGTCACCTTTGTACAGTTCCTATACCACACGTTTGGGGTTTTGTGACATTTGCTCTTTGGGGCAGCTTTCTCTTAAGGTATGTTGTTTATTTTTAGGAAATTAAAAGCCTACCTCTTAAGTTTCTCAAGTGTGTAAATGCCTGCATATTCTGGCAATGTCTGTACGTCTTGCTTGGAAAATTGGGAGTGATTAGAAAGTCTCTCAAAGGTGGTGGTTTTGGCACTCTGAGCATTTTCAAGTCTGAAAACTTGGCATTCTTTCACTCAGTTTAATTTGGCTTTTATGTTTCTCACTTGCTGGTTTTCTTGCTTTAATAGTTTAATGGGGTTTAGCAATTAGGCAAAATGGGGAGTCAGGGAAGAGAAAGCTTTCAAAAGAAAAAAAGAGTTTGTATTTTCTCCTAAAAATTGCTGAACTATAACCTATCATATGGAGTGCACTTCTGTCTATATTTTTCTTTGCAGTTTCTGAGCTTTCCTGCTTGAATCATTCATTTCTCTTTCTAATGCACTTTATGTACGCGGAGTGGAGTGTGTCTGCTCACAGTCTGGGTGGACTGCTATCCCAGCACCCATCCCAGTTTGCTGCAGTACAGCTACATGCTTTTCTGGGATCATGAGGTTATGGTAAAGCTGGGATTTTCCATTCTGCACCATGAATGCAGAGAGACTCATTGTCAAACGATCGATACTTTCTTCCAAGCCTAGGGAACCCTGCCGAAGTTCAGCCTTCAGGAAATTATTTTTTTTCCCCACAAAGAGAACCCTTCATTATGAACTGATAATTAAAAAGCTGAAGCCTAATGTACTCCACAGTTTTCTTTCAACTCAGGTTATACACACAAAGCCAGCAATTTTCAGGACTGACTTCTCCAAGATACAACATCTGAGCGAGAAGGAAAAGTGAAGTAACAAGGGCTGCATATTAGATATGTCTAGTAAAAGAGAAGAGCAGCTGGGGGGGTGTACGTTACAAGTGTCAATACATTGTTTTAAAGAAAAAACTAAGAGTGCCAATGGAGATTTGTTGTGCCATGAACAGAAGCAGAAGCTGATCTCTGTCTCGTATCAGTTTATATTGCGGTACTTGGCCAATGTCTGCAGATGAAGGTCAGCATAGCTGCATTATCCCATTTACAGCAGCAGGGAGCTGATCATCTCATGTAAGTCCTGATCAGCAGTAGTGAGGAAAATCAGACTCCCACCAAGAGACTTGGGCCAGGAGTAAAAAATTGCTGCTTTCAGTGTCTGAACTGAAAGCTTGTTTAAAAAATAAAAAAACGGGAGGGAGACAAACATTTCCTGCAGGAAAACTGGAGGTGATTATGTGAGTAGGTAACTTTTTTTAAAAAGTATTGATACTTGTAAAATGAGAATCATGCAACAATTCTTAGTAATAGATATCAATATAACATTCAGATGAGAAAAAAAATTTGAAATCTGTGGAATTACACAGATGTAAAATGCGCACAAACAAACACGCAGTGATCCCAGCAGAAGTTCATTGCAGTCATTCCCCCAACTCTTCTTCTCTGTAACATGTGACTTTATGGTACAACCTTATCTTCCATCTTCCAAGGCGCTTACCAGCTGCTGCTCAAGCTGTACACAGGAAAGGATTTGCTGAGCAAAAAAAAAGGCTGTATGTAAGGAATGAGGGAAGACTTTCTGGAGTTACCCTGGGGTTAATTGAAGTTTTCTGTCATCTAACATTTCTTACTGAAATGTGAACAGCAGGTGGTCTTACCTGTCTTCTCTTCCCACTTTGGCAACATCTCCAAACACAAAGCAGTCTCTCTCTCACAATTTTTGGTAACTTGTCACCAGCTAATATAATAACAGCTCCCCCCGCCTTGCTGGGAGGCAAGCAGAAGCATATTTTTGGAATAATTATCTTATCGCATAAGCAGTGAAGCAGGGAAATGTTCTACTTCTCTTACGAGCTGCAATTTCCATTGTTTGCCAGAGGAACAAAAACAGCATTGAATAATCTTTACAGCTACGAAAGAAATAAGAAATAGTACAGGCAATAAATTATACACTGCAAAATGTGCAGTGAAGCTTAGCAACAGCATAAAAAAATCATCTTTCTTTTAGAAAGTCTGTGTTTCCTTCATTAGCGTGAATTTCTGAGTATGCCTTGGCCTCCCTGTATGCCACCAAAAGGACTGGCAAATTGGTCTGGAGGCCGTGAGCCTGAGCTCAGTGGTTTCCCGGTATAAATCACCAGTATCTCCACTAAAATCACTGGAGCCCCATTGTGTGGGGTTTTGTAAGTCAACAAAGCTCCATTGGCGTCTGTTGAACTATGCTGCTTTGTCCCCGACGATCTGCCCTACAGAAATCCCAGCTGATGTAATTGCCCAAATCAAGCAGAGTTCACCTATAATTGGCGGTGAGAAAAATGTTACCCCTCCCAGACAGAAATTTGTTGGAAACCCCCTGAAGACCTTGAAAAGCTCCCAGTGTCTCTGTGCTGTCCTTAATTTCAGCCCAGGGGATCCACAGGAAACATAAAGCCAAACCATAGCGGAGTCGGGTTCATCCTTGCCTGGCATCACGCGGTATTTCTGTTAGCTTTATGACATCTCTTCACGTGGCAGGATTTTTGAAAGAGCCTGAGACAGTTACGCTGCCATCGCCTACTGCATTTCAAAGGGTTTTTGAGCACACACACTGGACACTTACTGTCAATAAAGCTTTACTGCTAATACATCAAAGGTATTCTATGGCCAAACTCTGCATGCTGGCCAGTGATGCTAGTACCTATTTTTAATTGCAATGTTGAAATAACACTTACATCATCAAAAAATAAGGGACAGAATAAACCGTTGTCAGATGTTTCAACACTAATTGGATTTTAGATGGGTTGATTTCCTCTTTTTTTTTGGTGTTGCTTTGGGATTGGTTTTTTTGCTATAATAAACAATAGCATAATAAAAATCATCAACCAAAAACTGGGTTAAATTCACAAACATCCTTCTCCTAACACTGGTAAGCACACTGTTTGATGGATGCTGTTAAAGTTGGTTGTGGCAGAAATTTCATCAAGAAATTGTTGAGACAAAATGAAACCTCTTGTGTTTTTTGGTAGGATAGAAGGATGGATCAAGTGTTTAAATGCCAGGCTGACTGATGCCTTAGCAACCGAAATGGATGTCCTCCTCTTGGGCTGTTTATGCTGCTCAGGTGGCTTCTGGCAGCTGGGAAGCTGGTTTTAGCATTTAGAAGACGAGAATTCAGGACATGCAAGACAATGAAGTTTCACCAGCATAAATTAGAAGTTACTGGGCATAGAACAAAGTTCTCTGTTTCAGACTTGCCTGTTTTTTTTTTCCTTTTTTCTGTTGCTCTGTGCAGGATCAGCTTCTGGACTCATCTTTCTATTCTGTGCAATCTTTTTTTCTCTGAACATATGAAAGGCTGTAAAAGAGGTGATGCCTTTTCTGATAAGATCAGCTAGGCAAATGAGGTTCTCTGTGTATATGGAAGGCTGTCCTGGGTTTACCACATAGAGAAAATTCTTCACATCTTGGAAAACATAATGGGGTCCCGCAAACAGTCCTCTCCTACTCCCAACAGTAACTGTTTTTGTGAGTTTTTCCAATGGAGCTCATGTGCTGAAGTCTAAGTAAGATGACCGAACAGTTCCTCTCTCTCCCTTCGAGCTACTTGATATGGTCACTGCAAACAGGAGAGAGAAGCCGTGGTGCTATGTAAAGGAGATGTCTGTGTCTTCTTACTTCATGAAAGATTCTAATGTTCTGTAATCTTAGATGTTATCGAAGCCTTTTAGCTTCCAACTCAATTAAAAAGATGGAACAGCAAAAAGAATGTGAAGAATCTTTCTCCTCTGGATCATTTCATATGGCCAGAGGGTAGAAAGAGGCCTTATCTGCAAAGGAGGCTACAACTTGTGAAAGAGGCATGATTGCTTTGAGGAGAGATGCTTCGTGTCACATACAGAGCTGCGTTTGCAGCTGAACACTGGATTTTTCACAATGAAAGATGTGACTTTAACTGCTTTGCTAAAGCCTGTTATGAGAGAGGGAACTGGACCCTGAATGCTTGGCAAGTTCTGGAGCTCAGTGCTTAGCACCATCTCTAGAGCTGGAGCTGACATTGCTCCACTGATGTTGGCCTCTGCAGGGGGATGCACTGATTTTATACTGGCTATAAAATATCCTCAAAGTACAATTCTACTGGTATCAGAAAGATACTAACGTATTGTAGTTGTAAGTATTTTTTTCAGAGCAATGAATTCTGTAAAAAGTTTCCAGCTTTATTCTATGTTAGAACTACTTGCAAGGGATAATTTTCAAGTTAAATGCATGCCTGGTGTGCAGGCAATGTGAGATGGTGCTAAAGATACTTGCTTTGCAAGCTAAAGACCACACATCGTCCACAGCATTTATTTTTCTCTATAATCAATGCACTTAATTAATCAGCTGCACTGTGAGAAAGTGCAAGGTGGCTAATCACTTTAATCATTAAGCAGTGGTATTAATTTTCACTTAAGGCATCATCCGTGGAAAGTAAATTAAGATTCTTGAAATGAGAAATGCACAGGGGTGGAAGAGAGCTGATAAGGATGTTTCTGCATCAGTTCTGGCTGGCGCTGTTGAAATTGGCTTATGCCTCTCTCCAGGGCTTTTCCAAGTAAGTTTTTTTAAAACGTTTTCTTCTTTTATTTGGGCAAGAAAAGGAAAGATAGTAGTCTTCACTGTTTGCCATGGCAGGGACCTGGCATTGCTTTGTTTTGGTTTTTTATTACCTCCCTTTCTGCAGACCAGTTAGCTTTTGGAACTGGCCTGAAATCTTCCATTTGAACAGTATTTTTGCTAGTAAAGATGAATGTTGTATAAAACCAAATTGTTGATGGGAAAATAGTAGTGAAATATTTTCATTTTGAATTGGTTCAACTGCATTTGAAGTATTTGACTTCTAGAACGTGCTGAATTGAAACAGCGGCGACAAAATCCCGCTCTGGTACATGGTCCACTTGGGACCACGGGGTCAAATACACGGTCCCCTGGAGGCAGTGCACATCATGTAGTTTTAAAACCAGTTTCAACAAAATAAGTAACAGCTTCTTTTTCCCCAAAGTGAAAATACCTCATTTTGGGTTGAAAAAAGGCAAAAACGTTTTTGAAGATTTTCCAGTTTGGAAGCTTTTTTAATTTTTTATTTTTCAAAGAGTAGTTATTTTAATTGCTCATACTGTTTAAGGCACTAACCAGCATTGAAATCCCTGAATATCCATCTGCATTGAAATGGAACTTAATTAAAATTCATGCTGTACTTATGTTTTTGGCTACCAGGGTATCACCAGGGAAGTCTGAATTAGATGGTGCATGTGGGGAACACTAGTCCCTCGCAAAGCTTCATCAAAATTTGACAGGTGCTAGGGAGAGACTCTCCGGTCCAATGATGATTTTGGGAAGGAGAGTCTCAAACCCACTATTAACTACTGGGCATGCAGCTGGTTTTAAAAGGAGTTTTGGCCAAGCTCATAGGATCAGCCAAACTTGTAGAAGAGGAGACCAGAGAGGCACGAGGAGTCCGGTTTCTTCTGCAAAACCGTAATAGCATAAATACAGTAGGTAAAGTTGCAGATGACCGTTGATACATGAAGTAGCTCTCCTTTACTGTGCCTGTAAATTAATTTGGTTCATTTGAAATTAATTCAGTTTTTTCTGTCCTGGCACTTCATTTTGACGTGGTTGTTTGCTTTGCATTGTTGGATTTTAGTTGTATGAATTTATATTCTCCATATTAATATTTTACTTCTCCATAGCTATGTAGGTGGTTAAGATATTTTTAAACACCTGCCCTACTTCAGGTTGCTTTGATTTAAATATAATGTTCTTTGCTTCTGTTGCATTCCCAACAGAAGCAATAAGCGTAATGAACATCTCTTACAGGGGAACAGAATACGAGTACACAATGTTGGCCTCAGTCTAGTCACTATTAGTTTTTCCATTAAGTTCAGAGCAATCAGAAACTTGGCAGATCATATAAATAACAGGTCTGTAATGTTTGTTCTACTGTGTATTCCTTTTTTTAATCATCACGGTAAGAGGCGTAGGCTTCCTAGCTTCAGCTGAGCAAGTGATGATACCAAGAGCTGTGGAAACGTGACTGCCCAGGATAACATGTTTTACTGTAGAACAGGAGCTGGCGTTTGATGAAACTTTGGCCACTTTCAATGCTGTGTGGCTGCTGTTAGCTGAAACTTAAATGGATATGGAAGTGCATTGTAAGCTTTGATGTAGATTGGGGATCATTGGAAATGTTCTGCAGGCAGGATGTGATCTAGATTTTATTAAAGGAGATGAATCTCTCTTTGAATATGTACAAAGGAGAGCGGAAGGACTGTGCTATGGTCAAGAACATCAATAATTTCAATCTCAGCATATGTTTTTTGGAATTGGTTCTTTTGAGAAACTAAATCATTTCAGTTGAGTGGCTTTTAACTCACTTGCAGAATTAGTCAACAGTGGTACCACGTCTGACATAGAACTGTGAATCTTTCTTTCAGCAGCTAATGATGTCTAGGACATTTCTTGAATTTACGCATCTAGTAAATTACTGTGAAAACATTAGCTATAATCGTATATACTAATCTTTAAGAGAAGAACTTGGAATGATCATGTATTATTTAAAAGCATAGACACTTGCAAAATGTACTCTGTGTAAATTTACATGAGAATGTTTGTTCTCAAGATCCTGCTCTCTACCTGAAATTTTGGATTTAGCTGTCCATTGGTTTTGCTGATTCCACGTGGAATAAACAACAAAATCTTTTTAATTAATGCAAAAGTATATAAATTGGACCATTAAAACCCCTGAGAACCCAGTGTGTCTTGATAGGTATTAGTCACATTATTAATACTCCCCTGGAATGCTCTCAAACTGTGCTAATGAGGTCAGCATGCAGCTGGAATAAAACAGAGTAGATCTTCAAGACCTTCTAACTCTAAGGCATGTAAGTCAACCTGTGTTTGCTTTTTGTGACAAAAAAATGTAGATAATAGTTTGCGTTGTGTTTGTTGAGTTGTTTCCCTGAAAGGTTCATCTGCTTTTGATTCACCTACAATGTCACTTCCATGTGGCCGTTCATCATCTTCCATCTTCATGCAATTAGGGGAAGCACCAGTTGAGCACTTGTTAGTGGTTTCTTCTCTTGTTAGCTGAGTAACCTTTCAGAAGGAAAATACCCAGTCGCTTTTCTGTCTCATCTGTTCTCTGTGATCTGAATCCTGCCTGCTGTGTTCGGTGGGAGAGCCCGTGGCAGATTTTTGTAGGCTTTGGGTCAGGCCCAGTGAGAGGAGCAAGAGGACTTAGCTCCCCGTCTCTTCCAGCTCGTCCCTCAAAGAGGCTGGAAGTGCTGGCTGCCATCAAACCTCTGCAAACACAACCTTTACTGCAGCTCAGCACCCAACACATATTTGATGTACTGGCAAACTTGTCAGTTATTTCTTGCAGGAATATAACTAAAAATAATGGACCTGAACCTCATTTCTCTGCTGCCAGCTTTATACCTCTATTACTCTCTCAACTGCAGTAGGTCGCAATGATACATAACTGAAATTTCTGAAGGAGGGAAAAAATCCATGTATTGGAAGGGGAATGTGGGCCAGGTTTTTAATAAAATGGAACACTAAAACTAGATGAAGCGTGTGTTTACAGTATTTTTCAGTAAAAGCCATTGCAATCTTTGTTGTTACGATAAAGTAATCCAATCGCGGATATATCTGTAGACACTTAGCTGCCAGATTTTTTTTTTTCTTTTTTCCCCCTTAATAAAGAAATCAAGGAGTTCCTTTCATAGTCTGAAGATTTAAAGCTTTATGTTTGCTGCTTGCTGTGAAAATCTTTAACAGTAACTAGTTGCTTAATTTATTTTTATTTTATTAATTCAATTTTCTTATCAATGTGCCTCCCTATAAACATGCAGTACCCCTTCACTATGTTGCAGGTACATCTTAAAGATTCTTGTTCACCCTCTCTGAAAATCACGGAATGTTTGGCTGAGGAGAAGTAGGATTCTTTTTTTTGTAAGTTAACTTGCTTTTGCCTGCAGAGCTCTGGCTCTAAGTAATTAAAAACTGGTGATGTGCTTCAGGTTTCCTCCACATCAACCTGAACATTGTGGAGCAGGCTAGGAATGCCAAGAGGTGAATTGTGAAGCAGCCTCTTTATTATAAGCTCAAGTTCATTTGGCTGCTTGCTTTTTAATAAAGTCTCCTGCCTGCCTCAATTTCTTATGCTTTTTCCTATGTGGGGTGGAGATGCAGGGGAGAGGAAAAGAGGAAATGGAGAGTGTTTCAATAAGCTAGTTCTATTTATAAAAAATATTTAGGAAATAATTTTTTAAATAATTCACTTTTTAAAGTATCTGCCCAGTCTAGATTTTTCTCTTATTCTCTCTGATTCTTTTTTTTGGTCCTGTTTGACTGTATTCCTCTGAGCCAAGCATTAGCAAAGAGCTACAGAGAGTTAGATGACCCTTAGCTGGATGCATTTGGACTGTCAGTTGGTTTACTCTACTGGGAAAACATTTCATGGTCTTGGTACCTAAGAATGGAACTGGTAATTTCATCTCTTCTCTGAAGCTTGACCAAGTTCATGCTTAGACCTACCTGTGTGGTATAAATCACTGCTGTGCTCCCCAAGTACCTTATTTCCACGTGAAATGCTTTGTTTAGCTGCAGCCTTGCTTTTTGAAGATGCTTACATGCCATCCGGTGGTGTAACTTGTGGCTTCCTGATTTTGTCTGTGGGGGAGATAGGAAAGAAATCAGTAAGGAAAAAGTAAAATTAGAGGTGGTGTGACTTTGTAGTGCCGTGTGATATGTAGAGGAGATCATTAGTTACTTGACAAAGGAAACCTGCTTAATGTAGAAAAAGAACACAATGTAAGATGATGTCAGTGAAGCTATTTTTCTTCGTAACTGTTACTTCAGAAATATTGCTACCTTAATGAAGATAAATATAAATGTTAACGTGAGACTCCATGGTTTTCTTGGCTGTGTTTTTTGTTTGTTGTTTTTTAAACCTAAGTGACGAAAAAGTTTCAGCTTTGCAAAATAAGAAGTTAAATCAGAGGTGGGACAGCCCATATGTCTTCCAATAAATTCTAGTAACTGGATTATTAGGATTGTTACTGCTTATTATCTCAACTATTTTTGCTGTTATAAATTAAGCGGTAGTCACCTGTTGTTTACAGTCAGTTAACCCTCTTTTGGGTGTAATTCCACTAGTTTAGCTTTTGACCTGATCCTAGATGCTTGATGAGTGCTAAGGAAATTGAAGTAAGAGCTTTTTCAGTGTTAACTAGAAAATGAAATCACCACTGCAGTGTGCTCTATACTTGCTTATTCTGTGGTCAAGCAGGGCCTTTAATGAATACCTGAAACTGGGCTTATGGGGAAACAGGAGGGTTTATGGGGACCTCAAGTATTACTCAGGACCCAGCACACTTCTCTCATTCATCCTTTCAAATTAAGTATTATTCCGTGACAGTTTTGAAAAGGAGGATGGCAGAAAAGTGTGCTGCTGTCTTATTCGTTATTTGAGATCTGGCTGAGTCTTTTTACTTCTATGATGTGCCTGTAAGAACGGGATAAAAGGCTTATGTATCTGGAGGGACGTGATGATATTCACCAGGACGTGGTGATTTATGTCTTTAAGGAAAATTTTTCACAATGAGAACAATCAGCCATTGGAATAATCTCCCCAGGGAAGTGGTGGATTCCGCAACATTGGACACTTTTAAGGTTGAGCTGGACAGGGTGCTGGGCCATGTCATTTAAACTGTGCTTCTGCCAAGAAATGTTGGACCAGATGATCCTCAAGATTCCTCCCATCTTGCTAGGCTGTGATTCTGTGATATTCTTGGTGTTGGCAAGGTCTTGAATGCAGCTCTGAATTTGCTGGACAGTAATATAGAACATGTAAATCAGTTCATGTAGAGGAAGACCTATTTAAGAAGTCGCAGGTTGGTTTTTTTTTCATTTCCACAAAAAAAAAAAAACCCAAACCCAGAAACCAAAACAAAATAGACCAACGTGCTTCCCATGGCAGAGAGGAGACAGGTTACTGTATGACTGCTGACTTTAAAAACAGTTTGTCGTTAATGACCTTTGAGTCTTATAGCCCCCCTCCTAGGCAAAATATCATGTTGCCTCCTTTTTCTGCCTCCTGGTGAGCATATTCCATTTTCTTAAGCTTGTGTGTACAAAACTGAATTTCATTTTTCCAGCACATGACATTTGGTGTTATTTTAGTACATTTTCTCTGAGATGTTATATGTTGTAATTTGAGCCCAGAGGTTTGCTTACTCTTCGGATCAGTAAAGAAATCAAACAAGCAAAAGGTATCTTTCTGCCTCAGATCTCTAAGGATTTGCAGTTGCCTGAAGTGGATAAGACCAGATGTCACCTGTGTTACAAATGTTTGTCTTCTCTTAAAGGATACAAATCTCTGAGCTAAATTCACCCGTGCTTTAACGTCATGAATAGAGTCAGACTGTGATGAGCAAGACGTGTCTTTAATTGTTTGTTTCCTGGACTAGCATGTGAACATAGGCACATTTCTTGAGTTACAGAGAAAAAGAGAAGTATATGTGAATTACTCTTCAGAGGCTTGTAAAGCCATATAAAAATTTACGGGCTTGCTGCATTATTCAAGGTACATAATTTTATTACAGATCTGAGCAACACATGGGACAATTGATTTATTGTTACGGTCATATTTTACACAATGAATGTTTTACAAAGATTTTACTGCATGTATTTTAAAAAGCACAAGGCAATTCTTTGGAAAATGCCAGTCTAAGCTTGCGTTTTAAGGAAAGCAGAATTTTATACACAGGAAAAAAGTTATCTATTTGTATCATTGTATACAGGCCATTACTTAGTAAATGATTGAAATAATCTTATCATGTGATCCAGTACTCTTCTGATAGCATCTTATTTGGGGTAGAGGTGCAGGATGCTAGAAAGCAAAAACAGATGCCTAAAAATACGAGTCAGTTCCTCTCTGTAATATCAAAACAACCATTTTTATTACGTAAATAATAACTTACATAATCATTAATAAGTATTTATGCATGATTGGTGACTGATAAAACATCAGGTTCAGATTGCTTTGCAACAGTGAGCTGGTTTTGATTGAACATGAAGGGTAGGATTCATCTCATCCTAACACTGTATGCCGGATGACTAGTCGAAGTCTAGACCCTGATCTATGATCAGTGCCTAAAACTGGTGGGTAGAGTTGTTCCTTGGAGAAAAAGACCAGGCGACTACCTTAGATATTGAAAACTAAATATTAGACACTTCAAGTCTATGAGAAGTAACTGCCAATAGACTAGTTTGGCATTAAAACTGGAAACCACCTCAGTTGAAAAGCAGAATGTTTTAATTTGTGGTGTCCTGTTGCAGATCCTCATTTGCATGAGTTTTGGTTGCCACCTCCTGGGTTCCTACCCTGATTGCACAGTGATAAATCCCCTGTTGCTGCCCGCTGGGGAATCCAGCTGGGGGAGGAGACTGGCAGACCATAGACTTTAATATTCACTCCCCAAAACACAGTAGGAAACATTTTTGCTATCCACTGAAGCAGTTCCCTTTCTGGTCTATTGTTGAAACTGATTTAATTTGTCACTGGTTTATGCTTTTTAAAAAATAATAGTAATAATAAAAAAAGGTTGAGGTTTAGATATTTGGGGATTTGATCTTTAAATTAGGAACTTGAAGCAGTCCATTTGTACTTGTCGCTGCTGTTCTGTTATCTGTTCTCCTGCTTCCATAGTGTGGGCGGAATATTCCTTCACGAAGCTGAAACTCGCTGTCTTTTCTCAAAGACCCTAATGAAGATGAATCGTACCGTCAGCAGTTGTTTTCTTTCCAAGAATTCTTCTTAATTTTGCACTTTGTGGATAGTTCCTGCTACATTAAATATCTTTTTCCTCTGAATGCAGTGATCCAAAACCAAGTGAATAAGAGCTCCTGGATTTGGAAAAGGGCTGCACAACTTTGTTTATAGCCTGACTAATGCATCCTTTCCATAATCTGACATTGGGGTACATGGGACACACAGCAGAGCTGCAGTCTGCCGTAGGGGGGCGCCCAGTCGTTCATGCTGGAATTACCTGTCGCTACTCTGGACACGAGTGATAGATCTGCACAGCTAGAAGGGCTTTTATCATCCATAATTCTCTGCACAAGGGAGTTCTAGAGTCAAGAGTGGTTGATAGCTACCAGGAGGTGCTTCCATGTCTGATGTTTTCCTGAAAAATCAAAAAATGAGCCTCTCCAGAGACTCCCTTTGAGCTTAAGGTGTGTGTAAGTATGACGGCATTTCTTCCAGACAAGAAAAAACTCATCCACAGCTGAGTTTAAATTCTCACCTGTACAATATTTTAGAGTGAAAACATGGGTTCTGACTGAATAAAAAGCTGGCTGTATATTGAACTAATTATGTTTAGTGCCGAGTTAGACCATACCTACATGAAAGAAAAGATCTGAAATCACTGGAACTAAGCTTAGTTATTTGCAGCCTGTATAGTCTCCGGTCTGTGGCTTGTCCAAAGCAGTAGCATAAGAAAGTTTCTTTCGTTTGTGATTGAACTGCATTTCTCTCCAAGAGTTGCCAAGCCTGGCAACTGTGATAGGGTTGGTTTTATCTTCTTACTAAATTACTCAAAGAGATTGATCGTTTGTATTTTTGACTTTGGATATGGTTTTCCAGCTTGTCCTGCTAGGAGTTGATACTGCACTCGTTTAAATAAAGAACAGGACTGGATCTTCTCGCTCAGGATCCTGCGCCGGCAGCAGCCAGTAGTGGGTGCTCGGGCAGCAGTATGGTCACCAGGTTGGAGACTGTGTGGTGTCTGCCTGGTTACGGCCTCCCAGCTTCTAGCATTTATGGACTGGTGGAGGAGGAGGAAGCACAGCATCTAATACCCCTTCCACATTCATCTTCCATTAATTTGTCTAACCACTTTCTGGTTCCGTTCAGGCTTTTAACCTCTGTATTGCTGAGGACCAATGAATTCTGTAACTGATTATGTGTTCTGTGGAAAAGTGCTACTTCTTGTTTTCTGCTACTTCTGAATCTGCCCTCTGGTAATTTGTGTGGATTCCTACTAGTTCTTGTATGATGAAAAACAGTAAATAATAACTCTCTGTCCACCTTCTCTGTGCTATTCATGATTTATAGACCGCTGTCAAATTCCCCTTCTTGCCCTGGATGAAAAGTCATATTCTGTTTACTCTTAGCTCATACAAATCTCTGCCATTCGAAGTGCTGTATAAGCGGTTGTGGTAATTAAAAGAAGTAAATTAAGCATAAACCTGGGCACAGAGATGTAGAAGCACTGAGAATTTGTGGCTATAGCTGAAATTATCGGACGGTGTCTTCAGGCTGAAAATCAGGGCCTTAGTATAGAGATATGGAGCAATTAATAAGGATACTCACAGGGGGATTCAGTTTTGTGCTGGAGAACAGCATCAAGCTGCTTGACAGGCATTCTGCAAATCTCTGCTCCAGTCAAATGCTGCTAAGTATTTATTGTCTGTGCTGAATATAAGCAACCAGGCTTTCTGAAATGATCACCCCAAAAAGTCACTGTACACTAGAATCATGGAACTGTCTAAGTTGGAAGGGACCTTTGAGATTATCTAGTCCAACCATCAACCTAACTCTGATAAAAAAACCATCACTAAACCATGTCACTAAGCACTGTGTCAACCCGTCTTTTAAATACCACCAGGGATGATGCCTTAACCAGTTACGTGGGCAGCCCCTTCCAAGGCTTAATAACCCTTTCAGTGTAAAAATTTTTCCTGAGATCCAATCTGAACCTCCCCTGGTGTAACTCGAGGCCGTTTCCTTTCAGGGAGTTGGAGAGAGCAATAAGGTCTCCCCTCAGCCTCCTTTTCTCCAGCCTGAACACCCCCAGCTCCCTCAGCCTCTCCTCGTAAGACTTATCCTCCAGACCCCTCACCAGCTCCTTTGCCCTTCTCTGGACCCGCTCCAGCATCTCAATGTCTTTTTTTGTGGGAAGGGGCCCAAAACTGGATGCAGCACTCAAGGTGTGGCCCTACCAATGCCCACTACAGGGGGACAATCACCTCCCGAGTCCTACTCGCCACTGTTTCTGATACAGGCCAGGATGCTGTTGGTCTTCTTGGCCACCTGGGCACACTGCTGGCTCATGTTTAGCTGACAGTCGACCAACATCCCCAGGTCCTTTTCTGAGGGGCAGCTCTCCAGCTGCTCTTCCTCAAGCTTGTATAGCTGCAGGGGGTTGTTGTGACCCAAGTAACTTGAAAGGTACTTAGTTTTATCCTCCAAGGATCAAGGACAATGTTGTTCCTGTTTCACTCCAGCCCAAGTGTTTGGGAGTTAGCGTTTTTGAATCCAAAACCCAAAGACTTTGGTGCTGCCAATGGACTGTCTATTCCTGTACCCCAGGAACTGAGAATCTGCTGAAGGGGAATGTTTTTAGGAGCAAAGCTATTCATACACGAGTCTCAAATTATCTTCAATAGCATGCTCAGCCAAATCTTAAAAAGAATGCAAGTACACATTAATTAAGAATTAACATAATTCTGTTCCTTGAGTATGGTGTTTATTAAAATATAAACTCTGTGAACATACACTTGAGAGGAGGCTTCTAAATATTTTTAAAAGCTTAATTTTCAGTCACCCTTTATTTATTTTTTCATTAAGAGCCAAGAAAAAAGATGGCACTTGACTTTCCAAAACTTGCCATTTGCTTCTCAGATATAGCATCAAAAAGTTGCTGAGTGTCCTTAACTCTGCTGATTGGGCAAAATCAGGAATGATATGAAAAGTAGAGGCATGGGATGACATTTTCAAAAGCACCTGAAAGCTGTGTTTGTCATGCTGTTCAGACAACTAAAGGATCAAGGAATGGAGTTTTCACATTTCAATGTTGAGAAATTCACATTATTTAGGCATTGAAATGCGTTTAGAAATCTGACTGTAGTAGTACCACAAATATTTTTCAAAATCAATTCTATAGTGGAAGACCCAAATATCCGGTCACTTCCACCACTGTTTGGAAAATAGGATTTAACCTTTGTCCTGCCATACCAAGTAGTGTAACACGTAAATACTCTTGTAAGTGTTGCTGAACGGTCCCTCCGTGGTACCCTGAGCTCTCACAGCACTTCACAATTAGCCACCCTGTTTGAAAATAGGTCCGCAGAAGGCTTTGTGGTCCAGAAGCATCTTTCCTCAGGCTTACAGGTGTGGGAGATGGCACAGCCCAACGGGGACCAGTTTGCGTCCACACGCATCTCACAGAACAAAGAGGACAAAGTTTGCTCATGATCCTCAGCTCGTCCTTCAATTTGTGTTGCTCTTTGCCCTGCATCTGTGTTTTTCTGCTGACTTGCTGAACTACTTTGTGTTTTGCAGAATGCCAAAGCCAGCTATGACTTCAGCAGTAACGATCCCTACCCCTACCCCCGCTACACGGATGACTGGTTTAACAGGTAAAAGGGTTTTAACCCACTTCAGTTTGCTTAAGAAATGATAAATATTTGCTGGTATTTGTGGAATGTCTGTTTTCTGCTAACTTCAATGGTTGCCAGAACAGAAGCTGCGGTCTCACTACTGCTTGAAAATTAGAGGTGACTTACGACATGATTTTTTGGGGTAACCTCTAAATTGCACTGAACAACCGTTTTATGGTTTATAAATGAAGTTGCTGCTTCAGAAGAGTATGTATGTGAATTATTTGAATGGGTGACAGCCACAGACCATTTTCTGTCAGCTATCCTAAGATATTACGGTAACCCAAATCTGTATATGCTTAATGCTGTTTTGACTGGTTTCCCATCTGCTGTGTCTGAGGCACTATCACTGCCGGCTAATTTTAAAGGGCGTGAGCTGGAGACAGGAAAAGGCTTTGGGGGGAAAAATGTCGTTTCATCTGATTGTAGACTAAGAAGGCAGAAAACCAGCATGGTGTAGATAGACCAGTTTAAAAATAACTACATCTTACGTAAGTTCTGAATCGTCTGGTTTTTTCGCCTTGATTTAAGGATGTTGTCCATGGGTAGCATTTCAGGATGGATTCTGGGGTATTTGTAGCTGCCAAAGGAATTAAAGTCCATGTGCACTGACTGGCAACCTGTTCTGTTGTATGTATAAACCTGGAATCAACAGTGCAGCTGTGCTTGTTGGGATATTTCTAAGACATCATGATTGCCCAAGACTCACTCCTCCTTCAACATATTCTGAACCTAGCCAGTTTCCAGGAGGTGAAGGTCTGGTCCTCAATGTATGATGTTAATAAGAACAGCCCAAAAGAAAAGGCTTCAGATTTTAGGAAATGTGACCTTTTTTGTTTCCCAAAACTAATTTTTTGGTTAGAATGGAACAGAGACATCCTAGCAAGATGTTAAGGTAGTCAAGGGTGCAGAGCCCAAGGCACACCCAGAAGGTGTGTTTACTCCTTGGCAATCTCAGCATACAGCATCGCTGGCTCTGCAGTACATTCCCCAACATCTTGAGCGAGTTCCGCTTGGATTTACAAAAATTGTTTCAGGATATTTTCAGTGAAATTTCCAAATGTCATCTAGTTGTAACTGATGTTGCCAACATTTACAAAGCAGCAGCACTGAGGATTTGAAAACTTTCAAAGGTTTCAGGGCTCAGTCTTAGTGCTTATCAAAAAATATTTTAGGCTTTTTTGATGTGTGATCTCTAACTTAGTATGGGTGCATGGATGGCTTATGAGTTTTGTATGGGTTTTTTTGTTTTTATTTCTAAAGAGATCAATTTTAGCTCTGTCAGAATGATACAACAAAGATGTGGAGCAGGTGTGCTTCCACCTCAGACACAGGCTTTCTGGAATGGATCAAACAGATTTAGGATCTGTGATGTCCTCCTTTGTAGTCCTGCCATTTTTCAGCCAAAGCAAGATGCCAATGAGATTTCTCCTTCATTTCAGGAAAGGGCATCTGACGCTTTTAAACTAGTATGAATCCAATTAGTGAATGGAAATTCGGAGAAAGACTAGGACTCTAATTTGTGAAGGTCTGCTGCCTTTCTCGCTTTATTTATGCAAAGGATCTTTGTAGGGGAAAGGTGTCGCTTAGCTCTGGAGCAGCACAGAGGAAAATTAAATTTAGCTTTAGTGGGTAATGGTAGCTTGTATCATTTTCAGTGTTCACTGTGGAACTTCATAAAACTAAGTGTGTTCTGCCAAGCCCCATTAACACTGATTGTTCTGCTATCAAGTATTTTATAGGGGGGCACAGTTTGCAGTCCTTATGTGTTCTGCAAGGTGGCCCTATAGGCAGAGTTACCTTCTGAAGTCTCTTAAAAAGGGGCCTCGAGTGTCCTGGATGGTGCAAGGCTTGTGATCTCTGGCTCCAGGTGCCTCTGAGTATCTTGAGGCACCCACATGAAGAATCAAGGGTGGGCAGCATGGTCGTTTGTGACCCGATCTGTAATTATTAAGAACAACATCGATGCTGGTCTTCAGAGAACTGCAACACTTTTCTTCTGTTTCTTTTCTTGAGGGGATGGTGAGCTCAAGTCAGGAGGAGAAAAGCAATGCAGAAACTGCTTTGCTGATTTCCTTCATTATTCTTTCGAGAAAAGAACAGAAAGCATAGCATTCTTGGCCACAAACCTTGAGGTTTCTTTGGTGAGACAGGGAATTTTCTGCCTTGCAAGGTAAATTACGGGAGCAACAGTTTGAGTAAAGCACCCCTTTCCTGCCTGCACAATTCGAGAAGGCTTTAAGGTGCAAGATTTGATGTTTTCTCCGGGCTAAGGTGTAAATCAACAGACCATATCCAGCTGTTCAGCAGTGGTTGTGACTTTTTCTCTGCGTGTTTCTTTGCTGCACTCTTAATCAAGCTAATGTGCTCATACATTGCCTGTTGTCATAACTTCTGACTCCCGAGTTACTATTACTGGTAGGTTACAACTGTCTGCCTATGACATTCTGTCCGTCCATATGTGTAGCTGCACAGGTGCATCTGGATTGAGAGTAGTTACACCAAAAAGCCATTCAGAGAAACCTGCAATAAAGGCTCCATTTTGCTCAGTTTGCAGTCAGTGATGTATCTCCCATTGAATTTTATGCATGCAGGAGGATCAGGCTCAAAATAGGATAGCGTAACATCCCTTTTTCCATAAAGAATACATTTCTATGTGAGCAATTCAAGTGATTTGTGGAACAAGAAGCAGAGGACTGTTTTTTAAAGAGATGAACCAAGGGGCTTTTGTGAGCTGCCAGCTGCATGTGCAAAGTGTCATTAGTCTTTAAGAAAAAAGGGAGAGGTTTTTGCATGGAGTATTTCATTAATCGCAGCTGCTCTGCTTCTAAGCACAGATTCTCCTTCCAGACTGCTGGAAACATTTTGGCCTTACCTTCTAACAGCCACTGGCCCGTGAAACCAAGCAGGGTGGGTTTTGGAATGGGACAGCGCGGTGCCTCGGGCAGGGAGTTTTAGTTGGGCAGTTGGGCTGCTGTTACAGGGAGAGGGACACACATGGCTGGGCAATCAAGAGATTTATTCCTGTGCTTTCGACACTGACTGTTTGACTGTGTTCAGACCCACAGCCGGGGGACCAAGCCGGGACAGGGGACATGGGGCAGGGCCATGTTTGAGCCTGAAGAGCAGTGAGAGCAGTGAAGGAACCTGAACCAAGCCCTGTTCCCAAAAGCAGAGGCAGCTCTTTTTTTTTTTTTTTTTTGGAACCACTTCGAGAACTGCCTGTGATTTCATTTATATTTTTTTTTAACACCTCCTGAATCACATTAGGGACCTTGGCATGGACCATGTTGTATGGTGTACCCGTAGAAGTCAGAGATAGTGTGGCCTTTCTGTACAGCCCTCTGATTTCTTGTGAGCATGCAGAAGGCACAATTAGGGGCTCCCCATCTCAGAGCACTGAGATTACGAATTTCTGCCATGATATAAATAACCAATAATTACTTCTACTCCTGTAGCCTTTGTATTCTGTATATGCTCTCACCCAGATAGGAGTTAGCTGGGCAAAAATTATTCACTATCTTGGAAACCCATATTCTTCAGACCTAAAAATGTCTTTTACTTATTATGGATCCAAACAAAACAGCACTGAGTCAAGGAAAGAACTCCCCTTGGCTTCCAGACAGCACTCATTAACAGTAAAAACACCTGCTCCCCTCCTCCTCGTTGTTCAATCAATACAATGGAAAAAATAGAATAATTGACAATTTGTTTAAACATGTTCAGCAGCTCTTTCTACCTGCAGTGTTGTGACACAAGAGTCAGGGAAGAGCCGCAGCACTACCGCTGGTTCTTGGCAAGTTTGGATGCAGGCAGAGTTCCCCAGAGCAGGGGAATGCTTTCCCTTGGGGAAACACTCAAATACTTAGAAGCTAAAAATGTCGTGTGAGTCAAAAGGCGGTGGCATTTGCCCCACAAAATTGTCCCTCTGAGCTTTGCATATTTAACTGCTGCCCAGCGCCAGCAACTAAGTGAATGAGATAGGCAGATCATCCCAGCAGTTGAGACTGCAGCTCTGCATAGCCCTTCCCTGCCAGCAGCTCAAGTTAGGAAGGATGGATCCTGTCCTTTACTGTCTACAGAATCATTTCAAAGCAGATGAAAAGGAATCATAGAATCATGGAATGGTTAGAGTTAGAAGAGACCTTGAAGGTCACCTAGATCCAACCCCCTGCCATGGGCAGGGACACCTCCCACCAGACCAGGTTGCTCAAAGCCCCATCCAGCCTGGTCTTGAACTCCTCCAGGGATGGGGCAGCCACAGCTTCTCTGGGCCACCTGGGCCACTGTCTCAACACCCTCACAGCAAATAATTTCTTCCTAGTATCTAATCTAAATCTCCCTTCTTTCAGTTTAAAACCATTACCCCTTGTCCTGTCGCTCCACTCCCTGGTAAGGACTCCCCTCCCCATCTCTCCTGTAGGCCCCACTAGGTACTGGAAGGGGCTCTAGAGCCTTTTCTTCTTCAGGCTGAACACCCCCAACTCTCTCAGCCTGTCCTCACAGCAGAGGGGCTCCAGCCCTCTGAGCATCTTTGTGGCCCTCCTCTTGACCCGCTCCAACAGTCCAGGTCCTTCCTATGCTGAGGACTCCAGAGCTGGATGAAGTATGTGTTATTTAAACCAGCTGAAGGCAAAACTGACACTCAGTTGGATCACTCTCTCCCACCTTAGGTTCTCATGAATGTTCATGCAAAATGTTTGCATTTACATAATGTTTATGGATAACTTGCTCTGCATGCTAATACATAGTTTACCTCTGAAGTAAATTTTTCATAGGTGGAAATATTCTCAATTGTTTTCTTTCCCCTTATTTTAAACATTGAAATAATAGCGAAGAGGTGAATGCCGGAAAGAAAAGTTGTGATTTGTGCCCATAACACGGGTCACTTCATAGAAACCACAATGGATTTATCAATGATATATGAACAGCAAATAGGGCTAAATTGGAAAAGTCTGCTATTTGCCATTAATAATTCAACCAAATGCATTTGCACTACCTCACATATGATTTTTTTTTCTCTGGTCAGCAGCACAGTGTCTAAACCCTGAGCTGCTGGAACAGGTCTGCTTGCAGTTTCCATTATGTGGGCTGGAGCGCTGGGAAGGTGAGGTGGGGGAGAGGATCCTCTGATAAAACCTTGTCACCAGGAAGGTCCTAATACTTTTTTCCCCTCAGAGAGAAAGAGCTCACCTGGCAGTGTCACTGATTTTTTTGTGCCTCCAGCATCAGTCAAGACAATTTTTTAACAAAGCCATTTATTCTGCTCTGTGGCTTGTAGCTAGCCCACAGGTGACTAGATAATGAATGCCTAGCAACAGTATATTTTTTTCACAGTTCCTTGAACAAGGGTATGAGGGAAAACCTGCTTGATTGTTGAAAGAAATTTCTCCAGCAGCTGAATAAGAATTCTATATAGTTCTCCTCTCTGCCCGCTTTGTAAAAGGAACTTGCGTGAGATCTTCATCCTTTCATGATCAAGACACTGTGTAGATTCAAGGCCAGAGTCAAGGTCAGCCGTTTTCTTTTGTGGAGCTGCCTTTAAAAATATGTTCTTCCAAGTCCAGCAGGAAGAAGAATGTGTTGCTTCTCACCCCTTTATTAACGTTGCACTTACCTTTGCCAGAGGTGCTTAAAGGGGGAGAGAGAGAGGAAAAAGATGATTAAAACAAACCAATTCTGCTGCCTCCTGGGATGGTTCATCTGGTACTTTGTATAGCCTTTATAATACAGCGCTGCTAATTGCACAAAGTCCTAGTGTGCTGTAGGAGCAATGCCAGTTTTAACGCACAGAATGGATTGATGTGAGCAGTAGGATGGATTCATATTGATTCAACATCTTACGCGTAAAGAAACCTGACAGCAGCACAGGTTTCATGAGTTTCTCTGCTGCTGTGCTATTTTTTAAAAACTGGATTATATTGTCAGTATTTATCTTCCATGTTGTTTAATTTCTGTGATGAATTAGGAGAAAGGAAGATGTAATTTGCCTTCCTGCAGGTGTGCCTCAGGACCACTGCCAGTTAAAGGCTCTCTGTTAAGAGCTGTAAAGCACTTGAGAGGTGCCAAGTGTTCTTGAAATGTCATGTGTCAGCCCGAACCCAGACCTCTGTGTCAGAGCAGAGACGTTTTCCACTTGAGCAAAAAGCTGCAGCTCTGTAAGCTGACAGCTGGAGCACCTTGTCAGCTCTCCTGGGGATTAGGCACTGGAGGAGAGGGGTGCACATCCCTTGGGTCTGGCCAGCTTTGGGACTGGCAGGCCAGGCCACAGCTCTGCTGCTGAGGCGTGTGGTGACTTCTGTGGCTCCCTTCTGCCACTTCAGCTTGATATTGCACCCACCTCTTTCCATAGCATTTCTTTCATGGGCAGGGATACGCTTCTGATACGTGTTTTAACAGCAAAAAGGCAACCACACTTTGTTTTCTGAAGTTCAAAATAATGGGTGTCGCACTGTCAAGTCACAAAATTCAAGGAGATAATATTGATCTTATTTTTATACTGGTCTGTGAAGGGCCTGTTTCTGCTGACTAATAGTTGGTAACAAGGCAGAACCTGTGTGACAGAGTTAGAAGGTGTGAATAACTTTACAACTAAAGGAAGCGTAAGTATGCACGTTAACCTCAGCACAAGCATCGCCTGTACTGCAGAGGGGAAGTTGATGATCTCCTGCCTCATGAAAGAATGAGCTCATGCAGGTATCAAAGTCCAGCACTCAACACTTTGCCGTGGAACAGTTTTCCTCTGCAGGGCTGGGTGCTGACTGTGGAGCAAAGCCAAGATCACAATAATCCAGCTCAGTTGAGCACACGCATTCGCTGGGGTTCACGTGGTGTCTCTGTCTTCCCTTTTGCAGCCATGGGACGAGGTGTGCAGGAGAGGTGTCTGCTGCTGCCAACAACAACATATGCGGCGTGGGAGTTGCTTACAACTCCAAGGTGGCAGGTACGGTTATCAGTTCAAGGTGTAAATGGTCCTTAGGCCACTGCGCCTCAGGTAGAGCTTCTGCAGAGACGGGGAGCGTTGCCCAGGACAGGACGGTGGGTTGGCACTGGGCCATGTGTTTATTAGTTTTTACAGTAGCTGGGGAGAGGAATTGCTCCGTGGCTTCACCTTTTCAATTTAGGGCCTTATATAGCCTCTTTAATAACATTGCAGAGGAAGAGCTCTCCTGCTTCTTATGCCAACTCCTGTTTGTATACTGATTTTCAGTGCTTCTTCCCTGCATTGTAGAATCATTTGTGACACATCTCATTTTGGAGGAGGTAAAATATAAATTCCTGCTGCACTTAGAAAACTGCCCTTGAAAAGGCAAACCCTGTGCTACTCTTGCTCTTCAGGCTCTCACAGGGCGGGCCCTGCAGTGGTGTAAATCTCTGCAGTCATTGGTTTCCTCTATTTTAACAAGCGATGCAGGGTGGTAGAAGCAGATGCACAGAATGAAGTGGGTGGTGCCAAGCTCCCAGCGTTCACACCTCGGGTGTACTGGGTGTTTTTACTTCTAACTAGCTCTCATCTGCACTGATAGGCTGAATACAGGGATTGGAGTGAGTTAGGTGCTTGGACAGCATGTGTCAGTTTAGTTTAATTTAAAGAAATCTGGTTCCCCCCGCCATTTTAAGACTATTCCATGATGAGAACCAAGGCCCAGCCATCAGAGATAGATGATGATGAATTTCATTTCATTCCCCAGTCCACACTAAAACTTCAGTGTGGATGCACCCACTGCTTCCTGGGAGTGGTTGACAGCGTGTGTGCACGGGCCGCTCCGCTCTGCTGGGCCGGTCCCTGTTTCTCCAGAAGAGTCTGGAGAAGGCTACGTTTCACCTATCACCTCTTTGATCAAGAGCTGAGTCTCTTGCTGTAGAAGGGCACCAAGGAATGTGTGCTTAGCCGTTACCCCAAGAGATATCAGTGAGAGTTAGTAACTGCCCAGGCAGCTCTAGTGCATGTCCCCTTTCTTCAGTAATAGTAATGTTCCCTCCAGAGATGAGACATTTCATATTTTCATTCTGGCAATAGCTACTTTTAGAGGTGCGTGAATTGAGGCATGGGATTTGGGGCGGATCTTATGCTTATTATTAGTATAACTCTACAACTTCAAGCGGATTGCTTAAAAATCAAGAGATGAAGGTCTTTTCCGATGACCAAAAGCCTACAAATAATCTTCTGTACTTGTCCACTTAGTAGCAAAGCCCCCACAGATTTTGGGAAGTGCCAGCCTTTCCTACCTGAGGACAGCATGCACCTGTAGCACCACCCTGTGGTCAGTGGGAATGTGGAATTCATTAGAGCTGAGATTCTGCTGCTGACATGATTCAAGGTCCATGTGTGCAGGTGGAATTGGAAGTTGGTAGCCAAGGATCTGGGGCATTGGCTGTTTTGCTTCTTGTATCTCTTTTTTTCCCCCGAAAGTCAAACTAGATGACTCAGCTCTTCCTGATATTCCCCCACCTCCCCGAGGCCAATAATTAATTCTGTGATTTCAGTGCAGATCTGCATTTTACAAGCATGTAAAGGGATTTCTCACTTGTTGAGTTTGACTTCATAATTGGTAGCTTGAATTAGCAGATCAGGAATATCCAGCCTTGGTCTGGTTTCTGTTTGAAGTTTATACTACTTTTCTAGCCTTGCATTTGGCACGTGGATTTTGTATTGAATAAATCAGGGTCCTTTTACTGCCATTACACTGTTTGGCTCTGTGGTGTTGATTTCTGTCCCATCTGTGTCCTGAATCTGCTGGGAAAAACTGAACTTCGACTCAAGGCTACGGATAGCAGTTGGAACGTGTCCCTGGTTACTCAGGTCTCACCCAAAGGACATGGAGAGGTTTGGTTGTCGGTGAAACTGCCCTATGTATGGGGCAGGGTGGATGTGAGGGCTTGCGCTGCTGTCTTTGTCACACTCTGACTTGCTTAGGGCCAACACTTTGAGGTTTCATTGAGTTGGCATGTCCTAGGGTTGTATTGTTTAAGCTCTAACTTGATTTCCGTTACATCAAGGGTTAAAGGAAGCAGGTTTTAGCTTGTTTTTTTCTGCAAATACTGGCCATATTTTGCTACTGCGATTGCATGTTGACACAATGATTTTTTTCCAGGAAATTGTTGTGTAATGTGTTTCCCCTCTCTGATTAAATTCTGGAGAAGAACCAAAATAAACAGAAAAATTACTTGAAAAACTAATGAAGTGTCAACACATCACTGAATATAAATTAGAGTTGAGGGGCCTTAATCCTTTTCCCTAGTTGTTATAAAATACTATTTTAAGTACTATTAGTATTATTTAAATGCTGAGATTGCTGAATACTACTGTTTTAAAAGTATTTTCAAATAGTAGATGAAAAAATACTATGTAATTAGAAAACTAACCATAAAGTGCTTTCTCTTTCTGGGCCATGCTGCATTGCTGTTGCTGGGTGTTTAAGTGCTGCCGTCCTGCTGGGTCAGCACACCCTGGTGAGGTGTGAACGGCAAGTGTGGGATTACTGAGTGGGTGATCCTGCCCGTGAATTAAAATACCTGGAACTGGGGGACTTCTCCAGCTGCTGAGATGTCATCTTGTGCTGGGTAATGCATAATTCATGTCTATATTGGTTAAATCTATAGGTATTCGAATGCTCGACCAGCCGTTTATGACAGACATTATTGAGGCTTCCTCTATCAGTCATATGCCTCAAGTCATAGATATATATAGTGCCAGCTGGGGACCGACTGATAATGGAAAGACTGTGGATGGACCTAGAGAGCTAACACTGCAAGCGATGGCAGATGGTGTGAACAAGGTAAGTCTTACTAAATAGTCTCTGTGCTGGGGCAGAATGGTACGTATGCACTCACTGAAACCAGTGACTTGGGAATACATGGTTGTCCCATAGATGTTGCAGAACACAATGCGGTTGTGTAAACTCTCCCAACTTTCAGCATATTTCAAGGTCTACTGATGTTTTTTCAGCAATATTGTGGCATTTGTTTTATTACAGATATAGTAACTGTATATACAGAATACTGTGCTCTTGCATGGAACTGTGTTTATCTCTAGTCAGCTCACATATGGTTTTTATATTCCATCGCGGTGAAAGTGGAAGAGCCTGATCCTATAAATACTCCCCAGGTTGAAGCACACCAGCTGTACTACTGACATGACATTGTCCATTTAGGTGTGCTACCAGTCTAGTTACTGTTTTGGATTTGTAGTGTCTCTCAGGTCACTCATATATTGTCGTTATTATAGCTGTGATTGAACCACAGCTGTTCAGATATCCATGGAATAATATTATTCCTCAGTAGCAGGAGCCTCCTTGTTTATTCCCACCTTTCCTACTCCTTGTAGGAACAGTCTGTGGTCTTTGTTAAAGACACTCGGTATCATCCTGGAATCTGTTAAACTCTATTAGAAGGTTGGGTAAAACATGTGCCACATCTCAATCCCCCTCAAAAAACATTCCAAAACAAACAAACAGCCCTCGCATGGCTTGTTCTTCTTCTCTTCAGTGTCCTGCAGCCAGGACAACCACAGCTGTTCCTGATGCTGTAAGGAATGAGCCTCCTCCCCTTGGTTGATCATAGATGGGTTTCTATAATGAAAAGATCTGAAATTTCCCAGCACATCTGGGGTGCTTTTGTGTGGGAGCTCCACAATTACTCATTTTGCCACCCAAATTATTTCTTCCTCTTACTTGTGCCAGTTTCTCCCACTCTTCATCATCACCTTTTTGTGAGCAGCACATTCAGTTTACCATGTTTTGTGCCATGTTAATTAAATCTACTGCTGTGGTAGGTAGTGAAGCATCTAAAGCTTTCTCAAATCCTGAGCCTCAAATGTTTTGCCTGTAACAGATGAATTATAGTCACCTTCATGCTCTGCCCCATAAAATTAGTGGTGTACTGCAATAACACAGGAAGACTTGTCACAAATTGATCCCAAGTCTGCTCAGTTTTGTAGTATAAATTTTACAAGCCTCTGATGAGCTCAAGGTCGCTGTGAAGCCATCTTACAAAACCTGTGTTTCTTCTCATGACTGTCTTTCATTTATCTAGTTTCTGTAAAGATCCTCTTAAATACTCCTGTCTTGGGGACAATCTTTCTTAGGTATGTGACACAGTTGATGTATTTTTAGCAGAACCTTGATGTCTTATAGTTAGTGGATAATTGATCTTCCTTACACTAATGTTGCTTGGAACAGAGATAAACTCTGAAGATAGAAGAATTTTTGTTAGTCTCCTCCCATGCAGAACTTATCTAAAATTAGCAGAAGAGGCACTAGTAACCCTGGCAGGGGAATGCAAACTAAATTAAATAGAGGTATTTTACCCTCTCAAGAGAAGCAAATTATAATTTGTAGTCGTGAGGTTTTTTGCAGTTTGATATTTAAAAGATCTTTCAATAACTTGCTATTGTATCGCCATATGCTTCAGTTTGTGGATTTACACTGGAATTAGCCTTCTCTTTGAACGTCAAGTATAGGAGAAGGGATTTTTTTCTTCTGTTTTATTGTCTGGTCAAAGTCCAATATTTGGGAGTGTTGGGCATATTACTTTTTTAATTCCATCTCGTCAAAAGTGTCTGTAATTCTCTTTAAGAAATAATTTGCAATATTAAGGTCAGAAGGGGCCCTGGGATCTCTGGGGTTGAATGCTCATGAAGGAGAGAGAATGGTGATGCTGAGCTGCTCTCTGGGAAGGGTTGCTCTCGTGTCTTATCAAAAGTATAAAATGAACAGGAGAGCCTTAGGAAACCAGGTCTGTCAAACAGCCATTGCAGAATTAGAAAGCAGAAGGAATAATACTGGGTTCTACTTAAGAAAGATATCATCCAGGGACAATTACACTTAATTTTATAGTAGCAGTATCCCAGCTATCTCCTGGCAATACATGCAGCAAAGAGACAGCTCCACCCCAAGTAACTCCCTTCGCATTGCGTTATAGCTTTATCTACCCTTGTCTTGCTCATTACATTTCCTGCCATAGAAGGGGTTTTTTGGGTATGGTTTGTTCTGACTTCTTTTCATGGAGACACATATTTTCTAAAGGTATTTCAGTGTGTCAGTGGATGCTGGGTACTCTCCACGGTGCTTTGAAAAACCCACTGCAGACTTTCCTGCATGTAAATGAAGACCAACCAGCCTTTGATATAATACCCTTTTACCTAGCTTAGGTCTATAATATATGCATCAAATTCTCTATTGACTGTAGAAATGTAAATCTCATTTATGATCATTTTTCAGAATAAAACCCCCTCTTATTAAAGAGAAAAGTATCTTTTATAAACCGAGAAACAAATAAATGTAGTAATTCTTTTTCTCAGTCTAGAGCTGATTCTCACCAGAGTGATGGTTCATGAATTAGTGATGAAGCTGAAATATTGGCAGGGAGGAGGCAACATGCTGAGAATAAAAATGTGTTATTAAACTAAAAGCAATACTTTCAAATGTCATAGAAGGAAATGTAAGATCTCTTGCACAGAGCAAAATTATTATCCTTGCTTCTAATGCAATAAACTAAAAATAAATAAGTGGGAGTGATACAAAATGCAGTTAACTGAGTTGACAAACAAACATTTACCTTGTTGTTGCCACACTTGGGAACCCGACTGGAGGAGAAGCTCACAAGAGTTTCATCCTTCACCCAAATTCCATTCCACTGTCCTTTCGAAGTCTTCCTTCCAGAGCTGCTGGGATGCCGGGTGACCAGCACCTGATACTGATAAGGTGATGCTGACTGCAGAAACTGTGAGACTTCTTGTTTGTGTGTCTGTTTTCATGACTTGAAGCTGTGCTGCCATAACCAGGTGGGCTAAGCCCATCTTTGTACTTCTCCTCTACTATTTCCCATTCCTGGCATTAGTTAAACTAATTTTTACCTTCTGTCTTATTCATACCTTCACTCAGTCTGCTCTTGTTAAATAAGATAAATAAAGGCAGCACTAAAATAGCTTAAGTAGGGGCAGTAGAATCTGTCCATCACCTTGGCAGCTCCTTTATGGGCTCTTCTACTAACTGCTTTTCTAAGGCTGAACACAAGGGGATAGCTTGTGCATGAACTAGGTATCGGTGTAATACATGCCATCAAAAGGTATTGGGGAGGGGACTCTGGCTGCTTTGTGTTACTAAGCCACGATCTCACTCTTTTTTCAGTGCAATCTGCTCTTTGCTGTGATATCTCATGACTTTTGTTCAGGGGCAGTGGTCAGCAGCGTGACTGGGTCACTGAACACAGGTAGTTATAAATGAGCTGGCAGCCGAAGTAGCAGAAAATTGAGAAAGGGGATTGAAAGTGTTTCATATGCACAAATGTATATATCCACAAGCAGTTTGGCAATTACTACCACTCGTTTGACACAGACACTGGTTTGACATCTTACCTAATGCAAATCCCAGCTGCTAGAAAACACGTTTGGGATGTAATTGGAAAGGGCTTAGTACAACTTCTCGTTACTAAAGACTAGGTTGAAACCTGTGAGTATCCAGTACCTGGCTAGTAAGGAGGGCTTGCACTCGCCCTTGGCTGTGAGGCACCTGATGCTGGCTGCCAGCTGTAGCAGGAGAAGGTGCCAGACTGTGCCCGGGTCAGGGATCCATTAGGGTAGTCTGCTAAAGGGTAAATGCTGTTGTGTCTGGTGAAAGAGAGATCCAGGGAATACGCTCTGTCACGCTTTCTCTTTCTTTAAACACACTTGTCAGGAGCACAAAAAGGGTATAGTTAATGAGGTATTATTGTTTAGCCTCTAAGACTCCATTTGAGCCACATCTATGATCAGCAGCAGGTGATGGGGTCTAGGGAGAAAAGGTACGTGCTTCTTTACAGTCTCAGTAAATCCCCAACCTAACATTGTTCTGGGCTGTCCATAGATCTCAGCCCCACACCAAGACCAGGGTGTCCATATGCTCGGTTTCATCGCTCCTCATCACTCCATGTCACATATTTGCAGATGGAGCTATGGAGGGATTTTACTGCAGGTGCAGAAATACAAACTAAAATTCAGAGCAAGAAACCAGGATGATGGACTTAGGAACAAGTAGTAGCCTGGCAGCGTTGAGCACAGTGAGCATCTGTCATCTGATGGAGCAATACTTTCATTTGAGAGAAGGAGTGAGCTCCTAGTAGCGTTTTTGTATAGTGTGGCTGGACAAAGCACTGCTGTGTGATTCACATATCCCTTGTCTGCCCTGTGCTTGCACACTTTGGGGGCTAGAGAGCTTGGAGGGGGAGTAGGGACGGTAGATGGGTTTCCTGTGACAGCACAACTCTCCTAAATACAGACCTTTTGTTCTCGGGTACCTTGCATCCAGAATTGTACCAGCAGTCATCTTGAAGAGGTAACTAGCCCAAGAACTAATTCCACATACGTTTTATGGTACATCCTCTCTTAATGCAACATCAGTAAATGTTTCTTACTTGCCATTTTAGGAGTCTGGTTCTTTCCAGCTTCAGCTATTGGAATTTAAGGCAGTAAAAAGAAGTAATCTTAAGATAAGCCAGTCTCTATGTATTGCATTTTTATGATGTAGGCTTTTGTATCAGTCGGTTGTGAGAAGTTGCTCGTGGACTGAATTAATTTCTTGAGACTTTGCCTGCTCAGCCAGAATATATAAGACATGATCCATTTGTGCATGTGCTGGTGAAAGTGTTATTGCTTCCATAATACGGTTCTACCTAAGAAAATGCTGCACAAGTACAAATTGCCAGGGGAGCAGTATTAAGAATTTATAGTCTCATCATGGCTCTGTAATTGGGCTCACCAATGAAAGAAGAAAGGACGGTGCTAAAAATGAAAGGAAATATTTCTCCTTTGCCTCTCTCCAAGGCCACAGACATTGTGCTACCGTTCTTTGAAATATGCTGAAGATAGCACATTAATAAAGTATGTGCTGTTAGATACCTCTATCAGTGTTATATTTGCTCAACAGCCAAGTGAGGATAGGGAAATTAGGTTATGATCTGGCAACTGTCTGATTACCCATTTTCTGAGGAAGCCTTACAAGCTTCTTTATAACTTGGGAGCCCTTTATTATTATATTGCTGTTGTGTTTGGAATATGCATTAGAATTCCATGCCTTGTCTTTCTTCTGTAAGCTAAAATCAAGCCTTATTAAAACCCCACGCGAGTATGTTATATCTGCTTGGAAATCTGAAGTCACCTGCCAGGGGATATTTTCAGGCTTTTGGAAAGCAGCGTGAGCAGCTTTCCTGACCTGGCGATGGGATACCACCACCCAGGGCTGGAGATCAGTTTGTGACTGTCTGTGCCTCTGAGGACAGGACGGGGGCAAAACTCCAGTGCTGCTGATTTCTGTTGTGCTGTTGGCCTCCTCGGGGATACTGTGGTCAACTCAGGGCCTCGGCTGTCGTGGGTTTGTGCTTGGCATGGCCTGTGACAGGGTTAAATACTGCCCTTCACAAAGACCCAAGTGACTGTCTCCTGAAGAGCAGAAAGCTGCTGTATCAGTAGGTTGGGCCAACATGGTAATATTTGTAAGCTCCGCATGTAAATATTTTCTTTATTGACATGTAAATTACTGTTTTCTAAGGAGACAACAATAATGTAGCCTGAAAAATGTAGATTTTGCCATTTCGCTCTGACCCCAGGAGTGTTTTTGCCTAATCTTTGTGCTGCAACTCAGCAGCCGTCTGCTTTTGCTTCCCAGCAGGGCTGGTGCAAGAGCCAAAAGTGAAGCTGTGAGGTCGGTTCATCACACCAGTTAGGATCTCTGGGCAGAAAAACCACCATCGTCACTGGTGAAAAGTAAATTTGGTGTTTAGAATCTTTTTCTCAGTGATAATCTAGCTCAGAAATATGGGATTGATTTTTGCAAATATAATCGATGCCAGAGTTATGCCTTGAGAATTGCTGGGCTAGAGTAATGCATTATCACTTGTGGTACGCAGCCCAGGATCCAGCAAAAAGGAATGGATAATGAAAAGGTTTTGTCTCAGCGTTTTCAAAGCACCCTCTCTATTTCCCTGCTGGACTGAACCCTGATTGAAACCTAATGCTCTCTCTCTTCACCGAAAGTGTAATTTTCCAATTGTTTCTCCTGGCTAACAAAAGTCCATCCAGTTTCAACAGTAATTTAGACATAGAAGATGGCTCAAGCTTTTTTTTTTTAGCCAAAGGGGGTATTAACAATTATGCAATTAATTGGGAGCTTGTGGGGTTCAGTACTTTTCTGTGACCAAGTATAGAATAAGTTACGTAAAGCCTTTTGTTAGGTTTTAACAATTACAGGGCTTAGTTCTTTGCGAATCTCGTGTGCAGCAGACTCTTGACTTGGGTGATTATTACTTGACCCAAATAGTTTCAGAAATCTGCTAGGAGGAGCCAGATAAGCAGTTATGGGAGGTAACATAATACGAAATGGACGAAAATACAGGAGAAGCACAACTGAAACATGGTTCCAGGTGTCGTCCTCGGCATAGCAGCCAAGTGTTTAGCTGAGTTCTTGCTCCTGCCAGTACAACCTTTCCTCTTTCCCCATTGAATGCCCATTGAATTGAGGGTCAGACAGGCCACCAGCGAAGGGACACCGGCTTCATCAGTGGGGAATTTGAGTAGGATAACCCCGCTGCTGTTTATCCTGCGCTGAACTCCGTGACCTGGGGGTGTGCTGGGCAGGCCACGCATCCTGGGCTTTCCCAGGGGTACAGCACAGCAGCTCCAGGCTTTCAGAAGGGGCTGGACATGGGCATTCAGCTCAAAAAAGACAGCTGTCCCCTTGGACGTGTGCCGTGGCAAACTTTGGAAATCCAAATATGTTTTCCTGCTTAAAACTTAGGTGTCTGTGTGGTTAAATGGAGGTTACTTGGTTGGCTGTCGGGCATGGATTTTGCTTTAGATTTTAGCACTCCCCTAGAAGTCGGAATAGGAAGGAGGTAAGGGGGTCCAGAAAGGCACAGGCTACCAGATTGCTCTGGATCGACCAGCCTGGCAGATGCAGAGGTAGCTGGGGGAGCCAGGAAAGGGAGAGCCCACTGGGCTGTCCAGCTGGCACCACGTCAGGGATGCAGGAACGCGATCCAGAAAGCCCTGGCAGTGCCAAAGAGGAGCAGCAGCTCAGTGATGCCAAGGACTCGCTGCCTCCAGCTGGCTCAGGCCGCAGAGCCCGACTGCTCGCACACAGGAGTGGTGAGGAGACCAGGGCAGAGCAAGGTCTCTACGTGGGCTCTGGGATGTCTTGAGAGCCCAGCCCAGTGCTCCTCGCCAAGATGTGACAGTGGGCAAATCGTCCCACAGCTCTTCCACACTCCATCCTTGCCTTGGCCTGTACCAGCCTGGGGGCATCATGGCAGCTTCCCATTGCCTGCCTGAGCTGCAAATGACACTTTCTGAGATAATTAGCAATCATTACTGAAGGATGCATTTTTTAATTACAAGACTTGTAAGGATTTTCAAGTAATTCAGTCCTGAAGAGAAAGAAACACTCTTTTCAGAGAAAAATACAGTCAAAATTAATAGGGGATGGAAACTGAGTCCTATTCATAACTCAGTAGGACCCATGGCAAAGATGTGAAAAAGCTGTAGAATTTTTCACTTTTCCTGGAAAACCAGCCTCTCTCTTACCATGGCAGGCACATAAATTGCTATTAAATTATATAGAAGATGCTGAAACATTTCTGTTTTCTTAAGGGGAAGAATTACAAAATAGCTATCATATGTCACGCAGAAAGGAAGGTGCTTATAAAATAATGTGCTTTGAATTTGTTACAGAAAGCAATTTCCAGCTGGTTTTTTTTTTTTAGTTTTTTTTTTTTTCTTTTCCAAATGTGCTCCATCTGCATTTTCTTCCTTAGGAGTAAGACAGTCCATAAATATCAGCAAACCATTTGGCAGAACTTACCCTGAAACACCTTTTCACTGCGCCTAAAAAAAAATACTTCCTCATAGTCAGGTGCTGCTTTTTTTCTGTCTTACCCTGAGCCCCTCTGCCTGCTGGTGTCCTCATGCTGTTCGTGCCGTGGTACTTGGCTTTTCAGGTCAGGAGTCTGTTCTTTGCTTTTAGCTTGTACTGTTGGAAAACTGTCGGTCCTGCTCAATAGCTGAGGGATTAGGCCAAAGCCAAAGGGTATCAGAAACGTGCTGGAAAGACTGTTATGTTCCTTCCATCCATCTTCAGCAACCCTGATGGCCAGAACCCAGGAGCCATTGCAGAGGCCACGCCACGTTAGAGGCTCAGCTGTAACTACACAGGCACTTGCCAGCCTTGATGGGAAAGGTCAGGGAAGCTGGAGGAGAGCTATTTATCAAACACCACCCATTAACATCTGGAAAGTGTGATCCAGCAATCAAAACTTAGAGAAACACTGCCTTAGTCACAAGCCCAGTAACCATGATGAATGAACACAATAACAAGGAAAAAGAAGTTTAAGACGTGCCTGAAGTTACATAAAGTGAATTAGGCTCCAGTTCCCTGCCAGCTCACTTTTGCAGGTTAGTTGAGTAAAGAAGTCTTTCTGGGATTATGGTCTTTAGAAGATGAGAAAAGGGGTAAAAAAAATTTCTCGGGGATATTTTTTGCTAGTAGCACAACATCCCACGAAGGACACTGGAAATAGAAAACCTGCTGTTTCTGGAAAGAGAGCTTCTCAGTAGCTGTCTGTGACTTTCTAAGCATATAGCCTCGCCCAAGATTTAATTGTGGTTTAGCCTGAATTGAGAGGTGGGCCTCTGTTGGGCTACTACTAAATGCGCCAAGATGTATTTTCAACTCTGAGGTACAGGTTCAGACAGCTCAGAGCGTGGGTGCCACGCTGGGCGTCGCTTTGGAGGGAAACAGTAGGTTTCAGCAGGATTCTGGAGGAAAGATACTCTTTAAACTGTACCTTACTGTCTTGCTGGTCTTCTCTCTTCTTCCTGAATTTTCCTTCAGGCTCCCTCTGGTGTGTATTGTGCATTACTGCCGCCTTCTCCAGTCCTGCTTTTGGCCTAATTTTACAGCAGCCTAAGTTGGGTGACAGCACTGAATTTGTTTAGGTTCGTATAAAGTTGAGATGCAAATAGGAGCTTTCAGTTTGCTGTAAATACAACCCAGTTGGCCCAGCTGGGATTTTCCTGGTTTAGACTGCTGCCATCCAGAGAATTGAAAACTGACTTCCCCTGAAGCCTTGTGTTTCTGCTTGGGAAATGAAACGATGCCTGAGGAGGGCCACCAGGCAGTTTGCCTGCCCAAACTACCCAACTCCCACAGGTCTGGCCGTGGGAAATGTAAGTCCTCGGTGTCATTGCACGTAACACACACGTGGGCTGCTTATCGGCTTAGTCCAGTGGTGCTCGCTGCCCTTTCCAGTCCTGGCTAAGAAGGAAAGGCAATTGAAATTAGAGTATTAAGAGGTGAATTATGAATTTTAACACTAAGCCCCACTTGTGGATGTGACTGTCATGGAAGTGATATCCTGAGGCCATCCTCACCTTAATTACGTGCAGACACCGGTCCCTGGGAGCACTCGGTGGCCTAACTCCACCCATGAACTCGAGCCCAAATTTCACTTCCTCTGTGGATTCCCCCTGCTCCCCACCAACAATCTGCTACACCTGTTTTCTGCCATTCTGCCACGAATCCCACCTGTGGGTTGAAATGCTTCAGAGCAATACCCAGTTTGGGCAGCGTGGAACGCTTTGCCAGGCAGGGCTGAGCCTGCCTCCCCGCGCTGAACGCTGCAAACTCCCAGGCACCAAGCTCCCGTTGGGAATTTATCACATGGAAATGAAGTGTTTCCTCGCCCTTTAAAATGACTGGAGGGAAAAGGTTGTTTAAGAACGGGTCCGTCTATTCCTGGCCCCAGCAGGCACCTGCTCTCTGCGTTTGGTGGCAGCCTGCCTTTTTGGGACAGACAGGGATGTGCTCGAGCTGCCACCGAGGCTGTCCAAAGGAGGCAGGTGGTGGCAAGGTGGTGTGATGGTGTGTGTGGGCGCGATGGCAAGCTTGGGATGTAGCCTCTGAAGTGAGTCCAAAGCCCAGGGCTGAGCCTTGTAAGGAAAGAAGTCAAAGAGAAAAACAGGCATAACTGTTCTTGTTATGCTGATCTTTTTAATTTTTTAAAAATAATTTGCTGGAATTATTTTGTTCTTTGAGTCTATATTTTTGCAACAGTATCCTCCTCCCTTAAAACTCAAATGATTGATCTCGGATCTTTGTGGGAATTTTTAGACTCATTTCAATAAGCGGTTTCATAGTCATCATCTTAATTATGAAAATCTATGTCCTAGATGCTATGTACCCCAGTGGCAGCAAACCTGCTGTGCAATTCAGTAGATTATAATGCAACTCACTAACATGCTTGAAATAATGAGGTTGCTCTGTTCAGTGGGGTATGATGAAAAATAGAAGCTACTGCTGGGAGCTTAGATTTCATTTAAATTCCTGGCAGAAGAGGTTCCCTATTAAAATAGCATTGCAGGTTGCTATGTTTGTATGTTCTTCAACTTCCATTTCATGTTGGACAATGAAGAGGCCAGAAGAGATTTTTTTCTCACATTCTGCCCAGTCCATATAAACAGTGTGTTAAATTGAGGTGCGTTAAATTGAGGCCTTGCACCCTTCAGGTGCTGTGAGAAGAGGTGAGATGAGGGAGCTGAGTTGACCCCTTCCCACTCCTCGCCTCTCTGGAAGCTGGGGAGAGAATAGGGATTTCTTTCTTTTAACTAATGGGAAGCCTTTATAGCTGCCCCTCAGCGTCAGTCTCTCCCATCCATCTCTCGCCTTCTCAGTGTAATTGGTAGAACTTCTTTCCGTAGATGATTCATATGGTCCCATAACTTTATTTTCTGCTTAGTAGTAGAAGCTGGTTTATCAGAAAACCAGCTCTGAGTCAGTGATATCTTTGGAGACAAATCTATTGAGAGAAAAAGGTGCCAGTTTACAGAGTTTTTCAGCCATTGCCTGAACATAATTGGATCTCACAAACCCGGCGTGTGAGATGGCCTATATCCCTTTTAAAAGAATGCTTTCCTCATAGCACTTAGACCTTGACATAAACACTAATGAATCCATAAAACGTCTCAGCATCTGGCACAGGAGCCTTCAGGGCGTGAAGCAAAACAGGAGATAAATGGAAGTGCACTGTGTACGTGAGGCTGCAGAACTGGCTGTGGCTGCCAGTTAACTGCATTGAATAACCTGCAGAAGTCCATGTTATTTCAGCTTAAGGTTGATGTATATTTTGTTTAGACCAGTTTCCTCCTTTATAGGTGCCTAGCTTTACAATTAGATGTTTAAAGTAGCCGCTATCTCCTATTTGCCATTTAACACAAAAGGGTCTCTTTTCCCCTGTCACAGGGCCGAGGCGGCAAAGGGAGCATCTATGTCTGGGCCTCTGGAGATGGGGGCAGCTACGACGACTGTAACTGTGATGGCTACGCATCGAGCATGTGGACAATCTCCATCAATTCTGCTATAAACGATGGACGGACGGCTCTGTATGATGAAAGCTGCTCTTCAACCTTAGCCTCCACCTTTAGTAACGGGAGGAAGAGAAATCCGGAGGCTGGTGTGGTGAGTCCAGATATTATTGTGCTGTTGCTGCTGTCTTTGTGCACTCCCACGACCTATTACAACTCTGTCTGCTTTGGAGCAGCAGATGGTTCTTTGTTGAGATGGATATTTTCTCATCTGCAGTACGTGATGGTGCCAAAACTGTCAGCTGAGGAGATGTGGGATTAATATTGAGAACAGCAATGATCTTCCATCTCTTAGAGCTTCATATCGTCAGTGCTTTCCTTTATTAGAAATCAGATTTAGAAGTTCAGTTGCACTCTTTGCAGAGGACAGTGTGACAAAGAGTCACTGTAAAAACCTAAATGAGAAGTGTCAACATCTGAGATCATACTTACTCGAACTGGCGAGAGCAGTCATGAACCAGACTTCTGCTGTGCTATACAAGCTGCACAGAGCAGAAAGCCATTGTCACCCAGAGGAACTGGGTGGGGTTCAGATAGATCACCTTCAGTCTCCTGCTGAGCAGCGCAGACCATTGTACCCAGGTCCCCTCCAGGGCCGTACCTACAACTGGAAAATGTGCAGTTTTGGTTCAAGTGTAGTTGGGATTCTTTTCCACCATACTGATGGCTGCTCTTCAGCACCTTCAGACTCGCCAGGACATAGTCTAATTCACAGAGTAGAAAATTCAGGTGTGGTAGCTCAAGGATGGTTTTTGTCAACAGCTTTTACACGTTTTCCATGGCCCTGTCTGACACCCCAAAGACACGTTACATGCTCCTAAACGCCCACGTGCAGTAGCAGATGGAAAAACACTGATTTTGGGCTTGGTATCAGCTCTGTGCTGATACAGCCAAGATGATCTGTGGCACCTTTCTAATTATAGCCATAAAACGTATTTCTGAGGTTTCTTTCTGGTCTCTTCTAGTGACTAATCTGCACAGCCTGGTACTGCTGCTGGTTCTGGAGTTGCACAAATGTTAGAAAGCTCAATACTGTTAACCATTCTGGTTTCAAATCCCTCTGTACCCACACAGGAATTTAAGGCTTTTGGTTAAACTCTGTTTGTAGGAAATAAATGCCATCCACATGAGTCTTTGAGTTCTAAGTGGTAATGAACATTGTTTTACTGCGTCATGATTTAGTCTTGCATTTACAGCTTCTTGCTGTACTTGCTGTATTTTTGTGAGTCTGGAGCTGCAAGGAAAATGGACTGGCTGGTTTCATTAATTACATCTAATATCATTGCAGGCTACAACGGACTTGTATGGCAACTGCACGCTGCGTCACTCGGGAACATCTGCAGCTGCCCCTGAAGCCGCTGGAGTGTTCGCCTTGGCCCTGGAGGCTAAGTACGCTCTTGAGAAATTCCTTGTGAGCTCTAGAGAGGAGAGGGCCCGCGGTTTGTTGAACGTTGTTGATCATTTAAATTGGCTGTCTGCAGCACGGGGCTAGAACAAGCAGCTAACAGGCTGCTGCTACAGCAGTGACGTGCACCATAACTTACAGGTTGAGCAACAGTCTCGCCAAAGCCATATGGCAGATGCATTTTGGCTGACTGGCTCTCTCCGTGTCCTCTCCATCCACTGCTTCCAGGGGTTTGTCTTCTCCAGCGCTGTTAGGAGAAGAGATTATTTCATTTCTCCACATACCCAGTGTGGAATGCCCAGCCTACAAAAACACGAGAATGAACCTGTGGTATCAGAGAGGAGTTCACCTTGTGCCACATGCTGTCTGCAATCACAGATGCTTCAGGGTACAACAGAGTACAACAAAGGGGAATTTGGCAGTCAGTGGTTTGGAAAGAGAGCAGTCCAGCCTGTCCTGTTTATTAGCCATGGGCACACTTATCTTCCTTGAATTTGTCTAACTGTTTTTCAGCTTGTCTGTATTTGGCATCTGTGTCATCTAGTGGCAATCGGTTCCACAGTATTAATATTTTTGATGATGGTGGTGGGCAATGTTTCCTTTGTTTTTTCTTAGCCCATGGCTGGTAATTTGCTTCTGTGCTACATAGTTTCTCTGTTACATGAAAGAGTAAATATCCATTTTCTATTTACCATCTCCATGCTATTCACAACATCAGAGCCCTCTCGTATATCTTGCTTATCATTTTCTCTAACAATTAGGAAGAGTTTTCCTTACAATAACCTATACCATGTTTTTATTTTGGGCTAAATTATTTTATGAAGTGAGGCAACATTTGCTCAGTTACACAGCTTCAGTTGCTGTAACCATGGCATGAATTGAGCATTATGTACATAGTTTTCTTAACAGTGCAGCAGAATGAAGATTTGGCAGAGGAGACAGAGTTTACATCATTAGCAGAGCACTGGTGGTTGTGCTCAGAGCATGACTTGGGCCAGGTCTCATTTTTCAGGTTTTGTCCATGTAAAACACACGTACCAAGTGTTCAACTTTGGAGGATCATTCCTTCTGCTATCAAATTCGTTCATTGGGCAGCCACCATGTAACAAACTAATATGGCCATAAAAATATAAAGGTTTAATGAATTTTCTGACTACTGCATGTTTAACGTGGACTACAACCTGAGAACCTACAGACAGAATGGCTCTCTTGAAATATATTGTGTAGAACTGCCCTGGCTGAGTTACAGCAGCCTTCACGGGAAGGGCTGACAGCTCCTGCCTGCAGTACGTCTGTCAGCTCACACACAATGTATGGCTGACGTGTCTCTAAAAACAGACCAGCCTGTGAAATGGAAAGTACAGTTTTGAGTAGCTCTTAAAAGATTTCAGTAAGAATGATGCAAGTGATATCTGGTTTTCAGCTGTGTCACCTTGGAAAAATGATGGTAATTGGCTATTCGGGTGTACATTCAGCATGCACACATGCTTATTACTTAGGGCACAGAAAGCTGAAAAGCGGATCCTTTTAGGCTGATGGTTTGAATCAGACACATTGTAGTGTTCAAAGAGTTCATCATAAAACTGGAATAGCTTTAGTTATGTAGAATTAGAATGTCAGTTCTAAAGCTTCCAGAATAATAACTTAAAAGTGCCCTTCCTGTCATCATAATCACTGCAAATCTAGGAAGACAAGAGCTGATGATGAAAAATGATCACTGAATCTAGACAAATGTTACTTGACTGCATCCATCCATGTTAGTGTATCACGGGCGACAAACCTCTACCTCTACCCTACCTTATAAAGCAAACCTATAGCAAACCTATAGCAAACCAGAGCCTATACATCCATATTGACAGAATACTGAAATTACTAACACCTTCCTTGATTGTTGTAGCTCATCAGCTTCATCAGATTGGGGCTTCTCTGGGTGAGGCTTGGAAGGTCCATGGGAAAAGCAGGAGGAGCAGGCAAGGAAAAGAGGGCAAGATCTAAGAGGAAGGTTAGGTGAAAATCTGTCATCATCTTTTTCTTTCTGTATACTTTTCAGGATCTGGTATAACATCTTACTCATTTTATTAGCTTAAAAATTGCATGGTGGATCTATAATGTCTAGTTAAAAGCAATTGTTTTCAAGAACAGGGAAACAATCAGAAAGGATTTTGCAATTTTTGGGAATACATTTTGGGGAACTACTACACAATTGAAACTTATTACTGAAATCAACAAAAGCTTTGTTATTGATATATGTATAGATACAATTTCTGTGTGATTCATAGAAGCAAATTTTACCAAAAGGCTTACTCAAACACACTGTCTTTATCTGCTTGGAAATACTGTACTGATTGTTTTCTGTGTTGCTCTTCCACAGCTTGGATCTGACATGGAGAGACATGCAGCATCTGACAGTGCTCACCTCCAAGAGGAACCAGCTTCACGATGAGGTTCATCAATGGCGTAGGAATGGCGTTGGGCTGGAATTCAACCATCTGTTTGGCTACGGTGTCCTAGATGCAGGAGCAATGGTTAAGATGGCGAAAGACTGGAAGACTGTTCCTGAGAGATTCCATTGTGTTGGAGGCTCAATACAAGAACCTGAGTAAGTGAATAGTCTCGTATATGTGTTTGGCTTCTTCCAGGCATTTAGGAGACCACAAGCGTGCAAATACATTGATAAAGACATAGATAGTCAAAGACAGAGAATGAAAATTCTTTTCTAAGAAAGCCTGACGTTACCAGTAGCGTTCCAACTACATCAGTAAGTTGATAAAATAAACGACATGCTGTTTCAGCTCCTGGTTTGCTGGAGGAGTGCATCCCACAGCTCCTGTATCACCATTGCTAGTGCCAGTGGTGTTAATGGCAGCATCCCTTTCCCCTGGGGAGTTACAGGTATGTCTGTGCCAGAGTTTCTGCAAGTAAAGAGCCTGTGGAGGGGGGAGGCTGACACTGCAAATTACATAAACTGCTGCCACGTGAAGTATCTGTCAGCCAGGTCATATCTCCTTGTGACATATTCCAGCAGACAGTTTTATCTCCAGAAGACTGAAACAATCATCTACAGGTACCAGTGATTCAGTTTGAAGACTACAGCATTTAATTGTGTTTGGGTTTATGTTCTTCAAATCTCTAATTGCAGGCTAGGTAGTCAAATTATTTTCTGATTTACCTTCATGTGCTAAAGTGAATGAGTCAACAAGTGAATGAATTAATACTAATTGACTGCAACAGCTATAGTTCAATTTAATTACTCAAAATACTAATCTAATAATGGCTAATTTATGTCTATACCATTTGAATTTGAGTTTTCAGTGCCATTTTTGAAGGCATCATTATTCAATTGGGAAAAGAAAGCAAATCAGTACGCCACCTGGCACGTTGCTCAGCCAGGCAAAGAATAAGTTTGTTCCCAGCCTCTAGGTGGGTTTGTATTTGCAGGATCCAAGGTTCTACCAGCTGAGATCGGAGTTGTAATTTTTCTGGCCTACTGTGCACGTTCCAGGTAGGAAAGAAATGAGAGAGCGCTGAAGCTAGTTTTGAGCTATGTCTAGTTTATTCATAATTTAAATGCAGACAAATAATCTCATTTATCTTAGCACAGCCTCATTTATTGAAACGGGGATCATTCTAGAGGAAGAGAGAAAATTGCTTTCTGTAGGCTTGGCCCCACGCGTTAGGCAATATGGTAGAAGTCTTCTGTCCACAGCCTGAGCCAGAGTCGGGCACGGGCTGTGCAGTGGTGTTGGCTCCTTCTGCCTTTGTTTTTCTGCCCCGTTTCTGCTGTTGAACAGCCAGAAGAGCGGAGGTGATGGTGCATTTCCCCCAGCCCAGGGATCTGGAACTGCAGTAGAGCTTCCTTGTAGCTGTCGTTGCCCAACAAGCTCCAGAGTTGAGAAATACCCTGCCTTGTATCGGTGTCTTTTGAGAGCAGTGCCCAGAACAGGCTTTGTGCTGACAGCACGCGGATCCGTAAACTTCAACCAAGTCAGCCACAACCTAAGCCTCCTAACTCCTGTATGGCCCCGCTATAATTACCCGACACGTTATTTGTTAATGGGACTGCTGTGATATTGACATCCCCCAATGAAAGTGTCACTGACAGGACATAATAAGCATCATGACTTGCAACAGCTACATTTTTTGAATTACACTGTAAATAAAACTAGTTGAGTCCCAGCATCTCCGGAGATTCCTTGGGAATGAAAACTACACTGCACTTCTGCAATGGTAACTGGGTTATTTTTCTGTATTTTTTCTGTATATAATCTATATAGGTTTACATCAGTATAGATGTCTGTATATATAAAATATATATTCAGTATGTATTTAGGTAGGTGAGTAGCGGATACAGAGGTGTGTTCCAGTGCAGCAGTGTCAATTAGCAGAAACAGGCCAGGAAAGAACTGACAACCTAGAATATAGAGTGTGCTGAAAGCAATCAGTATTTAAAGTGTAAAAACACTACTTAGTGATAGGAACTTTTCAGGGAAAGGGATTTTTGTTGGGTCAGCAAAAAGGAAAAAAATGGACAAGCCTGGTTTTGTCTGGTTCAGGGAGATAGAAAGATGATTTAGGACATCGTAGTCCATTAGCTGAGGAACAGGAGCACGGCAGTGTCCTTCTAGAGAGAGGTGAGCTCCCCCTGCTCATCGCTAACTGGGTACTACACTTCATGAAGAAGTCACTACATATATTTGTATCTCTCTCTCTCTATATGTATATATATATCAACTAGGTAGTGGCTCACTGTGAGGGTTTGGAAAACCCATCTCATCTTCTGCTCCTTTTGTGTTAGGCTTTTTGTTTCTTTGTGGAAATTCCCCAGGACTACAGTAATTAGTCTAGCAAAGCAACGAATATTAGCCCCTAATTGATAGGCTTGCTCTGTTCCCCCTTTTCCTTTCTCCTGTGTTCCGGAGAGCCAAGGTCACTTCTACCCTGCAGCATTTAACAGAGGTGGAGAGAAAAGCTGTGTGCAGCTGCCAAGCTGTCTGCAGAGCAGATGGAGTGGTAACACTACTCTTACTTCTTTGGGTTTTGGTGTTGATAGATAGAAAAGACTCCCACTGTGGTGTCCTCCCTCATTTACCAGAGGAGAAGGAAAGCACTTAGCACAACTCTGGGAATGAAGCGCTGTTTGACATAGCTGTGTCTGCTGTGAGGGCAGTGAGACAACGTGTATTCACATTGCTCACAGGACGATGCTTCCCATGCAGAGAAATTGCAAGTGTGTGACAACTGTGAGATGATGGTCCGTCACCTCTGGCTGCATCTAGTGCGTTTGCCTTGTGCTTTGGCATACAAAATAAATCTTGACAGGTTTATGATTATATGTTCAAATATTTTAGCTATGTGATATTTATGTTACACCAGCTTCTGCTCCAGGGCATCCAAAAGTTTCAGAACAACACAGGTTTTTCAGTTTAAGATAAGTGTTTAAATGCCTTGAGGACCTGGACCTGAATGTCTTTTTGCTCTGCAAGTGCTCCCAAGAAGGCCGTACTCTATGAGAGGGGGGCAGAGACTGGCCTGAGCCAATTAGAGATGTGCTGAGCTGTGTAATAACCTGGAGCTCATCTCAAGAAGAAAATTCCTGGAAGCTGTGCTTGAATGAAGCACTTTCGCTGGTCTCTGAAGAACACACTATTTCATTAGCAAAGGGAAAAGGCTGCTGCTCGTTTCTTTTGAAAAGAAGGTATTCATTACCACAGCGTGGTCAGTGCCTTTTAAAAGGGACTCTCCTTATTTTACTGCAAAACCAAGGTCAAGGAGAAGCCACTGGAAGAGGTAATGACAAGCTGACTGGAGTCTTTTGTGACTTAGTCCCCCTTTTTAATGATTACGGTAATTCTTGTCTTTCAAGTATTTCTTTTAGACAGAGGACAGCGTCGCACTGCTCGCAGCACGCTGATGGGGAAGATGCAGAGAGTTTCATTTACACTTCTGGTGTAGTTTGCCAGCCAGTTTGGGAGGCGGCTGGTAATTGCCAGCCCCATCCTGACCCCGAGGGGTTTGGCAGGCACTTGGCAGCCCCGGCTTCAGGCCTGGGCTGGCATCCCGAGCGGCTCGCTGGCTGCCGGGCTCTTCTGCCAGAGCTGGGAGGGCATTTCAGATAAGCTGACACTGGGATCCTGGGTTTCCAAAGCAGAACAAGGCGGTAGGCTTTGAGGTGACTGCACCGAAATTTGGAGCTACTGGCTCCCCTGACTGCAGCCCCTGTTGCTGCTGTCCCTTAGAGCGACTGTCTGACGTGACCGACTGCTCACGGTTCTTCTACCGAATGTACACGTTATTACGCAGTTACCCAATAGAGTAGTGCTAAGTAAGTAGAAGCAACTATTAAATATATGTTAATATTTCTTAAAGAGCAGTATGTACTTCTTAATTGTATTACTTCTCTCTTTGTGGAGGTGTACATTTCATAATGTATTTTCAAATGAGGGTTTTAATATCATTCTCTTAGCCAGAAAGGGAAGATTCTCTTTTTAAGTTTGCAACCAGTACTTCCTTTCTTTTCCATGTATTAATAAGGAAAATAGTATGGGGTTTTCTAGGAGGCACCAAAACCCAGTAGTTGTAGCACGAGCCGTGTCACACCGTGTATATCCTTTTAACTTGCTTAATTATCTTTGACCTGCAGAAAGATACCACCAAGTGGCAAGCTGCTCCTCACACTCACGACTGATGCTTGTGAGGGGAAGGAAAACTTTGTCCGATACCTTGAACACGTCCAAGCAGTTATAACTGTGAATTCTACTAGGCGAGGAGACCTCAACATCAACATGACCTCGCCCATGGGAACAAAGTCCATTTTACTGAGCCGGCGCCCCAGGGATGACGACTCCAAGGTGGGTTTTGACAAATGGCCTTTCATGACCACACACACTTGGGGAGAAGACCCCCGAGGCACCTGGGCTTTAGAGATTGGGTTTGTGGGCAGTCTGCCGCAGCGGGGCGTGCTGAAGGAGTGGACACTGATGCTGCACGGGACTCAGAGCGCACCGTATATAGACCAAATAGTTAAAGATTATCAGTCCAAACTGGCCATGTCCAAGAAGGAAGAGCTGGAAGAAGAATTAGACGAAGCAGTGGAGAGGAGCCTGAAGAGTATACTGAGCAAGAACTAGTGCTGTTCTGCATGACGTGTCTTTCCTTCCCCACATCCCTCTACTCACCTTTCTACTATCCAAACCTCTGTGTTAGACATATTACAATGATCGTCTCTGTAGTCAAATTATCACTTATTTCTTGATTTTAAAGTCTTCTATCTCGTCAGTAATTATTTTAATTACCACTGAAGCAATCCTTTTTCTACTCTGAACCACAAATACACTGTCCCCCACCAAATACTATGTACAGTTTGTGACTGTAAATGATTTTTCTTTTGTGTCATACGAATAGGTAATAACCTGCAAAGAAGTTGATGGCTTTTCCCTTCATATTATTGTGGTAAATGTTGTTTGTATTAAAAAAAAAAGACGACTGAATTCTAACATTGGCAGTTGGTGATAGTGGGCACACTTTTAAAAAATATTGTGAGAGAGGAAATCACAAAGAGGTTGGCTGGAGAGGTCTTTGAACATCCAACAGCTCCTTCTGCATCATCAACCTCAGTGGGCCTTTCCCCATTGGGTTCAACCAAAGTAGCACTAGACCCTACAAAAAGAAATAATCCAGAGATGAAGGAAAAATTACCAACCTGTAAATTTGCGTAAATCCAGTTCCTTTGAGAGTTTTCTTTTATATATACACTTACACAACATACAGGGTAACACTTCAGCCACAGAATGGGTCAGCAGGCAGGCAATAAAGAAGGCAAAGCGATGCCAAAGCTGGGGGACATGGGGAAGTGCTTTGCAAACAGGGTCAGGGCATTCTAGAAGCACAAGTTTCAATTTTGTTTGCCTTTTTTTTTTTTTTTTTTTTTTTTAATTTTGGCAATTTAAATCCATTTACCATCTTACAGCAGAACGAGCACATAGGGAATGAGCTGTAGGATTTCTGGCAGTGTGAGGTGAGGCCGCGTCAGCGTTTCCAACCACAGACCCCTCTTTTCTGGGGTTTACAACCTGGCTGTCAGTAAATTGCTGTGGGAGAAGCTTCAGCCCCAAAGCAATTTTTTATTCAAATTTCATTTGTTAAAATAGAGTTGTGTTATTTTTATGTTATACAAATATATTTAAGGGGGAAAACATGCCTAAGTTATTAATGTGTCATGCAAAGTTGGCCTTCTTGGGAAATAAAATGTAGTGTATTTGGGCAGATTTGTTGTTAATCATTGCTCTTTGCTGCTTAAAGAGTCAGTCCCACCCTCACTTTTCATACATGAGTAAAGTCAATCTCTCTTGCCCTTGGAGTCTGCTCTTTCTATTGCCACAAGACATCCAACATTCTCCTCGGTGGGAATTACTCATGGTAGCAACCACTACATGTTCTCAGGTGTGAAATCCCAAATTTAACCTTTGAATAGTAAAGAGTCTTGATTCTGCAAATATTTAGGCACTCACTTACCTAAAGGCCATCAGTGGACCTACTCAAATACAAATTTTAAGCAAGTGCTTTGGATCTTTGTAGGATCCAAGATCTACTTTTTAGCAGTGACTAGTTTCAGAATTTTACTACGTATTTTTAATATGCAGAGTATTAATCTAAAACATTTTAATAAGAGTTGTTCTGGTTGATCAGGTGCATAGTAGTAGAAACGCATTCAGTAAATAAATATTTATCTAACAATTTAAAAAATGTAACCCAAAGGTTATATGGTGGACACGTTTCACTTAAGAATGTATAATCTGTGCTGTTATTTCTAGTGAATATCCGTCTTTTATCTTTCCATAAGAGGCCTGTTCTTTCCTTCACCAACCCAAATGCAAAATAAACAGCTCAACCTACACAAAGTCTAGGTGACTTACCTCTTAAAGCCAAGGCAGGCAGCCCCGTGCTACTCGCAGGTTCCTCGTTGCGTGCAGCAGCCCCCTCAGCCGCTCCAGTCCCGCTGGGATCACGCAGGCATCGGCGGGAGAAGAACCAGGCCCCGTGACTTTTATTTTTGAAGTGCTCTTGGTTATTTGTCCAAACACATTATAGTGCCAGCTGTGTTTAATTTGGTGATTTAAAACCTAACCCAAGGACCAGAGGGGCCCATTTCAAAGTGTGGAGTTCATAAGGCTTGAGCCACAACTCACCGAAGTTACACGGGTTGGGAACGTTGTGTCTTCGGAAGCCAACGGATCGCACTGGCGGCAGCAGGCGCAGTGGAAGGCACCATAAAAAGATCCCATAAAAAGCAGCGTACACATAGCAGAGGGAAGAATTTACCATATATATATAGAGAGATATATTTCCGCATACACCTGTATGTCTAAATGAATACAACACACCTGTGGTATCTCTCGCTGTGTATATATATTACATACAATATGTATATTTGCATATGTTACATATATTTGCTTATAAATATATCTAAATTACATATGGTATGTAATATATAATACACACATCATAACTTTTTGTGTGTATGTGTTCAAAGAAAGAGGTAACTGGAAGCTTTTCAAGGACTTCTAAAATGTGGAAGAAGTTTTGGAATAAGAAAAGTCCATGTGGAAATCTTAAATGAACGTGTACATGACTTTCCATTGCCTTTATGTAATTTTGCAGTTCTCTGTTCAATCATTAAATATCTTACAAAGCAGCAAAATAAGTAGATGGTTGTTCATATTTTCATAATGCTGACATAATTTATTAAGCGAAAGATCACGATAATGAGTGATATACAGAAATGGTGAGTTTTGATATAAGTATATAAAAAACTAAGTGTATATACAATATAGAGATCTACTTCAAATTCTTTAGGATTTTTGCATCAGGGGATCACTGAAAAATACGTCCAGTCAGACTAAGTTTTTATGGTGTTGCTGATGGAAAATAAAGTTAATTTGTTAGTATTTGTAATAAAGGGGGAAATGAAGCTCATGATTTGAAACAGGTGAACACTGTTTAACTAAACTAAAGCCCTGTGATGATGTTTTATAATATGAGTAAAATAAAGAGCTGTTGTAACCTGGCAGGTCCTATCATCATTGCCTATCCGAAGGGCCCTGGGAGGTGATACGCTGCTCTAAGTGGGGTGACTTCCTCCTCCTCTGCTTTTTACACCAAGAAAGAAATTTGTAGCCCGTCTATGCTGGATACTGAGACAATAAACACAGTGCTCCAAAAGAGCCGAGCCAAACTGCTGCCCTTGCTGGGGAAGGGGACGCTCAGGAAGAGAGGCAGTGACATTTTTGCACTGCATTTCATAAGTAGTTCTGGCCCCAAAGAAATGCTACAGCACTTTTTTTTTCTCTCTGCTGTTCAGAGCACTTTGATCCACACAAAAAAGCCACCCTTTTTCCCTCTTCCCAATTCCCACCCTCACGTTTGGGTACTTTTTAGCTCAGGTGGGCCCATGGCACAGGGTACATTTTGTTTTATAATTTCTTACCACGTTTGCAGCAGTAAAAGATGGCAGGGAACCTCCTGAGCTGGTTGTGATCGCCACAGAGACGAGAACGTGCCTGTCGGGGTCTTCTCCCAGGCTCTGCTCTGAGGAGCTGCTCACAAGGATTTCACCATTACACTGTGGCATTAGCATTTAAACACTTCATTGGGAATCTGCACTTGAGCCTCTGCATTCAAAGCAGAGATTACCCCACCCAGCAGGCGATTTTACATTTACATTACATTTTCTATGTAATTTTCATACAAAACATGCCCATCACCTGGAGCTTTACTGGGCAACTGCCGTGTCTGTAGGGGGCAGGTCAGAGAGCCCAGCAGAATTTAGGCCTTAGTTGATGGCCGCTGATGCTGGTGTCCATGGTGGAGCTCAGCACCAGCTTTGCTGCAAGTCTTGCACCTCAGGTTGCTGTCTGTGCAATGCAGTACGTGACTCTTTCACTAATACATACCAGCAAACATGCTTTAGGAGCAAGTTGGGGTTTTTTTTATGCCACACAGCTGCTGAACAAGCAGTGGAAGCCCATCACTTGGTCAGCAGCCAAGCGTGGTGACACCGTAGCACAAAATAGATGAAGGTGGCAGGGGATACTCACAGGTTAGACTCTACTGACCTGCTGCCTCCTTGCCACTGACTAAGGCTTTTTTGTATGTCTGAACATGAAATTCTCCGTATTGCAGTGAAATTGGATGCAGGGAGGGAATGCCTGGTTCTGGTCAGGTACTGCCTGAATCTGTTTACACCCTGTTTTGTGACAGAAATATTAAACAGCCTTCCTATTGCTGCAGTTGGGTTGTTTTCTTTCCCCCCTTGCAGTAGTCAAAACCTGCTTTCACCGGCAGTTCCTGTGAGCAGTTCCTCCCAGCTCAGAGCGCAGCCTGCATTCCCAGTGATAAATTCCTTCTCTGCGGTTATTTACAGTGTTAATAAATTAAACTGAAAAGCAGCACACGGCCTAGTAATCCATGTCTGGCACAAACTCCCACAGCATTTCAATAAAACAGCACTGACAAAAAAAAATAAATAATCCTGACTAAAAATGTGACTACATGGGTCACCTGTCTCTGTGTCAAAGAAGAAGGTGCCACTTACCAGCCGTAACGGTCGCAGTAGAGATGATGGACCTGCTCTGGAACACACTAATGAAAAACCCCACCACCATGCTGAAGGGAAGCTTTGGGTGTTGTGAGAAGGTAGCCACAGAGCTGTGGCTCGTTAGCTCAAATTGCATTTAGCCATCTCCCCCACCCCCGCCCCCTTCACAGCTGACAGGAGTCACCAGCCAGAAAGAAAAAGACTTAACAAAGCCAAAAGTTGAAATGACAACTTTGAGAGCCGGGAAGGGAGAAGGACCCTGTGGCACCCAGCCTCCTCAAGCCCTTCGGTAGGTCCTTTGTGTAAGTGGGATTATCCGTACGCCTAAAGTCTAGCTGAGGCCTAAACGATGCACCAGCACTTTTAACGAATGCTCAGTATTCACACATACACAACTGAAGGATTTCTTATTTCTTTTTTTTTTTTTCTTTTCTTTTTTTCTGAGTTGAAGATCTCTGGACGCTGCGAGAAACTGGTGCAGAAGCTTTTGCTTTTTGCTTCCCCAGCCGCGTGGGAAGGCACGGCTTGTTCCAGCAATCCCGCGGCGCTCCCTGGGGCTGCGGCAGGATCGCAGGGCAGGATCAAACGCTGTGAAACGCTACAGTCCGAGGAAAACACTTAACAAGAAAAATACCAAAACACGCAGTCTTTTGAGTTGGCTGCAGTCTGCTCAGAAGCTTGCTGGCATTCCTGAATACCTTAGTTGTGTTGGTGAAGGACAAATAATGCCTTTAATAGCTTTTAGAAGGGTTATCCCCCACTTCGGTGGCATTTCAAGCTTTATTCTGAGAAGATACGCCGTAAGAGCTCATGTCAAACACAGTTTGTCTTTAGATCCAAAAAGAAAGGTCTGCCAAACTCACCTCTGTTTAAGGACTGTAAATCGGAGAGACCTGGAATAGGTTTAACAGGTATCCAACCCTTTCCCTGGAAGAACTCCTGCACACCAAGGCAGCTGACATTTACCAGTAGGGACTATTAGTCAACGGTAAAGGCAACACACACCCACAGTGGGTATCTTCAGTAGAAGGCAAAGCTTTTATTGAATGAACCAGATGTCACAAGTTAACATTTGCAGCTGTCCGAGAGATGGGGAACCATATGGCAGCTACAGGAGCAGCAGAAGAATACGCAAATTTGCCCCAGATACTGTGGAAAGCCAGGCAGCTCTCTAATAATTACTTCCAACTTTTCCTAATCATGAAAATCAGTTGCATCGGATGTGCCTGTTACTTGTTGCCCTGGAGTGCTCTAATGGCCATGGCACCAAAGGTGAGCCTACATCAGACAGAACTGCCACCACGGGATCAATCTGTTCCATACCAAACAGCAAAAAATCTCACTACTGTATCATTCGGTCAGGAAAAAAAACAGTCATTTAATAACTCTGCCAGACAAGTTGACTATCAAGAGGGGTGTGTGTGTGTGTGTGTCACTTAAGAGCCTTTGTCACCTGGTTTCTTCTTGCTTGTCTTCTCTATCATCGTCTCCACAATCATTGCTGTCTCTTCATATGTCTGAATTCTGTCATCTGAAAACTTCTCGATAGACTCCACCACTTCCACCTTCTCGTAGCTCATGGAGCCAGGCAAGCCCACTTCTCTGAACAAAAGGGCCTGCTTGTCTTCTCGGTCATATTCTGTCTCTCGAATGACTCCTGGCTCAGTTGGGCTTATCAGACCAGGGGAAGGAGCTCTCTCAGGCTCAGAGATGTCCGGATATTTTGTGATTTGCTCAATTTTTCCTCTTGTTTTTTTGCCCCATTCGAACATGTATTCTTTTTCTTCCTCTTTCTGTTTTTCTTGGAGTTCGAACTCTTCTCTCCTTTCACAGATATCCCCTTTCTCTTTTTCTGATGGTTCAGCAGGTTCTGGCAGCTCTGGTATGGGCTCCACTTCACCACCGTTCATCACCTTCCCATTGCCAGTGGAAACTGTGATCCCTCCTGCCGGTGGGACGGAGGGAGGCATGATGCAAGGTTCTTCATAGCCTTCCTCCCCTGTTACCAGCACATAACGCCCTTTGGGATGGGCATCAGGTTTAGGCTCTGGTCTCTTGTAGACTCTTATTTTCTCCCTCACGATGTTACACAATTTATCGAAGGCTTTACTTATCTGGGCTCCATCAGGTACATCCTCCGGGCCCATTTCTTTTTCATCAAGTTCTGATCCTTCCTGCTCGGGTTCACAAGTGACTGAGCCCTCGTGCCGAAACTCCAGCTGATCTTGGTCAAAACCTTCCAGAGTTCTTTCGTACATTCTTTCAGGCGAGATGCCGTCAGTTATGTCTTTAGATATCAGCTCCCTTTTCCTGGCAATTTTCTTTGTCAGAGCTTTTTGTCTGGGCTTTACACTGGCAATGTCTTGCACGGCCTGGGTGATATCTAGGGGAAAAAAAAAATCAAACCAAAGCAAACACCACACGGTGCTGAACACAGTTGCCACAAATGCTAGAGCTGCCTCTCCCCCTCCCTGCTGCCAGCAGAGAGCTGAATGCAGCAGCCAGTGTGAGCACAGCTTCCATCACCACATGAACCAGCCTCTTCTTTTGAGCGGGCCCCCTCGGCCAAGTAGCCATTTTTGCATCTGAGGTTGCCGCCGCCTGTCCCGAGGATGGGGACAACTGTGCGTGTAAGAGAGGCAGCTGCACAAAGTGTTCACCTATCAGTCAGGCCCGTGCTAATGCTGAGCAGGAGCACTTGGCTGAGGCTGCTGTCGGGCTCAGCACCTTCCCCCCCAGCACGACAGCAGGGTTCGGCCCCGGTAACTCCACCAGAAACCTCATCTCCTAAGGCAGAGCCTGAAGCCAGGTGCCCACAGTTAGAAGCAGGAAGGACTAAGTGGAAATAGCTTGTCTGGCTTTTACAACTCCCGCTAGGGTTTAGGGAGGAAAAAAAAAATAAAATTACCCAAAAGCCCCATTTGAAAGCTTCCTGCTGAATGTGGGGCTGCTGGGTGAGCGGCCCAGGCCCGACAGGAAAGGTGAGTGTCATCACCGGTTCTTCCAGCGCTTCTGAAGACGGGCTCAGCGGGGGGATGCCTCAGCTTTGTGTCCCAAGGGGACAGACAGGTATTAATATGCTTTAAAGCCCACGGGCACCCGTTTTGTCCCATGCCATAGGTACAGTGATGCACGTAAAATGCCGAATCCTCAGTGGGTATAAGACAAGACTTTTCAGGACAGTGGTTATTTACAGCTGCTGAGGATTTGGCCTCGGGCATTATGGACCCATTTCATATAAAACTGCTACGGTGCACAGAGCAGTTGTTAGAAAAGTTACAGCTGCACTCCAAAAAACCCCTCATTTGAAAGTTTATCTCTGTTCTCAGGGCAGTTTGTTCTTAGTAAAACCCCAGTGAGCCTTGGATTTAAGCTACAGTGAATCACTGCAGATGTTAGTGCCTACAGCACCTTTCTATAAACCACCTCCCCTCTTTACTAAAAGAAGCCTCACTAGTTTAGTCCCGGCCATTTCCTTGTCACCAGCTTTATGAGCAGCCTAATTCTAAGAAGCAATCATACGACACAAAGGAAACACCACTCAGAGGAAGCCTGGCAATAGCACGTAAACAGGCCCAAAAAAGTGTCCTCCACCTGCCCACAGCACTCAAAGGGCCCTGATGCTCTTTGCAAACGACTCAAAAATAAGTCAGCACAAACCCCCCAGCTCTTTCCATAGTTTCAGGTGCCTCCTGTCTTTGCTCTATTGATTGGATTAGGCAGTAAATTGTAAAAATAAGCAAAGAAAGTCGTTTGCTTCTGGTTTTGCCCTTTGGCAGCTTGTCCCAAAGCCAGCTGAGGTAAGCTAAAATCGCTGCATTTACTTAGGAAGCCTGGAGTCAGGCTGTCATGGCTGGTGTTCATGAGGAAGACAAATGGAAAAACAGCTTAAAATACAACGATGCTGCTCTTGACAGACACAGGAAGACATGTCACAGGTTTACCTCTTCCCCTCGAAGCTTGAGGCTGGACAGGCCTATAGATCTGAGTGAAGAGTGTGACTGGTGTTCCTGCTATCGCAGAGTTTAACCTGCCGGAGAAGACGCACATTGGTCAGACCTCTCCCCCTCATTTCCACCAAGAGCAAGTGAAATTGTGCAAAATGAAGCATGGAGGTTAAAGAAAAGTATTTCTCTGTGGTGAGGAGTCAAAGAGAATGATGGGAGCCTGTTTCTTGTCCAGAGAAGACCAACACAGCCACAGCACCTTTGCAGGAGTTACACTGGCTTCCACCAGCAGGAGATGTGGGATGCCCAATTAGGCAAAGTACACTGGTGGTAAAAACCCATAGCAACAGGTCAGTAATTTAGCCCAGCACGATTTTGGATGGGCAGTCAATCCATGCCTACGAGAGGTCAGCAAGAGCTGTAAATGCTGGCTGGTAAACTATGAAATTTGGTAGCCATTACAATGTTACCTGAGTATGCCTGACTTCAGAAGGGCAAGAAGAAAACTGAGCAGTCTTCCTTGGAAAATATTTGAGGAGGTACTAAGTGGTATTACGGGTTAAAAAAACCACAAAACAACTAAGAGGCTGGCCTATATGCAAACCAGTTACTACGTCTGTGGCCTTTCCAGTCTGCTCTGAGAGAATTTGAGAGACTATTTTGGCCTGTAGGGAGGATATACACCCTGGGTAGACAGGCAAGAGATGCACATGCTGATTTTTGGTGCTGAGAATGACCCCGATCAGATACTCTTAACCACAATGCAGTGCCCAAAATGAAACGCTGAAAACTGATGAAAAACCTGTTGCCCACAGGTGAGATTGACTATTAGTGAGCGTCCTTCCCCTAATCTTCTGGACCACCCAGAGCAGTGGTTTGGGTGCTCAGGGGTCTGGCCCCGCTGCTTCTCCACTGCTGTGAAAGCCCAGCTCCTTTTCTCCTGTGAGGCTGTTGTGACATTAGAGGGAGCCAGCGCTCCTCCGTAGGTTTAAACACAAATCCCTGGGAATTTCTTATATTCTACCCCTTTTTTCCCTCTTGCCTGAAGAATGGGGTTGCTGCGGAGAGTGTTTCGCTTTACAGGACATTTGCCCTGTTTGAGCCCTGTGAGACCAACCTGCCTGTAAAGCCCCAGCAAGCTTCGTCAGCCCCAGCAGTGGAGAGGGTGTTCAGTTTGCTCTCCTGTGCTCCTGGACCTCTGTGCACTGATGCGGGATGGTATATGGAAAGGAGACTGTATGGAAAGGAGAAACTCAGCCCCTTTTCTTGGCAGAAGCTTTACCAGATTTTGCATCTATTGAGATTTCTGTCCCTGAATACCTATCAGTGAAAGGCGTGAAACGGCCATAGCTTCGGGTGGATCAAACGCCCTTAAATGTACATTTTTCAAACAAGAGAAAAGAGATCACTGGTCCCCTTGGGAGAGTCCAGAAATCCAGCCTTACCGACTGTCCTCATTCTCGATGATACGCTTGTACCGTTCCAGCTCGTTCTCCAGGGACTGCTGGTAGATCACCAGCTGGCGGCAGTCGGTTGTGTACTTCTCCAAGGTCCTCTCGGCCTCCTCTATCCCCTTCCTCAGGTTTTCAATCTGCTCATTGTAAAGCTGAATTTCATCATCGTAACTCTCCTGGGTGTTTTTAATGGCTTGCTCCAGCATGGTTGTCTGGTAAACAAAATTGGTGGGTGAAAGAAGCAGGTCTGAAGCATTCAGCATCCCCATAGTTCAAGGGTAATTAAAAGCAAGACATGGTGTACTATGATGGGTGAGGCTGTACTGCGGAAACACAGCGGCAGCTTCACTGCATTTGTTTAGTTATTCAAAACCAATAGCTTCCTCCCACTCCCATCCAGCCCCCTTATCTATCCTGAGGATTCGTGTCGGGATTGACATGAACCAGGTGAACATCTCTGTGATGGCTCCTTCCCCATGCAAACAAGCCAGGCTGATGTCTCACTGCGTGACCCGCAGCTCACTATGGACAGTCTCAGCAGAGCAGGCAGAACAAAAGTGCTTCATCAGGACGGTGTTCCCAGACACCGTCCTGTTCTTCCTTCACTGTGGACTGCGGACCACACACTGAAGGTTAAGGAAGGGTCTTTTTTAAAATAAAAGGCTTCCCTTTTGAATTCGGTTCCTCAGCTTTTTTCACTTTAGCGATAAAGATAATTGCTGTGAAGTAAGCCCTCAAAGCCAGTCATTGGAGAGCACAGCAACCAGGAGGTGGCGATGAGTCCCTTGCAAAAACAAGGGGCAGGAGTTACAGGTAGGATATTTGGCAGTGTAATTCCACTCTCACTTTTTTCTGCTACTTTTGGCTATTTACTCCATTTCCTTTATCGCTTGGGATTATTTTTTCCCTCTCCAAACAGCTTTTAAAGAGATGCACTCACAAAAAGCTAATGGTGCAATAACTGACTAATGGATTCTTTAATAATTGATTTATTTCTATATGTTACAGGCAAGATTTTCAAAAGCCTTTTAAGAGCCTAAATTTAGGACCCAAGTCCCTTGGTATTAGTCCAGTTATACTGCAGTGTATGGGGGACCGACAGGTTTCACAGACCCCTTTAGTGTTCAGGGCTCATGAAGTGGGGTCACTAACCTCTCAGCAACAGGGTTATCAGATCCAGAAACAGGAAAGCAAAGGAGCTCCAGGACACCTCAGTCACCACCTCCTTCAGCATCACAAGCAACCACGTCACCAACCTCCACTCATTAAGTTATTTCACTCTTTTAATCTCAAGGCATGAGAATGAAGACATTAATAAACTCTTTCAAAAAGGGACGTGAAGATTTGATTTTGAAAGCAGCACAGCTAGTTCCCAAAGGGTGCCTCTCTCCACCTGCCAGCAGAAAGCTGATTTTCTCCCCTTTTTTCTATGTTGATTCATTATCTCAGTTATCACTATATTGATTCTTGCCCTTCCCAGAGAATATGTGTCTTTTCCACCAGAGCATCAGACAATAGAAAGAGACCAAGGAAAAGCCCTGGGAGTCACACTGTCCCCAAGCACCCTAAGTGAGGGGTGTTACATTCAGGAGGTTAAGTGCTGTCTGGCTGTCCAGAGGAGTCCAAAACCCCCCCAAAAGGTGTTTCATACCAGCATATCACTTCCCCCACCACTGATGGACCATCTGAGGCACAAATGAAGCTGCGTTTGGGGGGGGCATAACGTGGTCATTCTCCACCCCTATCCACTAAGACATACTGAACTGCAAGGAGGTAGACGTGCCGCTGGCGATTGTCCAGGTCTGGTTTCCATTCACTGCAGCCTTTAGCTGCTCCTCCACCCCCACCACCTTCGTCCCTGCACTGCACAATAGATGCAAATCTCAATAGATGCTTGCTCAGAGACACCGGCTGGAGGAGGAAGGTTGACTTACAGCAGGTTTGGCTGGGAGACGGGCAAGAGCAATGAGTGAAAGCCTTGGCCAGTCATTTTCTGCAAATCAGAACTTTGCAAAAAGCAGGTGGTTTTGGTGCTGGTAGCATCTGAGCACAGGAGAGGTGGTGACTTAGTGTTTCGTGACAGGGATGAACGCAGGATGCCAAATGTAGCTCAACACCTATTTCAATTTCTGTTACCAAGTCTGTCCAGTCCTTCTCCCAGCAAGCTCAGCATTGCTTATGGCGCTGATGGAGAGGACTAGGCAAAGCCCCAAAGGTGCACCATCATTTTTCATGGAGCCAATTTCCAGCCTGAGCTCAGGAAGAAAGAAAGAAAGCAGGAACAGCCCTGTGTGACTTTTCCATCCAGAACCTCCTGCTGACTACCCTGCAGGAATTCAGGTGCAAAGCAGAAACCTTCTCCCACCAGCTACTCTGACAGGCAAGGACAAGCTTTGTCATGGCTACAACACCTACAGCCTTCCCTGGCCATCTAAACCTGATGATTTGGGCCACCAAGAGAAAGGGAATGAAACAGCTGAAGAAAAAGCTGGAAACTAAAATGAAAAAACCACCTCCAGGTCTCAAAGTCAACTGAGTTCACAAGACCCTGTTAAAAACCATGTGGTCATAAAAAGAGCAGAGTTCAGGAGCATTATAGTTGTGTTTATGTCTAGTTATGGCAGTACCTCTGTCTGCAGCTTGTATTTCTGTGCCTGTAACTGGCAGAGGATGCTCTTGTATTCCTCCAGCTGGCTCTGCAGAACAGGGATCCTCCTCTCTGCTATCAGTTTTTCCTGGTTGGAAGAAAACAAGGTTTTCTACAGCAAAGTATGTTTCAGTCTTAAAAGGAGCCAAAAGAAATTCTACTACAGGAAATAAGCTGTAAAGACAAATAGAAAATGACAAAAGACAAATAAAGAGATGGGTATTGAACCTCCAGGAAACCCCTGTGGCATGGCTTTTAGAATAGCAGATGTCAGATGGCAGGACTGCAGAAGTGTAGCTCATATTGAAATTAGGCCCTGTGGATACATCTGTTACATCTTCTTCCACTTAATAAATGTTCTTGGCACAGCCATTCATATCGATGGGAATCACCAAGTTTTAATCTAGTCTGTAGCAATTTATTTGCTTTACAAATTTTCAACACAACTTGCCCCTTCAGGACAAAATTTACTCTCTCTGTAAATACTTAACGTATCCTGCCAACTCTTCCTCAGATAGGAAGCACAACTACTTCAACTACCTTTGAACTAACCATTTTTTGGGGAAATACATATGCTGGAGTGCACATAACTAACACAAACTCTCTTCTCCTGATCAATTCAGTTTTCCAAAGCTACAGGTCATTTTTTCTCTCGTATTCAGTATTTACTCACACTTGTTGCAGTTTTCATCTACCCTTGGAGTAAAAGTTAAAGGATCTGGGGATGCTTTAGGAGTGAACATTGTCTCTTTCTTACTTACAGCAGCGTGTATTTGCCGACAGCAACACTTACCTCACATATGCCAGTGGTTATAGGGGACACACGAGGGGTTGTCTGGATGATCTGCTGCAAAACACTGACATAGGTCTGGATTTCCATAAGGTTCTGGGGTGAAGCAAAAGACATTTTAATCAAAAAATGCCATAGAAAGGTGCTCGCTTCAATGTGCTCCACTTCTTGGACTTATTCCTAGCTACTTACTTCTTTCAGCATATAAAAGTCCAGTTTGTGTTCAGATTTGGTTTTGGAATGTGGTTTTAGACCTGATTTTGAGTGTATGTGTGCTAACAGCTTCATTATGCTGAGGGGACATTACAGGCATCTGGCTAAGGGATAATATAGTTTATAGTCTTGATTTTCTGATTTCTGATTTCACAGGAGAGTTTCAAAATAAGAACCACAAATAGCTTTGCACGGGGTCCAAAAAAGTGACCCGCTTCTTTCAAAAGCAGCAAAGATGGGAGAATTACCTGATCCCAAGTCTCACAGCTCTCCCAGGAAGGAGAAGGGGGCCACACGTGTTATAAAGTCCACTGCAGCTTCATCATACAGCCACAGGCTGATTAACTGGAATGCTCTGTCCCACAAAACCGGGTATCCCCCTCTCATGAAAGCAATAGCTTCTTACCATGAAACAGAAGACAGCTTGACTAGCACATTGCGTTGAATCATGAAAATGGGGCAACAGATTCAAGATGTTGCTACAGCTGTAGACATCGGACCCCGAGGGAGCCAATTTGGATGCCTGCAGCCAGCCAGCTGTTGGGCTTAACCTCTGCACTGAGCTGCTGTGCCCACTGAAAATATATCGTGCTGTATTTACCCACCAAAACACAAATGGGATTTGCTTTAATTTGCCACTGGAACCGACCATGGAGAAGGGCAAGGCTTGACACTTGTGTCTAGAAGAAAGAACTGAAGAAGACAGCAAATTCAGTCAGTTACCTTCTTGTATCTGTCCTTTGTGGCATTAATGTCATCCTGCAGGAACTGGGACTCGATCTGCAGCTCCAGGTTGCAGAGCAGTGCTTCGTCAGCTTCCTGCAATGCAGAGAGAGGGGGCACGGTCAGTAGGTGTGGGTGGAGTGCCAAAACCACAGCAGCCACAAGGCGAGTCGTTGTGCCTGCGTAGCAGCCTGCGTGGGAGCCTACCGGGAGACACAAATGTATTATGAAACCAACAAACAACAGGCACCTTATTCATCGGGTTTTCCCATTGTACACACTGCTTTTCCTCACAGATATAATTTATTATACAGTTTGGCACTGGTACTGTGTCAAAATATGTTTACCATATGCTTTATGAATGCTGGGAGCCAAGTCGTGGGTGCTATGAAAAAGCAGTCTGACGCTAAAAACTTGCAAAGGTGCATGAATCTTAAACAGATGACATCAACAGACTAAGGCATTGATTTCTCTAGTGTTTACGACAGGACCTGAAGTATCCTCATGCCTTTTTACTATCTCGAGTAAAGAAGCCCTTATTATAAAAAGCCCAGGATAGTCTAAATTATTTTCACTCCTTTGGGTGTGTTCTCAAATATCACAAATGTTTGTCAATTTGGAGGCACTGCTGGAAATAAAAACGACAGACGAGCAAATGCAGAGAAGAAATTACCCTGCTGCACAAGTTTCTAATACATTGGGATTTGTAAGGAAAAAAGTTCATAATGTCCAATTAATTCAGAGGCATATGACTAGCACATGATCTCAAAGTACATACTATGACTGGCACTGGTATTTAAATCCAGTTAAATCTCCATTTCTGTTCAGAGGTCTAACTTACGTATTCCTATTTATATTGCTTAATACAAGCCCTTGAATATAGAATAATTTCTATGGAACTTAGCAATATATTTTCCAAATATGTAAGTGTGAACAGCTTTATTCTTCTACTTAACGCATGCCTCCTTGGTTAGGTTTATCATTAACCATTAAATATCCCTTTTGAGAAAGTATCTTGAAAGCTGCCAACTTAATCTTCCTTGCAACTTCCTTGCAACTTCCACCAGTTTGCAAGTTGCCTCCAGAAAGTCTTGACTTCTGCATTTAACTCAAGGTGTAAAAAGAAAAATTAATTTAATTAAATTAATTTAAAGGTGTCCCTTTAAAATTACTGACATGCCATCACCGGCTGCAAATATGTCTCAGTGAGCGGATCACGGGTTGCAAACAAAAGACTGAAATCTCTGGGTGCAGCGTACGGCTGGTAGAAGGGGATTTTTTCGTTCTGCACGTGCACAGCATGCGCTCTCCCAAAAATGTGTAGATGTTAGCTGTCCCATTATGCTGCTGAGCCTCCCAGGCAGAGACCTCTCCAGCCAGCTCGATGCTTTGTGAGGCAGCGGCTGATTCAGAGGGGGCCAAACCAGCACATTCGGAGCCAGCCATCGGGAATGCCCGCTGCTTTTCTGCGCTCCCCTGCCTTCCTATTGAGAGGAAGATCAGCAAGGACAATGGCTGCGTGGAGAGGTTTGGGGGGGAGCCAAAAAAAGCCCCCGGGGCCCCTAGATAATACTGATAAGCAAATATTTCTGCCTGTAATAAGCAAAAGCAGCATTCAGCTTTCCAGATGTTCCTTCAAAGGGGAAAATTACTTTTGCTTTTATTCCCCGCTTCCAGATAGACCTGCCTCAGAGATGATGCTGTGTATCAGAACAGTGCAGTGCCTACACATTTTCTTCTGAACTTTGCAGGATTTCTATTCACTCAACTTCCAGAAAAACATCCTGCTTTAGGTGCTGGTTCCAGATGGTTGATCCACGTGCTGAAGCGGCATTTTCATTTACCGTGATCCTTTAGATCTCTCCAGAACTATTGTTTGCTGATTTTCCAGAGTGACTCTCCATCTGTTGGATAAGGCATGAGTTCACATCTGCACATGCAGGTTTCAGGCTACATCTTGGGCACTGTACAGAAAATCAGCTGTGTTCTCCAGCGTTTGGTGCCCCAGTACAAGGAGCTGCTGCTCCGGGGGCAGATCGGGGCAGCCCAGACACAGCTTGGGATAAAAACACCCCCCTTGGCTCAAGACCTTGTCAGCTGTGCCAGTGATCAATCCTCTTTCCTTTAGCCACAGATTGGCTGAGAGGAAAGGTGAAGATGGACCCACCAGCTCCAGCTACCCCCTACAAAATATTTGCCTCAACAAATATTTTTTAAGCGCTTACAGGGTGACCAGCCTGGAAACACTGCAAAATACCACTAATACAGGATATTTTGAGCTCCTTGGAGATGGAAATGCCAGAACACTTTTTTTTTTTTTTTTAACTATAAAACATGCATGTCATTGATATGGCAGTGTTCAAGCAGAACAGCTCCTGCCATTTGTAGCAGGGGAATTTTTTTTTAGAAGTCTATTTAAGCTACCTGCAATTGTTTTGCCATAAAGAAAATGAAGGATAAGCTGTGAAAAATACAACTGGGCAAAGATATAATACAACTTTCTTCACTCAGACGAAAGCTGGTAGCAATAGAGGATGAATCAGGCTTTCTCAGTTTCACAGATCTGGTTTGGAAACTTCCTAAATACATTAGTAAAATTTTATCTTTTCTCTGAGCCATATTATTATTACTGTTGTTGTTGTTACTATTATTATTTCTCTTACCATGGTATTAGTTCAGGGAATTGCAGCTCAGGAAAGCAACAATCCTCACGTTTCACTGTGAAAGGAACAAATCAGTGGGCTTTGTGGCTTCTCTTTGGTTTGGAAGCCTAATGGGAAGCTGGGGGTCTGTCCTGGGAAGGGCTGACCATACCCTCCAAGGGACTGAGGAGCTTTGAGACCCACCAGACTCCATGACTTAGACACAATCAGCATTTTCTCATGCCATGATATCAATATTAAATATACTTTAATAGAGTAGCTGTATTAAAGAACAAAAAAGGGGGGGAGCAGAAGATATTTAGCAACAAACACATTTTCTCCAATCACATTCCATACTCTTAGATCTGTGAATTGGCTGAACGGTATGACTAATAAATGGACTTTTCCTACCTCTGTGTGTAGACTCTAATTCACTCAGAGAAAAAATGTCTTCAGAGTTAAAAGAGTGTTAAAAGATTTAAAAAGATTTATTAAAGGCACCTAAACATGTGCCTGATCTTCAGCAAGGATTAATTTGCAAAGTTCATGTTGGATGTGGAAGAAGCAACCCATATTTCAACTCCAGGCCCTGAAATGAATGCAGGAGCCATTTGCTGAGCCTCTAAAAGGAGTGGTAGGCAGTAGATCCTCCGACTCCTCGGTTTTACTGAAAAGTTAATGAAGTCCTGAGCACAGCTGAGGCTGTGGGCTGCAGATGACATGACCAGAATAAGCAGGACTGTAGAAAGCAAGGCGCTAGACAGTGCGTATGCACACATCCAGACTCGGCCATGAGGGGAAGGAGAACTTTTCATCAGCACATAATGACAAGAAATGCCTTCCTCTGACATTTTATCTTCCCGCTGCTTCTCCAAAGCAGCTCACTGTAGCAAATGAAACCAAAGGAAAAAAATTCTAAAGACCTTTCCTTTTCCATTTTTCCAGGCTTACCTTATTAAGGCGTTCAAGGGTTTCTTTTAGCTTCTGCTGATATTCGCGCTCATTTCTATACCTGCAAATAGAACAAAGAAGATGAAGTTCAATGGTTCATCCTTCTGCAAACTGTGTTGTCGTCTGCACTATCATGCACAGATAAAGCAGAATATGAATCTTGAAGGGCCCAAAAGATTTATTTATGCATTAGCATTAATTTTTTTGGTTCCAGATGCTGAGAGTACTTCCAGAATTGACAAACTTCCTGTCCTCAACTTACATAGCAGAAAACAATGGCATGCTACACATTTGTTATCACTTTTTCAGAGAAAGCCCAAGAATAGATTATTTACAACAAAAGTACATTTGATTGGCATTGAACTACAGTGACAGCCATTCATCAGTGTTTACTGTGTATTTGCTAAATTGGCACATTAGCATTTAATTACATTGTACTTGGTTTTCTGTTCTACCTGTCGCTGTTCAATAAGCATTTTTATGACAGACATATTAAACACAAAGGTTGAAATTTCACTGTGTATGAATGATGTTGAATTAGGATGCTTTGACGGATCAAGCTTTGCGTCCTCTTTAATAGCAATTCATGTTTTAGTTTGTTCGAAATCATATATGAGTCTTACTAAGAACTGCCTTTAGCCAACTATTCTTATAATATTCTTATTTACAAAACGTCCACCAGCGCATAATGTGTGTGTTCCTGTACTGAGTGAACAATGGATGCATATTGTGTTTATCTTTGATTTGAGGAAACAGCACATATTCTTTAAGAATTAGGGTTCTGTATTTGTATGTTAAAAAGAATTTTCTTCTAGAAAATCCTTTTAGTTGCAGAGTACAAAACTTCCACATTGTTGATTACTGTTGTTTATTCCTTTCCCTGAATAAACTATATATAAAATGTTTAATAGGAGAGAGGGTTTAATGATACCCCACTAAAAAAACCAAACAGCCAGGAGCATCTTATAGTAAAAGGCAATGAGACTTTGCCATCAGTACTGAACAAGTGGCACCATCAAACTGCATCTGCTGCCAGTGCCTAAGTACATAAATACAGTCTATTCCTGTTTATCCCTTTGCTTTCCCTAAAACAATAGATACAAAGCTCTCCTTGTCTTATTTTCTACAAGAAACCCTCATGGTGGGTGACAAGTCAAGTCTGGTGGTGAATGTCCTTCATTTGCAGTACAAGCAATGGACATCAACACAAGCATGAACCCTGTCTGAAATTCAGAATTGAGCATAAACCCTTGTCTGTCTTTTGAAATCATCAATTCAGCCCAGACAGTGACTTGCTCCAGTCAACGGGGAACTGGTCAGTTGATGGAGTCCACTCATGAACTGTCCAGGACAAAAAAGAACTTGGCAGAACAAAGAAATGGACTCAGCTTGGTGCTCTGGTTTCCGAACTTTCCCTTCTTTTGAAATCACATACTATTAGCAGGGTTGCTCACTGCTCTGTTTTCAATTTTTACCATGAACAGTAAAGAAACAAGCGAAAGCAATGAGGTTTTATTTCATTATCACTCCTATAAATTGCTGGGCCTCCTCAACTGAAGTGCTACTTTTGACAAAACTAAAACAATGTCTTCTTGCAAAATTGTAATATCACAGCATTCACAAGATGCAACTAAGAATATTCAGCTTCAGCAGTGAGGCTGCCTTTGTTTCTATTGTTTATTAAATAGCTCACCTCCAATCAATTTTTCTCTCCATCTTGTAATTCTTTTGTGTGCAGTTGATAATAAACACTTCATTAACTTAGATACTTTCTGACACCTGGCCAAGAATGAGTGGCAGCTTGTGAAAATCAAATACAATAAAAGCTTGGGCTTACACTCTTAGTAACATACAACCGCCCAATAGAGTCAGGGTCTAAATCTCAGCCCTAACGTCATTCAGACTTGCTCAAACCTGCCAAGTTGCTATGTCCTTGCTCAAAAATTCTTTCAATGACCGAAATATTCATTCAACTACATTTTCCTTCACTCTCAAATAACTCAAATACCCGCTGTGTCACACAGCCATAAAACCACCCGGCAGCCTTGAGAGAAATAGACTTGTGTGATTATCCTTTGAAGGAGGACTGCTTTTAAGTGACGTTCAATGAAGCTCGGTGCAAAAGGGCTAAGGACCTCTTAGAAATGCTTCAGAGACCTCGTGATGCCTCTGTGCCTGCTGAAATGTACCTACATAAGTGCAATGCCTGACAAATTGCAGCCTTGCTATGCTTCAAACCTGATTTGAATGTTCAAGTAATTAGCTGGATATATTGAAAAAAGGTCAAGCTTTTCTCAGATGGCTGCTGGTCAGCCTTTCCTGGACCTTAAGAGCCATGAGGTTCATTTGCTTTCTTGTGTTTTTTTTTTTTTAAACAAACACACCTTCTTCTCTACTGAAATAGCTTTAGGGGTGCAACAAAACTTTTTGGACTGTTTAGAAAAAAATAATCAGATATTGTTTTTCGCATAGGGTAAAAGAAATGATGTGGAGAGGGCTGCCAGGCTCAAACAAAGGCAGATGAGAGCTTTAAAGGTTGCCCTCACCTCACCTCTCTTAGGTGAGCAGCTCTCCACTGGGGCACTTCCAGATTTACAGGTATTTCTTAAGCCCCTCGAGCCCCCCTTCCGCTTGGGGCACTGGCCTGGTGAGAGGTCCCTCAAAGCCCACCATTAGGCTTGTTTGCTCCAGCAGCGCCGTAAATCCCTTCTCCCATCCCCAGCTGACAGACAGGCTGGGCTTGCTCTTAAAAGATGGGGCCAGGACAAGGCCCTTTTTATCCAGGCCCTGTCTCTGCTGCAGCGCAAGGGGCTGGATTCCCTCCAGGGAGAAAACAGTCATAATATATCCTAGTCATGCTCAATGGCCAGAGACTCAATTTGGTGTCAAGCCTGTGCCTTTAATATAAAGAGAAATGCTGCCTCTCAGCTGAACCCTACAGAACTCTTCTAGCAATACATGAAACCTCTTGGCTTGCCACAAGCCGAGGCTAAACTTTTCTGCTAATTTTCTCCTTTTCAGTTTCCCTGAGGCACTTCACTAGCCTTTTCTCAATTGAGGCAGCAGTAATTTGGGTGTCAAAGAGAGCCCAAACTGCAAAAAGCTGGTCCTACAAGGATGATGGACAGGCCAATAATGCTTCTATTTTATAGCCTGAAAGCCAGGATGAGCCCTGTGAGGGCTCTGCTCTGCTGATTTATGAAAAGATTGCTACCTGTGTTATCAAGAAGCTGCTATCGAGCGGCTGACAACCACGGGGCAAGACTTCAGCAGTCTGAGGAGGGGGTGGAGGGCAGGCAGGACCTCCTCACCTCCAGCTGCAGCAGGATAAAACTCTCCCTAGCACCAGAGAAGCAGCAGCAAGGACACAACCCCTGCGGACAGGGCTTGAAAATGGCTTTGACAAAGGTCACTGGTACAGAGTCCCTGCTGCTCCACGTATCCCAGCCATCATCTTTTTCCTACTTGTTTTCGGTACCTCTCACAGCCCTCAGGTCTCCACTGTGGTCCCAAAGGGTGTCAGCTCCTCTGAGCATCACCATGAGGAGCAGCTTGGAGAACACAGTGCCAATTTCTGTGTCTAGCAACTTCCAGGGAATCATATTGCATGCAAAACCCACAAGATTAGCAGCGAATTAATTTTAAATGAAACAATCGATCAGCAAGACTTTTAATTTCTGAGGTTAATTAATCCTGTTCAGTCAAAGGCCCTAAAATCTGGGTTTCAGCATTTTCCCTAATGCTGCCTTTTGCTCAAGACACAAAGACTTAATTTGAGCAATTTGGTTTTTAATTGCGTTATTCCCTCTTTGCAGCTCAGAACACAATCCTCCTAAAGCTTATGAGCAACAGCAACTGACGTGCCATGGTGAGAACCTGCCATCATGGAAGGGAGAGGGCAATCGCCCGTCTAGTAGCAACGAGACTGCGAAATGCAGAGCTAGAGCTCCTTAAGTCCTGGAACTTCGCTATTCACCATGGGCTTATATGCCATGCCCTACATGGAGGGGCATCACCCGTGCATGAGAAGCAGCCAGTGACACCAAACCCATCCTTACTGCAAAGATTAAGTATGGAAACCACCGCTCGCAAGCCTTACTTGTTGCGGTACTCATCAAGCATGCGCTGGGCGTCCTTCTCCTCCCGCTCCAGCTTGGCTCGGTCGGATGCCAGCTCCCGCATTCGCTGCCGGTTGAACTCGATCTGCCCAGCGAAGGCTTCGTCCAAGCCCACCAGCTCATCCATGCGCTGGAAGGTCTCCAGCTGCTTGCGCAGGATGGTGTTGCGCTGCTCCAGCACGCGCGCCCGGTTGATGTAGCTGGCGAAGCGCTCGTTGAGCTCTTGGAGGTTCTCAAGGCCCCGGGCTTGGGCCAAGCTGTCGAATTCGGGGGATCCTCGCAGCTCATCGTAGGCATCTGACCGCTCGTACTTCTCCTTGCGCACCTCACGGAGGAAGCTGCTCCTGTACATGGCTTCAGGGGGGCTGTGCGGTGCCGGGGTCCCCTCTTGCGTGCCTGCCTGTCTTTCCAGTTTGGATCTGAATTATGTCCGGGGTGTTTTGGGAGGCAGAACTGAACATAATCACACCCCCCCCAGATGATTAGGACTTTTCTCCAGGGCTGTTTGTGGCACTAAAGGCATCATCTGCAGCAGTGAACTAAATAAATCCCAATGGCCCCGCCTTGGGGCTGCCTGTCTGGGCGTCAGCAGTTCAGAGAAGCAGCGGGCATGGGGGGGACGAGGGGCTTTTCTTTTTGAGTGCTGCAATTGTTTACAGCCACAATAAAAGACAGCAACATCCAGCTTTTGCCCGGCGGATTAAAGCATTATGCACAGACAACAAAAGGAGCGCTTTGCAGTTTCAGAGGCTGAGCTCAAAGCCTTTCGTGGCTGTACTGTGGGGAGAGCTTTGTCCCGTGGTGGTGTCCCCAGGGCTGTGTGCCTTCTGCTGAGCCAGGATTTTGATGTGAGTGGATAGCAGCGCCTGATTTTTGTTATTCGACAGCTTTGTGATCATTTAGGATGATGGGATGGTATATAAAAGTCAATGTGACTCCTGCTCCAAGTACAAGATTTGGCCACTTGGTTGTCACTTCATGTCAGCCTTTTCTGCATGTTATTTCTACACGGCCTGAGAGACATCAAAGCAGCAGTGGTACTAAAAGTTAATGTTTAACAGGGCCCTGGTGGGAGGCCAGTTTCCTTGGGGATAGCTGAGTGCCATGTCCTCTCGTGACTGGGTGGACACACCATATTATGGCATGGGGAGCCACCATCCATCCTTCCTTCCTTCCCTTCACTCCCACCATAATGGAGTCTCATGCGCTGCCATTCCCTGAGAGACTTCAATTTCTCTGGAAGTGATTGATGTACTTCCTCTAGTACTTTTTTTCCAGTCTTTCCCTTTGCAAAATCCTGTTTCTTGAGCTTGCTCTTCCAGAAGTACATCTACTTGCCCAGCTGAAAAGCCCAATGCCAAGAAAGTTCAATGTTGAGATCTCTGTTAATAACCCATTTATGTAAAAGTCACTCCTTCATTTGTTAATGGACACATCTCATATGAATATTTAAATCATACATACTGGAACCTTAACGGAGAGTAGCCTCACTGACGGCAAGGGCAGAGGGGAAGAAAGAAGCTGTGTTCTCAGGCAACTCTAAAGTTTGGGTTCCACGTTATCTAATCTGAGTCAAAAGAAAAAAAAAGTTCATTAGAAGTTTTCTGCATCTTTCCCATTCTGCTTCAGATTTAAAAGCGCAATGGGGAAATCCATTGGGATTTCCCCATTTGGGAAACCCAAATGATCTTTCAGAAATTTAAAGCAGGCTTTGCACATGCATTGCACAGCTACACACACAGCCTTTCAACTACAAAAATAGCAAAACAAGGGTAGATTTTTTAGAAACGTTTGGAATCTTTATACAGCAGTGGATGTGAAACCCCTGCTTTCCGTGCTGCACAAACACGTCGGCATTTGCAGCTCTTTGGCTGGACCAGCCTGGCCAGCCAAACAATGTAGCTGAGCTTTTTACAAAGTTAGTCTTCCAGAAGAGATCAGAAAGTAGATTCTGCTGGATTGCGGGCAATGTATTTTCATGGCAAGAGTTTTTTAGGCTTTAGATAGCCTTTCAGTAGAATAATAGCCAACGTGAGTAGTACCCCATCCCTCCCTCTGGGGCTGGAAGCAGCCCTAACTCCATGCTGACTGTAACTCCTTTGGTAATAAAATGAAAATTTCTGTAGAGGTCTCTTAGCGACCCACTGTGTCCCTAAACAGAGGAGTCTGTCTGCAGGGGAGCCCTTGCAGTGCCAATTTTTATTATTAAAATTTATCATATGCTTTTTGCTAGGAAAATCTGGGGTCGCTATAGCACGTATTTCTACATGCTGTAGCATGTTTTGCTATTACACGCGTTTCTCTAAAGTGGGATTCCAGACTCACATCTCACCTTGGGCTGTTTCCTCTGCTGACTTGCTATAGACACTGCTTTACTGGGACAAAGCACAATTCATGCCCTGCCTTAGTGACTTTTTGTGATGGAGGCTCTACTTCTAGTTAAGTGGCTTAAAGAGACACCCTGACCTCCAGGCAGCTCGTGAACACTCAAATGCAGCAAACCAGAAAGAGAGAGCCTGAAAGGAAAAACACTTTGGCCTAGACTGCAGCTGTGGTTCTTCTTTTCAAACAGAGAGCATCAAAAACACCACAGAAAAATCAATCTGCTCCTCTTACGCACTGAATTATTTGGCTCATCTAATGGACCACCAAGGTGAGTTTCTTACAAAGGGATTCTGCACACCATTTGCTATTTAGAGATGGCTCAAAGACTGATAGGTTACCTATATACACACTAATGAAGTGACTGACAAACTGCTGCTTGGAAGCTTTTTAGATTTAAGTCAGTGAGTGTGCATACAAAAACACACCTATACAAAATACGCAATCTTTTTTGCCTAATGCCTGTAGTATAAATAAGAAGGAACATAAAAAACCAATTTGTGTCTTTCTCTCTTTGTCCCCAGAAGACATGTGTAACTTGATGTTCTGAGAAAAAAATCTGGCTCTTTGCTGTTTAAATGTGCTGTGTGATACATCACCACAGCCCCAGAACGAGTGTTTACCTACTGCTGGAGAGCTCAATAAACACTTGGTACAGTTTGTTTCTTCTCTAATTGCTCGTGTTGCTATAAACTCCTTCACAGACTAAGTTGGCTATATCCCTTGCGCACAATATGAGCCTATTTGGGCAGTGCCATCAACCTGCTTGTACTCCTTACTGCTCGGCTAAGCCAACACAAGTTTCTCATGCTAAATCAAAAAAACCAAACACGCAAAAAACCTCAATCCAAATGAAATTTAACTTTCTGCTAAGGAACAGGCCCAGCCTTAACTGTGGTCTGCCAGGCTGGCAGCTGAGCTTGTGTTGGCTGTGGGGCAGCACCAGGGCTCCTGTGCCCTCCTTACCCAGGGGACTTCCAGCTCCGCTCCCTTCCCCAAGGGGAAAAACCTTTTGTCATTGGAGTGTTGAGACAGACCCCCACAGGCAGCCTGCTCAGGGTTTTCAAATTAATCCTCCAAGTTCAGTAACTGTCAGCTGTTGGTCTGTCTATTCAGCTGCTCTGACCTGATCAGAGAACAGTGGGGCTCTACCAGGACAGTCCAGCTGAGGCACTACTTCACTATTGCTGTCTTTTCAAGTTATTTTGCTTTATTCAGAGCCTGATGCTATAAACCCAAAGTTTCCTGTTTCTGTAGTCCAGAATGAAACCTCAGAGCAGCATGTGCTAACAAAATGTGTCACAAGCATTTCATGGCAAGGTCTCATTAGATGGAAATTGAGGCTATTCTTCATTTTGAGAAGCAATGCTCAAAAGGCCATGTCCAAGCATGTCATGTCACATGGCTAAAAAAAACCCACAATTGTGGCAAAGGAATTCAGATGAGAACTTCTTGGTGGATATGACCAATGACGAAGATGAAATGAATTTGGGGTGATTAGTTTTAAAGAAGACTCAAAAGGATATACATTAAAATGTGAAAGAGTACAGCACTGGAAAAAGGTTGGTGTTTCCCCCCCCTTTTCCATGTCCACAGTGAATAGGATAGGAAATAACAAGTTTAACCTGCACAATGTAAGACACAAATAAGTTGTGAGGAAAGCAGTCTTCTAATGAAGCAGTCTTCTTCTAATGGAGCACTGAAAAAAAGAAATTGCAAAGTCTCAGACAGTGAAGCACTTTAAAGATCAGGCTAAGCAAATATTGCCCAGGATAAAGGAATATTTTGTTTGTCCTACCTCAGGAAGAAGAATAATTTACTGATGGGGACAGAACACTGTAGGGGGGTTCCTTACTGGCCCCTTAGTGCCCTAGCAATGATTTCTGGTGTCTCTCCCAGTCCCATGAGACCCATACCCTCACACTTCTTAAGCACTCTTGCATGCATTTGTATTTTCTTTGGAAATTATTCTCTGGTGGGTGATTTCCAGATTCCACCCTGCTTTATGAACCTTTCCCCCAAAAATATTCCTATCCCTCCAGGCAACACCACAAAGGTCAAGGTCAAGAGCTGAGGTTTAGCTGCAATGTGGCACAGCTCTTCATAAAATACATGATTAGGTACCACCAGAGGGCTCTAGTCCTACAGCATGAGTAGGTTGTGGGCTGGAGATCCAGTACCAGATGCACCAGTTCCCAACACGAGTAGGATCAGTGATTCCTACAGAGAGTTGCCTCTACAGGATGAAACAAGCCGGGTTTTGTCCCTATTGCAATAGTTGAAGCGCTGCAAACAAGCCGCTGCTTCTGCTCAAGGGCACCAAGCTCTGCTGCGGGTCAGGATCAGCTCCTCGATGGTGGTGAATGTGCTGCTGTAAAGCTGTGTATCCCCTGCATTGCTCAGGACATGCAACCCCCCAAAATCAGCTCAAATAAACACCCCAAAGTAGCAGTAGCCCCGGGTCGGAGCCTTTGCTGAGCTTGCCCACTGTAACAGCAGGTCAGCAGAAGATCTGCTGCACACCCCTGGTGTTACGCTGTGCTCTTCAGAGGGCTAGGCATGATATGAGGAATCAGAATAAAGAAAATTACAGCATTAATTTTCTGTAGCCAGCATAAAATAAAATTATTGGTCTGTTTTGTAGCGGCAAGTCTGCAGTAGTAAATAACTAAGCTTCCCAATTGCTCTACTGAGTTAAACTGAGAGATTTTCTCCCCTCTCCCCTCTTCATTTTGACTATCAACCAGAAGACACATCACTCTGAAAGACACCCTTTTCAGTCAAAGGATCAGAAAATGGGCTAAATTCTCACAATTTTGTTTCTCATTTTCTAATTTCTTTTTAGTCTAACCACTCGGGGTTTTTGTTTCTCTTTCTGAATAATGCATAAAGCAGCAGAGGACAATATATCAAAAAGAAATCAGATCTCTGGAAGATGACAGTTGGTTTAAACCTCAGACTCCTGGGAAAAAGTGGAACTGAGGAAAGTAAGAAAAAAAATTTTAAAATTGAGCTAATTGCTGATAACACTTCTTTTAGCATTCAACATCACCTGACTGGGGTCCCCCATCCATACACCTCATTCTTTAACAATATTGCTTATTTGGAACAACAGAACATTTTTAAGATACTCTGATACGTCTGCAAGTTTTCATTCTGAAACTGCTGAAAACTGAAATACCCATTCTGTCTTTGTAGAAATAACATTTGCTTGTTAAGATGTTGATTCAGAAAACCGTAAGTAAACTGTGACTATTTTCTTAGTACTTCAGAATGAAAAACAAGCCTGTTTTTCAGAATGCCTCTTAGGAACAAAATATTTCAACCCAAATCTTCTTATGCAAGCTTAAGGTTTTTCCCATTTTCCTTTTTCAGGAGAAAACACTGTAATCGATGCATAATTTTGATGGGGCCAATAATATGCTTCACAATACAGAACAGAGGAAATACAGTTCTCTCCCTGAAGACCTTGCATTACAAGGACAGGAGAAGACATAGCATGTTTCATAAACCACATGGCCTTTCTTTCCCCCTAGGAAAAACTGAGTAGGAAGCTCTGTTTTCTGATAGGGTGTGTGATTTCCTGTGGGAAACGGAAAGGTAGTTGAACTGAACCTGGACTCCACTTGAGCCCTGTGGAGGCAAAAATCTGAATTCCTGTAAGAGGCAGAACAAGGAAAACAGCCAGAAGAGATGTACAATCTTTGCTGGAAAAAATACCCTTAAGTGAAGTAGCAGAATTGGGGAAGGGAGACAAGGAGAGAAGAGCCTGAAAAGGGGTCAAAAGGATAAACTTAAATTTTGGGCTGGTACAGAACAGCTGTCTTCATACACCAACCTGGCTGTCTGGGGAGCGCTACTAATAGTGGTGCAGAGGTAGAGCTGGTTGCATCTCAGCAGTCACAGCGGTGGGAGATCTGGCTTGGCAAAAGGGGCCAGGAGCTTCCAGCAGACTGGGAAAAGGGGAGGAGAATGGTTTGAACCCCTGCTTCTCTCCTGCCCCTGCCCCAGCAGCAGCTCAGCGCGAGGGTCTTGCTAGAGACAGATGGCTACCTCCAGCCACCTTCCCAGGGGAAGAGGAATAGGACCACAAGCTACATACCCTCCAGCACACAGAAGTCTGAAAAGCTGCCTCTTACAGCTACCAAAATCACCTGCCACCCGGGTTAAACCAGCATTCAGAGCCAATGAGCCCTTCCCCAACCCCATGGACCAAATAGAGGAATAAGGCAGAGGCTGGGCACTGGTCCCTTCCCTCCCCAACAGCACCAGAGCGCACACAGCATCCCTTCCCTGCCCCCGGTGCCAGCAGCTGTTTGTTCTTCTTCCTGCCCAGGAACCCACATTCTGAACCCAAACAACTGGCAAAGGATGAAGTTTTTCCTAAAGGCATCCATATGGGGGTAGGGGGGGTGTGTGTTTGCTCACTTCAGGGAGCTACTGTCAGACACCTCAGCGATGTCTCATCATGGTGCTGGAGCTGAATACAGTCACAAAATGAAATGAAGCATTACACATGCTTGGCACAGAGAAGATTGCTTATTTTAAACACATGCCATTGATTTTTCTTTTGCCCCCTTGGATCTTTAGCAGAGAACTGCTAAATCCTGCCTTAAGTTTCTGAAAGTTAATAAAACTAGGTAAGATGCTTGAATTCTCTCTGGCAGCAAATATATAATGAAAGATACTGAGCAGGGCTGATTTCTACTGGATCATGCCTTCAGTGCATCATCACAAGAGTGAACCAGACAGCTTCTAATTCAAAAAGTAATTTTTAAAACCCGCACTGTCCTTCTGGACAATCACTCAGCCTCTCAGAGCTGTCAAAGGCAGTCTAGCAACAGATGGAAACGTAGAGAGGGAAAAGTAAACAACCCAGAGGTTTGTGTCTTGGGGACAGGAAACTGAGAATTCACCAGTTGCAACAAAACTGATAAAACCGAGAGAACTTTTTAAAACCCACACCAATTGGCACTGTCTTCTACCCACACATGGGTAGTGTTTTCTTCTACTTTTCCCCCGATTTCTTTTCACTGAAAATGAAAATGTTATAGCACACAATACTTGAAGGATAAATTAAGGAATTTTGAGTAAATGAGCGCTGCACACAAAATTATTTCCCTTTCTGTTTGTACTGTTTTTCAGTCCTACTTGCCATGAATTCCATTAAACAGAAAACATTATAAAGCACTTTGTTAGTTCTCCCTCACTGCAAGTTCAGAAAACATAATGTCTGTGACTGGAGTAAAAGACCTAAATGATACTTTTTAGAAATGAAACCCCTACTATTGTTGAAGCAAGAGTACATCTGTTCCCTGCCATCGATGCTGGTTGCAATGGTACAGCAATCAGCTTGGTATTGTTCCTATGACGTAAAACTGGTTAGAGAACATGCAGGCTACAAATACAAAAAGAAATTAGTTGATGCATATTGGGGAAAGCATTACCTATCACCACAAATCCAAGGTTTTCCATGTTATAAAGCCATTTACAAGATCTCCTGTTCATCTCTGATTGCCTGCATCAGGGAGGAGTTGGCCACGGTCACCAGCACTCACTGGTACTTAGGTAGGAATGAGAGTCCAGTGTATTCCCAGTCTGTTTCTGGCTGGTTCCTGCTGGGAGCAGCTTGCCACAAAGGGCTCGGGTGACTATTTCAGATTTTGGGGGAATAATGACAACGCTTGCTTGAGTGGTCTCGGGGTATTTGCAGAGCAAGTTCCCGGAGATACCAAGTGCTTCTCCAGCCGATCCTTCCTCCCAATAGGCTGTAAGTCTTTCTCGCAGCTGAATCACTGGGGTATAACTTTTTAGGAACCCCTAGGCATACAGAGGCAAGAGAAGAAAGAGACTACCTTGCGGGTTCACAGGTCCTCAAAGGACACTGCAGAAGTAGACCTGAATGTGGGATTTCACTTTTGTATCTCCCACTCTCAGTTGCTCTGCAAGGCTACACCATCACTTTTCTGGGTCACTCCTTCAATGTATCATCACACTCACTTCTGAGCTGTGCAGGTATTTGGAGGCAGGATAGGTAAGAGCCAGCATGGCCAGGAGATATTTCATTAGCCTGCCTGGTGATTGCTCATCTAACAAATAAATAGCCACTTTGATATTTGTTTTTTGGGTCTTACTACAGCCTGTTATGAATCATCTATTTAAACACCTCACCATCATCTCTGACTAAAATGCACTTTAAAGCCACTGTACTTTGCAAACAAAGTGCTTGTTGGAAAACTTAGGAGTGGCACTCATAATGTGAAGTGCATACCTTCATCCCTCTCCAGCTTCAGCACGGTGCCAGAAAATGCCTCTTCAAGGGCATGGTCCTAATTAGCCTTGTAAGTGATCTGCTGCTTTTCATAGACTCGTGTCCCGTGCCAGTGCTGCTGCGAACTGAGTCTTTGGAGATTTCCTTGTTGGTACCTTTGTCATCAAGCCTCCATCATGGCTGCATCTAAATACCAACAGCAATAAGCAGGGAAGCAATCTTGGGGTGGCTGTCAGTTGGATCAAGCTTCTGAAATGAACTCAGCCAGAATCAGGAAAAATCTCCTCAGCAGAGAGGAAGACCACAGTTTTCTTTCCTTTTTGAGATCCCCCAGACAGATAAAAAGACAAAGACTGTTTCTTTAAGAAAATAATAATAATAAAAAAGGCAGCCTTCCCTGCAAGATCAGAGATATGAACAAATGCAGACTATTAGAATACAAGTTTTTCTCTAATTGGGCTTATCAAGGTGCCTGTCACGATGTGAAAACACACTCAAATCACTGCTCCACTGTTGAGATAAATAATTACTTGTTTCCTTGATTAGATTCCTCTGTGAATACTGGCTAATCATAAACCTTCCAGAACATAAAAAACCCACTCAATATGTTAAAACAAAAACTACTTGTGTCATAACAAACCATCCAGCCTGAGGCTACAAATACAAACACAGAGCATCATCTGCTGCCTGTCTCTATAAAGTTAATAAGGTGTACAGAAAGGCTCACACAGCCCATTATCATCCAAAAAGGCTGCTGCAAACTTTTCAGCACAAAATGGAACAGATTATTATGCAAATAAATCCTAGAGTGAATTTATGGCTATTGCAGCTGGTGAGGGACCGGTTGCCTCCTGAATTAACACAAGAGGCATCGGCACTGGTTTTGTGCAAGACGACAACTGTGATCCTCAGTCCTTTGGGGGTGGCAGTGAAAAAAAGCCAAAGTATTGGGATTCTGCAGATTAAGTATATGATATAGGTTGCAATGTAGGAACAGGGAAGCAATGCCAAGATCTCTGGCAAGTGGACGCCCTGTTTCGGAAGAGCCATGCTGTCCTGTCTGCACTCACCACTAGCCACCCTTGCAGCAAAGCAGACATGCTGACCTTCAAGGCGCCATCACATGAAGTAATGCTCCTAATGCCATGGCCTCTGCTTTCCCATGCATGAAACACGTCGCTCGGTGGTCATTGCAGGACTACTCAATAGCCTCCTGTGCTGACTCTGCCTAAACACCAAGTGTTTCTCATGGAGCAAACTTTTGGCCTCAGGTTAGTGCTCTGAACAGTCTGACTTCTTGAAGCACGTGAAATAAGCGCACCCTGAACCATCCTAGAATCCATCAGAGCCTAGTACCCAACAAAAGGAGACCAGTTATAATTTACTCCGAAATCACCACATCAGAATTTAGAGGAGATCTCCTAAACAATCAAGGCAAATTCTCTAGCTCCGGTCATGCAGAATTACTCTGGGTTCGCTGCCAGATCCCCTAAACATGGTATTATTTTGTGACCCCTAATACAAATGTAGAAAGTGGTCATTACTATGCAATTATCTATGTGATTTAAAGGACATGTACTAGGGACAGAGAGATCTCCAGTGCCAGCTGGAAGGAAGGACATCAAGTACTCCATGATGAGATGCATTTTGGGATTAATTCCTGTTTTCTTCATGATGCTACAAATTCCCTCCGATGCTTGGCAGGTTGAGTCAAGGAATTTGAAAAGATCTGCCAGGAAAGTATGAATTCTCATTGCTGCAGATAGAAAATGGAATTGAGGGAGACAAAGGAGAAAAGAAGCCTTTAAATCTTCTGGTGGCTCTCAGAAATGTGGTACAGCCCTTCCCCTGTTGTAGTCCTTGGCCCTGGCCACCACTGGTTACAGCTCCCTGGGGAAGGATCTGGCCCAGCAGCACCAATGATTGCAGATGCTGATGCTGCTCCTCACGCTGACTCCTGGTCCTGACTGTCACTGTTGTACCCCTGGTGTCCTTGGGAACAGAGGAGAGTAACGCTTCATGTCACTTGTTATCTGCATTTCCCTTATCTTTCAGCTCCTGCTTCACATCTGAACAGACTGTGCCCAAGTTACATGTTCCCAGTTGTCTTGAGGTGTCTGGACCAATTTATCCTTTTGTCATCCCTTATTTTTAGCATATTCCCCTCCACCTCATTCATGTGCTCTTGCTCTAAGACCACACAATTTCTATTTTGACCTTATCCTTTGCTTTCTGAAACTCAAACTCCTTCTAGCTCAGGGCTGGACTCGCTGGTTTTCGTTTGCAACCTTCCACGTATATTTCTGCTACATTTCCTTTGATTGCTATTGCCACATCCACTGCAATGCTGTCACTTCACAACTTGCCAAGCCTGACTCACAAACCATAACCCCATTTTTTGAATTTTTACTCTCAGCCTTACTATCAGTTTTGCACATACGAGCCATTTTATGTAAAAAATTACTTCTTGCTGACAAATAATTTATATAAAAGTATGGCTACTGTCTTCAGAAAGTATTTATTAGCACAATTTATTAGCATTGGTAGTGTTTTATTGTAAAGCTCAAATCATTATGAATCAGCTGATGATATACAATTTTCCTTCCAGTGTCTCATGTAATTTAATGGCTTCATCAAAAGTTCCAAAACTAACAGGGACCAGATTGAACTTGAACTACTCAATTTCATGAGAATGTGAAAAGTTATGACCAATTTTCCATAAGGTGCATACAAAAACGCAGAACAGATATTACTGGGAGTTTCATTGGCATTTTCTGTAACCCATCCTGCATGTTCCTGGAACTATCAAGAGGTTTTTCAAAACCAAAAAAAGCTGGAATAAAAGTTTTCTTGTAGCTTTGTATCTGGATGGGCTTGTAACACCAATTAAAGATTAGTGGCTGAAATATTCTTCCATCATCTTTCACTTATGTCAAGGTCTTGCAGTTCTGAAAGTGGATCTCAGCTTTCTGAGTAATAAAATGAAGAGCCAAACCAAAGTCTGTAAGAAAACAGTCCCACTACACACCATAACCAGTTACTCCCTCACAGGGTACTTTCAGTATAGTATCTTTGTTTAAAAACAAAAGAAGCACATGGCCAAAAAACTCAGAGACTACTTATTTCTCAGTTGCTTCCTGATCTTGAAGCATCCCCTACAGGTTTAAATCATTCAGCCCTTAAGTAATGAATGCTGATTTTCATATGTATAATTGACAGCTCATACTCTTTTTCCCTTAAATGCCTTCTCTTTAGTTTGTACTCAGTGCTTCAAGCAGAGTTATGCCAGAGTGGAGTCTATGTGTTCACCAAAAGGAGTGAACTTTGAAAGAAGTGATTTTTATGATGCTTCATGCAGTCATTTAATGTTGGTCTTCACTGTGGACATCTCCTGTTTTAATAAAGTGTATTTATCTCCTCCTTGTGAAAGGTTTGTGCAGGGCTGAAGCGTCACAATTATTCTAAATGGCATCTTGAGGCATGGTTATAACAAACTCCCCTGTTTGTGTCTTTTCATTTTAAATGGCTTGCAAATGTTAAAAACCTGACATAATAAAATAGCAAAAAGAAGTTACTCTAAATTATTACTGCAACTGTGCACAAAAAGCTAGTTGCCCACAGCTATGCTTAACTCTCAATTTATGTCCAGCCTGCTCCAAGGTAATGTCAGATAATGTAAATGAATCTAGCTCCAGGATGGCAAATGTGTAGCTGAATATATATAGATTTCATACACGCTGTCCCAGTTTGTTCTCTCGGGTTCAGCAGAATGCAATAATATTTCACCCTGTAAGGAAATGGATCAGGGACCATGTTTAGGCAGCAAGAGCATAGCCGCAGGTACCCCCAGTTCCTGGAAGAAATCATCTGTGTGAACATTGCACCAAGCTCTGTTCCTGCTCCACGCTTCAGGTCATCGCAGCGTGGGCAACGGCCACCCGGCTTACGCTGCTCAGGCCAGCTCTTCAGCAGGAAAAATAGGAGGCTTCTCCTCCTAGTTTTTATTTAAATAGTGGATAGATGCACTCTGCAGATCAGCAGACTACCTGCAGGGCTGTTTTCTGTTAGAATTGTCAAAGCATCGCATTAACATGAAGCAGTTTCACCAACACCAGCAGCAATTCTAGCACATACTGAGCAAAGAAAAACAAATATTATATATATACACACATGTATATATATATGTATTCAAAACTTACCACTGCCTTTAACAGAAGCGAGGTTTCCTGTTCTCCACAGGAGAGAGCAAGGTAATCCCCAAGAGTGACAAGGTTTAGCTGGTAGTTTTCTGTAAAGACAGAAGGAAATATTATCCTTGTGCACGTAAAATAACATTTAAACATCAATAGGAGAAATCTTTCATATCTTGCAGCTGTTTTCCTACACTCTGTGGAAGAGCTGGTGCCCCTTCTGTTAGCCTGCAGACTAACATGGCTCATGAGTGCTACGAGATGTCATTTTTAATATGTGTTTCCAGTTCAAAGTATCCAAAATACTCTGTATACATCTGGTGGCTGTATTGAAAGCCACCCCGGTGATTTTTTACAGCAAAAGTCCAAACTGTGTTTTGCACGCAGTGGGGTCCAAGGCACAATTATATAGCATTGGAGGGCTGTGTAAGGCAGGAAGAGCTAAATCTGGGGTAGTCACATCCCACTGTCATCCTTGGAGTCACATCCCTTGGGAGTGACCTATCCCTCCAGCCATCCCCTGTCCTTGTGACAAGCAAAACTGGTCAGCATTCAATCTGCTACAGCAATTGCCAGGTTTGGCTATTCCCTTAGCCTTGCCCTTTCCAGCACATACACAACAGTGCTGTGTTTCAGGTAATTGCAGCTTTTTCCCTTCCCCTACTGCGGAGGCCACAGCCTGACACACTTGAAATGAGCAGCACGCCCACAGCAGCAGATCCTATTCCCTTTCCTCTCGATTTATGAGCTGCTTCTGAAGCACAGCTCAATCAAATCAAGGGGTGGGACAGAGTCACTCAGGGTGTACAGGCATGGTAGTTACCACAAATATATGGTGTTATTGATGGCACAAGCATCTACAAGGTGTCTTTGATCAGACACACCCTTTTCTGGCTAGTGTTGTTCACACAGTGACATAGTCAGATTTAAGCATATATAAGTCAGGGAGATTTCCTTAAAATTTTTTGCATGGTCCCACAATTTCCCCCTGAGTATCCCATAATGTTCCTATTCATCTTCCTTCCCTCTTACCAGTTACAAAGTCCAGGTTGAACCCCTTTGAGGCTATGCCTGTAGTTTTTGTGGCTGAAGAGTTTTAGTGTTGGATACTGTGTACCCTATCGGTAGCCTGCCCAAACTATGTCATTGTGCTTGTTTACCACTTTCCCTGTTGCTTATTATTCCCTTTGAATTTATCTCATTCCTGCATGAGATAGCCTAAACGAATACAGTGCACTCACCTCTTTCCACACACCCTTGCAAAAGGGAGGGGAAAAAGCACCTTGGAGTGGCCGGGAGGAAAAGCATCTCTTCAAAAGTCAGAGGGATTTGCAGTGCTAAACACCCATCCTAAAAAGATTTCTTCTCCTTTTCAGTCCTTATCAGCAGCGGGACAACAGCACTGGCTATTACCACCTAGCTATTACTCAGCTGGTAAACACCACTGGAATCTACTGGATTTCATTTGCTTTTTATCAATGTTTAGGCTGTCAGTGTGCTGCCACTACAGCTTCAGGCACAAGTTACTTGAGCTTATTTTTCCATCCCCCTCAATTGAGGGAATACTCCTTCTTGCTTTCTGTTAAAAGAAAATATACCTGCATTTAAGACTTCCTTCTTTTGGTTGCATCTCTCTGATATCACAAGTATCTCTCTACTGACATCTCTATTTGGCATCAGAGAACTGTATCTATTCTTCAGGTAATATCATTATGATGCTTTGCTGCATCAGGTGAAATGAAGGTAAGGATTTTTTTTGGAGCTTTTCCAAGCCTGCTCACAACCTCAGTATGGGAAAGGAGGAAACAAAAACAAAAGCTACAATGAAGAGCAGATCTGGAGCTTGCCTTCCAGGGCACGTGTGAAGCCCTCCCCAGGTAGCTCTTCTACAAAAGAAACTGTTTCACAGCCTTTCCATGAAATACTCATTTGTTTCTTCCTCACCAATTACTATGACTAATATGACGCCTTTCCTTCCCAATCACAAACCAACCCCAAATCACAATCAATTATATTGGTTGAAAACAAGTAACAACTCTGCCAACAATAAACAGCCTTTAGCCCCATGAATTAGAAATTGCAGGCCAATAAATGCCTCACTTCATCCTTCCTTTTTTCCTGTAGCTATCAGTGGGGACCTCGTATGATGATTTCTTTCAGAAGTTTTTCCCCCTTCCTTTTTCAGCTAAAGGAAAAGGACACTTATTGCATCGGACACACTAACTTTGTGCAGTAAAGTTACACCAGTATCAGTGGTTCAGTAGATACAAGTGAAGTCACCAACGTTTATTTTTAGGGGTAAAAGTCAATGGTTTTGCTTATATACTCTATTTTTTTGAAATAGAGCTCTTTACTACAGGATTGTCTAAGGTTTGGCAAAGACATAGCTCTTTCCTGACTAATATAATTTGGATCCCCACTGTCAATGAACAAACATCAGAAGGATTTCATTTTTCCTCCCACATCCGTTGGCTGAAAAGGTTGAACCCATTGCAATTAGAAAAGCCACTGCAAGCAAACTCTCATGAAGCAGAAAAGTGTTACCATGACTCCCAACTTCATTAACAAGGCCAATATATGTAGGTTTCTCAGAAATGTCATTTGTCCCCAATGTTTTCACGCCTATCTTGATTCATTCCAAGTACAGGTTCCATTATCAACTGAGCCTTTATTCCTGTTTCCTTAACTTGCAATTGGTATCATCTGAACATGCAGACAACCGCAGCTCTGATTGTCTCCTGTGATGGTGTATCCTGTTATTGTTGCTTTTTTAAATTTAATTTAGCTTATTTTAAATATAACTATTTACTTAGAAACGTTATTTCATCAAACATACTCCCTGGTTAATTAGGTTTCCTGAGTGTTTCGCAGCCGCACTGTTGTGCCCTCTATTTCCCCTTAACAATGACTCTACAGGATTGTTCTGCAGTGATAAATCTCCTCAAAGCTCTCATTCTGAGCGTGCATTTTGTATATACTTTTCTAGGCCTACTTAGGACAAAACTCAGAATACTCTTGAGAAGTTACAGGAATGAACTGAAAAAAGAACGGTACAATAAAGATCTTACATTTAGTTTGTAATAATCATCTACCCAAGTGTGAGATGGGGAGTAATTAGGTGGCTGGCAGTTCTGCAGAAAAGGATTGATGATAATAACAGGCAGTCAGCAATATCCTCCAGGTTATAAGAAAGATAAATATCAGATGGGGACATGACGCATGAGTGTTTGATGTTCAGAGCAGTGAAAAGAAAACAATAACAATTTCCATAAGTGAAAAGGATTTCTGTATAGAAAACGAGTAACGTGGTGTCTCTGCCCTCTCCAGGGAAGACACCCATAATATGGATAGGAAATTCAAGCATTTACCTGAAAAGTGAGAAACTTACTGCCTGGCTTAACATGCATCTCATGTTATGGACGTCTGCATTTCAATGAATGAACACTTGGATGGATGTGGCATTACACTAGGACATACTCCACACAACTCGTATTTAATCTTTGGTTCCTTAGCTTCCCAAACAGTAGAGGGAATTAGCAGAATATTCTGCTTTCTTTTGATGCAGGAAGTGGGACTTGAAATGCATTAACCAGTTCCATTGCTTCCTTTCAGTAAAGTAAAGATTGAAAGAGGAATTCAGAACAAATTCTCTGAAAAAAACCCAATTATCTGGATGATAATAAAAGAGAGACAAATAAAGTTAAGCTTCTAGAAATGTTAGATGCTAGAAGTTGGCAAGAGCTAGTTAGTAACTAAACCTCCAAAAAGAAAAATTGCTCAGTATATGTGAAAAAAAAAATAATCATCTCCCTCCTTGCAATGAATATAGCAGATAAGAATGATGAACTGCTGGAGGAAACATGTACATGAATTCCTGCAGGGAATAACTTCATCTTCAAGACACTTTCAAACAGATGCAGCAATGACAGAAAAGCAAGTAGGAAGGTACTGAAAAGCTGTAAGTAATTTGACATTAACACGTAGTGAAGAAAATACAGAATCTAAAGGATTAGGATCTAGAGGATGTTCCAATCTAGAACAGGCTTGGATCTGGTGGCCTGATCTGTATTTTGGCATCTGCCTCCCAGGCCTTCATCTTAAGTCAGTTTTCCCCTCAGCCCTCTTAAAGTAATTATTCCTCTTTCCAGAATATCCTCCAGCCTGTCAGTATTTTCCTGGTAATTCAATAGCAAGAAACTATTGTGCCATTGCAGGGTGACTGCTGTGCACACAGAGAGACTCATGACAATTTGTGATCCATGCACGAAGCCCCAGCTGAAACAGTTCTCTGTTCTCTCCTGCAAGGCATTTTTGTGTGTTTGACTCAAATGCATTTGTATTTATGAAAGAGAAACAGATTTGCTTCTCTCAGTGTCACCAGCTCCCTCTTGCCCAGTAATAAAATCTTTAAGAGCACACCTACTGTTTTCTGGAAGTTCCCAGCTCATACTCCTTTCCTCTTCTTCCACCTGCCTCCTCCACAGGGTGAGACTTTCCACTCCTTTTCAGGCTGAATCATCCTTTCTTCTGCCAGTCTTCATCTTCACCTCCTTTTCAATTAACTTTTCTACTTGTAGAGGTAAGTGCACTGTAGGATCCCTGGGCAGTTTCACCACACTCCGTAGTTTTTAACACCTTCCCTAGCAAACGGGGTAAGAAAGGATAAGAGCTATTACCATTTTCCATAGCATCTCTCTAGAGATGTTTTAGCTCAGCTCAGGTCTGACATTTGTCATCCTTTGCCGAGTCTTTCAGCCATTCACTAATACATCTGAGAAAGCTCTTCTGTCAGACAATGTGAATATTTCATGAGCTACTGCATAAAATAATTCACTCAAATTCAATTATAAGTAGCTCAGGTACAAACACTTCCCATCAAAGGTGTTTGACCTTTCACATAAAAGGACCTTGCTTTTACCTGGCTTACAACTTTGCCTGACATTTAAACTTTTTGAGGTTACTGCTTGTTAATTTGTCTTTGAGTTTAGTTAAATTTCTTCTTTTTGTTTGTAAGTTTACTTCTTACACCTGCAAGACCTGTCAACACTGATCATTAAAGTTGTGGTTTATTAATTCACTCAATGTGAAACTTAATTCACTTGGAATTGCACATATTCCATAATGCCATTTCATAATTAATTGTGTTCACTACCATTAGCCATCTTCCTACAAAATCAATGAGATCCTACAGTGTCTAGGCTAGAACAGCAGAATCATTAACCGAATTCCAGTTTTAAGATCTGAAGCACTGGTAGTTGTATCATACTGAAAAACATAACTGGCTACTGGTATCTTAACACAAATCTCTGAAGCACTGTAAGCAACATGTTTCTTTCACTGTCCAGGTTGAGGCAAAAATGCCAAGGAGATATTAGGGAATATCTGATATCAGTAACAACGTAGAAATAAATGTGCAGCTTCACGTCTTGTCATTGAGATGCAGAAACCCAAGACTTTTGTTTCAAAACTTTGCGAGTTGATATTAAAAATTCCATTCCTCATCATACACTAGAGGAGACACAACCACCAGAGACATCAGAAGAATAACTATTTCAATCTCTGACTTGCATAACAAATTGCCCTGGGTTGCAGCGGAGCGCTCTGCACCTCCAATTTGATTAAGTGTCACAAGCCAGGTACCCAAGACCAATTCATAATTGCATTACAATTCATTATAGCTTTAATTCTATACACAGAGGAAAAGCTAAATTGGACAGAGACCTTCTCAGACAATCTCAGTAATAGCCTGTTCTTCATCAATAGATCTCGAACTGCTCAAGGACTCCCTGAGCCTTCAACTCAGCTATCTCAACACGAAGTTGAGGCTATCCAATGAGAGAAGGCCTCTATACTTCCAAGGCTCTTCATTTTGTGCAAGGCAAAAAACAAACAAAAAAAGAGATTAAAAATGTTCAGTAAAAACACTGGCTTCAAAAAACTCCGAAATTTATTTCTCAGTTTCTTAGCTCGGAGCTCCATGCTGCAAATTTCAGCTCAAATTCTTTTAAATTTCAACTATATTTTAACCAAATCCAACTAGAGTACTATAGCAGGAAGTAATTAGGAACTTTAACAGGGATCTTATCAGCCAAAATGCAGTAAGTACATACTGTAACAAATTATCAGTTTCTGGTTCTCCTTTCAGCACTTTCCCTTTTCCATTAAGGTATTCACTATATTTGAGTTTTCTGTCTGGAACACATAAAAGACCAGTAAATGACCAAAAGATGACAAACCAGTCCCTAGCTACTCTTTCTCTTCTGCCAAAGTGTCACTGGTATCTTTGACAGCAACCTCTCAAAAAATGTCTCTCTCAAAAAGAGTCTATCAGAAACTGACAACAGTTCATTCTTTTTTCTTAATACTTTCTCTGGACACTTATACTATGGCATCTCTGCCTGCCAACCTTATGGTTTATCTCTCTCTCTCCACTACAGGAGCCAGAGTCAGAGCACTGAAGCTGAGAGCTTCTTGTGAGGTGCAGATAACTAAGAGAAGTAGCTAAAGCCCCTTGGAGCAGCATGGGAAGTCCTTATATTCAAACCCATGTCCATGTAGGTATCCATATGCCTTAGCACACCATCCCTCCCTCCAGCCCTTACAGCAATACTGTGGTTTTGGGATCAGCCCATGAGTTCTGCCAGTTGGGTAGCATTCAGCAAACTGCTGCCAACACTTAGATTTCTAAATGTAGGACTAGACTGAAAAGATATCTCCAAGGTGGTGAACTTGAACATTGAACTCCTAATAATTACAACAGAAGCCAGCTGGAGCTGTCAGGTGCTCAAAACTTCTGAAAATCTGGGTTGCTAATTACCAGTCCAGAAGCCTAACAGGAGATGCCCATCCACTGCTGAACATCCAGGCTGCTGCTCTCTTATGTATTTCCATTCCATCAATCTCTGCCTGTCCTTGCACTCACAGCATGCAGTTACTAAGCCCAGTCCTGATGTCCAAAATTATTTATGCATTGAATTCAGTGGGCCTTTTAGATTATTTTTTCCTGCCTTTTGTTTCACCAATTATTTCATGTGGACAAGAGTTGGGGGAAGCATTTGCTTTCACTCCTCCCTTTGTAAAGGCTCACACACTCTCTCACTCCAACATCTGCTTCCTGTTTGTTATGGTAATATTAACAGTCACAAGCCTTCAGTTTTGGATAAATAACCAGGGGTAGGTTTGCTTACTTGTGGTTAGGTGTTTCTCAAGGACAGGGGTGGAAACTTCAGGCCAGTGCTGTTGTAATAACAACTACAAACACTAATGGTTTTCATAGCTCAGTATTTTAAATTACCTTGGGTAGAGCCTATTTTTTCTACTTCAAGAAGCGAGTAGGAAGCCTTGAAGCAATCTGCTCTTTAGAGAGAGCGTGGTGAAAAGTGAATTATTAACATTCAAAAGTCACCTATGGCATGGACATGCACGTACATAGTAAGAAGCAATATTTGGGCAAACATGTAATGATTGACCCCACACTGAAGCAAAGCTCAAGCACAGCTGCTCAAAGGCATGCCTAAGTAAGACAGTCTCTAGGTCCAACAGCTTGGGCTCCTGCTCATCGTACCTTCCTGGAGGAGACCTGCAGGTCTGAAATAACACATTTCCACTGGTGGGTACGGGACTGCTTTAAGTCTTGCCTCTGCCAGTGAAGTTCATTAACACGTGTCATTGCTTTGACTGTCCCCCAGCTCTGCATTGCTCGCTGATGCACAAAAGCCAATGCTGTGTGTTAGACATAGTCTTACATACAGCCTAGAGCACCTCACACTTGGTATTCCTCTCCAAGGTATACAACAAAGCTTTCCCCCAGTGGCGGCACCGGCAAACAAAAAATATTCTTTAACGAGGCATTTCTGGGTTTGTGCTGGACCAGCACAACCTCATTCATGTTTCACAATGACTTCACTGATGCTGTCTGGCTGGATTTGTGTTCTTTGGTTTAATGCTTCTGGACACGAGCCCCACCATTGGTACAGCAAAGTAGAGCAGCTTGCAGAGGCAATTCTCCAGCTGCATGGCTGGCTGGCACCAGCAAAGTGCCTGGCTCTTCACTTAGCAGGTGTCACTTTGTATTAGTTGATTGTCAGAGATCACAATATTTTTTTTTTTTTCCCCTGACAGCACTGCTCCTATTACAGTTTGTGTGGCCTCTGCAGAGAGGTCTGTCCCTGTTTGCATGAAGCATTTGTAAGCAGAGTCACATTTACTTCTGCTTTTAGCTGAACCCAGTTTTCAAATCATTCATTAATGTTGCCACAGCAGCAGCTCGAACCATTCAGGCATCTCTCAAATGCTGTCCACTACATAAAGCGTGGCTGCAAGGTCATTTGATTCTTCAAGTAAAGATAAGGGAACAACAATCCCTTGGACTAAGCCTTCCATATGGGGTTTTTTGTTGTTTGTTTTTAAATTCTGCACCAGGGTCCATAACTGAGTGCCTCAGAGGGAAGGCACCTTCCTCCCCTGACCTCTCCTTGCTCAGGTGCTACCTTTGGTTTTTGGGTTTGTCTGCTGCTCCTGCCAGGATAGCAGGCGCACACAGCCTGTGCTCCACTGCCACAGGGGAAAAAGCACATCTCCATTGATAAATTTTCAGTTTCTCTAAAAAAAAAATTGAGGGGCGGTGTTTTTCACATTAGCTTCTAGACCTCTTTTTTATTGATGTGAGCAGACTACTTCATTTGAGTCTTCATATTGATAGGAAAACGCAGCCCAAAAAACACTGAAGCTGTCTTAAAGCACAGTGTTAAGAAATAAACTAGAAAGTCATTGTTGCACTAAGAGCTTCATCTTTAAATCAGCTCTGGGAGGGGGTGACAGAAGGGAGAGCAGTGAGAGTATGTGGTAATTAGATTCTCCCCCTCATCAGAATTGCATTACCAACAAACGAGCTAAGAAGTCTGGCTTCTTTTTAGTTTCCTTGAATTTAGCCATTGCCTGAGAACCTTGTAACAAGAGAGCTGCAGTATGATTAACCCATAGTTAATAACTATAGTATTTCAACCCCACTTTGTGTGTGCTCGGCCCAGTATGGTCAACACAGTCCTCTCACACTCAGAAATCAGACCCCTGCCAGACATGGAGAAGAGGAACAGAGTTACAGTTCTGAACAAGGTAGTTTAGTCCACAATTATGGACACTGATCAAGAAAAAGGACAGGAGGCTTTGTGTTAAGGAACAAGTGGCACACAGGAGTTCAATGAACAAACAACTTTTTCTCATCACGTTGCCTTGTTCCTTGTTCTTTGTTCCTTGTGCCCTGACTTTTCAGGGTTGTTAAAAAGCTGTGAGTTTTAAGTATTGTAAATGCCGCTTATTTCACTGAATTTCACTGAATTTTAGAGTTGGAAGGGACCATAGAGATCATCTAGTCCAACTCTCCTGCCAAAGCAGGACCACCCAGAGCATGTCAGATCATGCTACTCAGGACGGCANGTTTGGTTCAGATATAATTATATGTTCCCCTTTTACCCATAAAAGTGATTTGCAAATGACCTAAGCTTCAACTTAAGCGTGAGCTGGGACCAGGATCTCTATGCTGCAGATGGATAGACTGAGACAGCATAAAGAGAAATCTGCTCCACCACCCATGCAAAAACCAAAACACATCAACACACACTCCACTATACACACAGGGAAACTACACAGGCTGTCCAATTTCCCTTAATTAAAGTTAGTGCAAACTTCTTCAATAAAATTAGACTAATGAGGCCTTATCAGTAAACCAGAACTAAAATTTCATGCTGTGGAAGCCAAGCTGTTTGTTGCACAACACGCTAGATCACAAGGATATCACCTGGATAATAACATTGCCATGGGATTCCAGATACATTACCACGATAACAGATCACAATTCACAAGCAGCTAATTTATGCAATTCTCTTCAATGCACCTTATTAAACATTTACAAGGTAGTCAGATGAGTTATCAGAAAAAGTAAGTCCCCCTTTTCCCCCCACTGCTAAGGTCAAGCAGAATATTTTTGCAAAGCTTTACTGCTATCACAGGTGAGTTACTACCAGGCAGAAGATCACCTTTATGCTGAAATACAGCAACCTTGAAGAGAAGAAATAGTTATTCTGCCACCAGAACAAAAAGAAAAGTGACTTACACCATTAGCTTAGCTGATGTCCACCCAGGAGACACGGCTAGAGCAGCAGCTGCACAGCGCAGCTAAATGAAAGTTCTAGGTACCTAGGACTGAACTTAAATAGATGCTTAAATTGCCTGCAGGTGTGGCTGAGCCCCAGGTGAGGCTGCTCACGGTAATGAAGCTGTTGGTGAGCTCAGGGCTCCTGCAGGGACTGGTGGCAGACAGCTGGTGGTAAAGAGCTGTGAGCTGAGCCTGGTATTAGGGAGAAGGCCACGTTCCAGTAGCAAGAGGTTGGTGGGATTTTTGGGTTTGCCTTAAAGCTTAGTCTGAGAAGGTCTGTGACTTTTATTTGTACCTGGCCAGGCTAATTCAGAAAAATACCTCTCCAGATCTCCAAGTGGTATCAGTGACTGCCTGGACCCAGGCAATCTCTGGACTCATACAAGGCCTCTGCTTAACAGTGAGAGCTGCTTGCTGACACCCAGAGCCCTCTAGACATTGGGAAGCAAAACTGGTTTATTTTGTAAGACAACAGGATTCCCATTTAGCTTACAAAAGGCTGCAACTTTTACAGGATATTTCCTATTGAGCTTCCCAACTGTGCAACGCTGAGCCTTTGGTGGTACCTCAGCCTGACTCATTCCCATATCTCAGCATCTTGCTTCTGAAGGGGAGAAGTTACAGGGATACTATCCCACAACAGGGTGGGTGCATCATGCCAGTGCACTGCTTTTTGTAGTGGGTGTTTTATATAAACAAGTCTTTACAAGTTCCTTGCTGCGAGGGGGGAGTAGTAAAGAGAAGAGAAAACTCATCTGCGCTTAATGCCACGTTTTATATAAATAGGTGAAGGAGAAACAGTTGAGAAACAGCCAATATTCTTTAGCTGATTAAGGAGAACGGCAGCAGCATGGAAGTAGCATTTTGTGTCCGGCAGATCCTTAGATTAAAAAAGCCTTGGCTTTTATCTACCTGACTCAAACAGCTTGCTCTGAATGCTACCATATTTGACCCCCTCCGTGTACCCTGTTCCTGACACCCTGAAGATCACACATGGTGTTTGTGACTTTTCCTGGAGCACTGTGTGCTTAAGCACTTGAGAAGTGACACATGCTGTGCACTCCATGACAGGCAGGGAGCCTTAGACAGGGACTGACCCTAGCCTGCAGGCAGAGTAACTCAAGCTGCCCTTTTGCATGGCAATTTCTCTTAACTGCTTTAACAGAACAAACGTAAAAGGAAGAGACAGCCATCAGGGCCATCTTCTGCCTGGGTTAGCAGCTCCTGCTCTGCCACTGAACCGGCTGGAGCTGGCAGGGGGGAAGCAGTGCCCAGCAGCGTTCAATTCTGGCGTGCATGCCATCATATTACAAAAAGCACTTTAATGCCATGAAGGATTAGGAAAAAAAAATTACCTTCTGCCTTATAAAGTTTACGTTAACAAAAATAGTAAATAAGGCACCCTCTGTTAAGTGTTCATACAATGCTTGCCACGTTCATGTTGTAAGCTCAGCAGAGGTGCCTAAGCACTGTGCTAAGTGAAGAAGGAACACTGACCTCAAAGAAATCAGTGTCTCCTGTTAGTGCTGAAGGGGAGAAAACTACCCATATTCTCCATGCACTTCCAGGTGGGTGACTTTGCTCCGTGACCAGTGTTTCCCTCACTAGTGAGTCAGGGATGAATCTGCAACTGATAAAGTTGTGTAAGGGAAGTGGCAGGGGACCTTGCAGAAGCAAGTGTAGTAACTTAAAATGAGGCTATGTCAAATTACAGGATTTTTCCTTCGAGATGACTATGATTTGCAGTTTTGTAAGTGCTGTGATAAGGCTGGCAATGGAGAGATGGGGGCAGCAGGTTTTGGAGCCAAGGGGACCCCCACAAACATCTTCCCTGTAATTGAGGCTGCTGGCAGAGGATGCAGCAGGCACTGATCCTGCAGCTATGCCAAACCAGCTCCTATAGTCCTCGTTCCTCAAATCCCAGGTGTTTCCTTCCATCCTCTCCTCTGAGCTTGGCTCCAGTATGGTTTTGCTCTGTTCGTCCCCAACAGGAAACCCAGCCCAGGGTCGCCTTCCCTCCCTCCCTGCAGACAGCAGCAGTCAGACAAGGTTAACCAGTGCTGCCCCAGGTACCTCAGTAGTGGTCTTCAGCTTAGCCCTGGGACCCCTCTGGATGGGGTGGTCTGTCTCCAACATGATCCATCTTCACAGCAGGCCTAGTTTATCAGCATACCACACGTCATGGTGTCTATACAGCCTAGTTTTGGCTCGAGTTGAGGCTGAGAGGAAATGCAAAAACATCTTTTCATTATTTCAGCTACCCCTTCCTTTCCTTATGTCCTCACCCACTCCCATCTGGAGTACTCAACCTTAAGCTCCATGTAGCAGCAACAGCAAAAATTGTAAGACAGAGACTCTATTAAAACATCGTTCCTGACTTCTCTGTGGACCCTTATCCACTCCCATCAGTTCTGGACTTTGTGAACAAGGATTGCACCATTAGTGTTTACAGCTTAATAAATGCTGAAATACTGCCTGGAAATTAAAAGGCATGTTTTTTTCTGTGATACAAACAAAACAGAAATATTTTCCACTGCAAATAGTCTTCTAAGTGTTCAGTTTCACCCTGGGAGAACCTCAGTTATGTCCCTATCTTTGAATCTTGTGGCTAATAAAAGCTGGGCTGTTTTAAAGATAAGAATGTTTAATGTACAATAATGAATCACATGATGAATGTCCAAATCAACAGATTTTTTTCAGTGCTCTATTCTCAGAAGCACAGAAATTAATGGTCACTTTGACTCAGGAAACAGCCAGGTAATTACACTGGCACATTCTTACAGAGTATATTTTACTCGAAAAAAAACCCAAAACTTAAAAATGCCCAGAAACACGCAGTGGTTTCTGGTCACTGCTTTGAACTCAATTCACCTTCACTTCATCATTGCTACATCAAAAGGAGTGTGGAGTTCATGTTTGTATTTAACTCTGACTGCATCCAAACTAGCTTACCTTTTCAGAAAGGAGGGATGGGGAAAGAAGAGCAAGAAGGCATCGACAAAGGATTTTTAATTTCCACGGGGAAAAAAAAATAACGAAATCTCACATGAAGGGCTTGTTATGTCCTCTATGCACTAGATTTCATCAGGAGATAAAGACAGATAGATAGATAGACAGACAGACAGAGAGGGAACATTTCACCTCCACCTCCTCTTACGGACACAGGTATTTCATGCCTTTGCAGTGCTCAAAGATGCAAATGCTTTTTGTAACCGAATCATGGACAGGCAGGTGGGAGGAAGATTTTGGTGGACAAATATTTCTTGGGCAACACCTTCTGCTAACAAAGAGCAGACCTGCTGGTGGCAGGGCAAACAGCAACCATGGTGACCACCCTGCACCCAAGCAGCCATTTCTTGCATCCATGGCTTTATATGCAAGAACCACTTCTGTGGAGCTTTACTCCTGCACCGCTGAAGGCAGAAAATGAGTGGCACGTTGAAGCTGGTGATAAATGGTTTTGCTGATTAATAGGGAGGAACAACATCTGTTAAATGTTGTTGCTCTACAATTACAAAAGAGTAAATAATGGTGCTTCTATGGAGATAACTGAAGGTGAATTCAACCTCGATATTCTATCTGCACTGCTTACTGCCATGAGATGCAAGCTGGCATATAGAGCCATGGTGCTCAAGAGTCTGATTCTCCCTTCAAGGACGTAAACCCATCCTGAAAATAATGGGATTTCCTAAGCATAAAAGTAAGGCAGCAGTGAGATGAAGCTTGAAGACACCTAGTTGGTTTGGGGATTTTTTGATCCTTTTTTCTACCAAGCAGGCAGCAAGGTTGCTGTAGAGTAACACTAACTAAGAGAAAAATGTCTTGCAGAAAAAACCAGTGAGCTGGTGAGAGCCACGTGCAGCTGGGGGCTGCCTGGGGGGCTGCAACCCTGGCCACAGGAGCTGGACCGCAGCCCAGAGCTCTTCCCATTATACCACAGCCAGGGTGATACTGTATTCAAATTCTAAGAATTGTGCCACTTGAACACTGTGCTATATTGATTTATAATGTTGTTAGCAAATACTTTGAATACAGGCTAAAATTACTCAGATGAAAAATGGCCTGTCTGGTTCAATTACAGGCAACTGATAATCAAAGGCTTTTTTAGGGCCAGGGAAATGACTTTTACAGAAAGACTTGTTTAAGAAAAGGCTGATAACTGGGATGCCTGAGATCAGGATCTTGCTTTCAACTCACTGTGTCACTGCAGACGCACCAGTTACAGCGATGGTCTGACAGCACTGCATTTCTATTACTGAAACTTGCCACGGATTCAGCACAGTAGCATTTTGTCCAGCAGCATTCATGTTTTACCTATTCGAAAGCAGGAGTCAATGATAAGAAGTTTTGCAAACTGTTTTGAGAGATTAGGAATAAGGCTTCATTCTTCTTTTAACAAAACAGAAGGGAAAGCAACTCTGTCATTTTAAAAAGCAGGATCAATGAGTTTGAGGCTATTGATCAACTTACTATTTGTAATGCCACATCGACAAAAATTAAACCTCGGTAATTTCAGCAACATTTTAAAAGAAATGTTGGTTTAGAAAGCAAAGTTCTAGTACTCAAAATCCATGTTTTATCTGTGTTACCAAAGGCTAAAACAATCTCCCATATATGTTTCATAAGCATATTCCTTTTAGTTTTAGCCCAGGACTAAGGATACTGTTTTCCTAATAAACTCATGTTAGACCTCTAAGGTGAATTTCTCATAACTGCATCCTGGAAGATGTATTTTGTGAAAATGAAAAATGAACTTACTATTTGCCCATCAATACTGCAGCACATTCATCAGTGCAAAAGAGCAGCCTGCTTCCCCACGTCCAACATTTCGAGAGACAGGTTGCCCTGTCAGAGCCGCACTGGGATTTTATCTGTAATAAAGAGCTTTCAACTGCTGGGCAGACAAAATGCCTCTCTGCCAGCCAGCTGTTAATTACCATCAACTGAGTCTAATTCACTCCTCCCCTTCCCCCCCACGCAGAGTAGCTCTCTGCTATTTTGCTGGTTGCAGCAGTGTTAATTGAACTGGCTTGCCATTAAAGCTGCTGTCATTCAGTAAGTGCCACCACATGGCAGCTGCTGAGTTCAACCAGGTGTTCCCAGAAGATGAGCCACCCTTGCACTACCCTTGAGCATTTCTTATTCCAACTGATCCATAATGTGCAGTTTAACAGGCTTGAGGAGTTGTTTTCTCCAAGCTGCCTACTGGGAGAAGTACCTCCGTATGGCACTGTCAGGCTGGGCTGTGTGCTCGGAGACAGGACACTGCTGTCTGAACCTCTTTCACAAGAGTAAGTTGTGATCCAGAAGGTGGTCACGGTGGACTACATGCTAGTAATCTATCAGAGGTGCAGGACTGGTGTCTGGGTGTGCCTTTTCCATTTACAGTCACTCTCTGACCACTGCTACTATGTGCCAGTCACAACAGAACACCACTGTTCCTTGCAGAAAAATAAATTCAGAGTATGACAGATACTACATTTTGTTAGTCAGGAGCTCAGAAGCCCTTTCAGAAGGAGAGCAATACTTCTGAATAGCAACAGCAGAAGCAATCCCAATGTGAACACCTCATCCTTCCCATTAGGAAGCTGACCCACAAACCTCAGTCTGTGTTACGAATACCCTTGCTTTTGGAGGAAGGATATTTTGGGGAGTATTTTAGGGTGGAAACATCTCGTGACGAACCTCTGTTGGATTTTGCTGGTAGACTAAAATCCTTTGAATGGAAGGGAAGAAAGCAGAGATTGTGGGCTGGGCTCTCATCCCACACAACCATGAGCTCTGAACATGCCACTCTGCTTTCACCTCCTTTTGCCTTGACTGTTTATTTTTCTGCCTTCAAAGTTTGTCTTTCTCTACGCTCTCAGTGAAAGCAACGTTAAATATTTTCAATCAACTACATATGTTTCTGAAAACTAGAATTTGTGAGGAAAATCAGTCAAAGTTCAGATTTTTAAAAGTGGGATAAGATAACTGAATGTTGTCAAAATAAAATAAGGTTCCAAAAGAAACCTAGGCTTTCTGAAGTTTCTTAAACTGTTTAATCTGTTCATCTTTTGCAATCAGCAGACACACATTTCCTGAACACCACAGCTGAGCAGTAGAAAGCTGTATCGAATGTATCAGTGTGCAACAGACTGCAGTCGAAATCTTCGGTGTGGTCCCTGGCTGGAGCAGGGGAAGTCAGTGGAAATTTTGGCATTGATTTTAATAGAATTGGGCTGTCGACTTTAACGTTTCAACCTTGTGACTTCTGAGATGCTTTTACACAGGGAGCAGAGCAACTTTAAAAACTGTGGGAGGAAGCTGAGCTCCCGTATGTACCTGCCTGGCCATTAGCTTCAGAGTTCATGTACCTTCCCAGGCAGCAAGAGGGGTATGCATTTCTGAAAATTTAAGCCGCTGCAGCCCAGCTGCTCCCCAGTGAGGTACCGCAGCGCTCCCGGACAACGGTCCCATTCCACTCTGGCTGAAAGGATGAACTTCTGAAGTAGACTCTAGTTTGCTGAAAACATAGACTTCCGTTTCAGGAATGAAAGTCCCTAGTGAGGCTGAGAGACGAGGGACAGCATTCTGCTGCCCTGGGCTGGGGTTTGCTTCCCGGCAGCACTGTAGATAGGGAGCAGTTAGCTATTGCTATGGAAAAAGCCAGAGAAAACCAGCAAAGAGAGGCCAAAGGCTGCAGTGAAGCTAGTCAGGAGGGAAAATATGCTAACAGATGAGTAACTGGCTTGCTCAACATGAAGTTAATTCTTATGCTCTTTTGGTTGTACAGCAGGAAATTGATAGCTCGCTGCTTGCAAGCAGGGCAGCTCCTGGTAGAATTGCTAAGAAATGGGATAAGATCTATGAGCAGAATGAGCAGTTTCTGTGTATACCTCCTCCATCACATATGGGACGAAAGTATTCCCCCACAAGCATTTATTTGCAGCAGAAATAGGAAAGAAAGCGAGAGATGGGGCTTCCAATTAATTTTCTCCATTTCCTTCCCCACACACCCATTGTGTTTGTTTCCCTTCCCAATCCTTGTGTCTTTGCTGGCATGAGAAAGTCAGCAGATGCTGCCCAAGCTGTGGAGATCCCTGGGTCCCTTCTGTGCATCACATCCATAAACATCTCACACATCTAAATCTTCACATCTTTTGCACTGCTGAGAACTGCTCTAAGCTAAACCTGTTGCACAGAAGCTGTAGAACAGGAGTCAGGATATATTCGCAGAGAAATAAAAGCCCATCATTATTAAATATGCTCATATCACTCTTACCTACAAAAATTGCCATGACGTAAATCTACCAAGGTAGTCCTGAAACCTGAAGATCTCTCCAGCCTGTCGTGACAGATGTGAAAAGTATGTACAGTTGTTTGTTTCCTAGCAGGCTTAACAAAATGCAGAATCCAGTCTTCCTTCTACAGAAAAATGGAAATTTAAACACCTCAATAAACTAATGAAAGATCTCAGCAATACAAAAGGAAGTGTGCAATTGGTAACAAGTAAAAGTATTTAAAAGAATTGCAAGAATAATATTTTTCAGGAGTTCCACCTTTCAAAAATCATTTAGGAGTAGGAATCCCAATAACTTTTAATTAGACTTCAGCATAACGGTTCAAAAGTGCTTTTGTATTCAATTAAAAAATGATTTAAGCGCCTGAGATGAGAGAGTGTTCATGACATTACAGAAATATAAGGGAATTTACACACCTGAGAGTATAAACAGACATCAGTAATTTTTTAAAACTTTCCTAAATATTAATAGGTTACCTACATCTTTTAAAGAACAGCATTTTCTTGAGCGATCCTGCTAATTTTGCTTCTATTAGAGAGCAAAACTGAAATCACAGTACATTTTGGGCCAGATTTTGGGGGTTCATCATCCTGCTTCACCAACTGAGGCATTTCATAAAGGATCCAGATCGTCAAAGCCTCGGAGCAGCATGACTGTTCCTATGAAAAAAATAAGATGCAGATGCTCAAAACTGAGCACTACTGTAAATTCTGCTACATTACTAAAAAGCTTACACAACAGCTGAGCGGTTCTCAATGTCAAACCCGAACTGCCAGCATCAAACATTTTTCAAAATTTAATTCAATATAAGATATGAAATGGAAGTGCTTGAATATACTACCTGGGGTTTCTGCAGAGACAATTTGAGGCCTGAATAAAATATATATTGAACCTGAAAGCCAGACTTCTACTGATTGAAAAAGGTCCAAAAACATTCTTAGTAAAATTTCCATGCCGTAGAATTTTAGGGGGCAATGAGAGGAGAAATGTGTTGACTTAGGAATGGCAAGATAATGAAGTGTAAAAAAAGGTCTCGTGACAAATCCTGCACAAATCAAGGACAACACATTACCCTGTGTGCTTAGACCATCAGTTACTGACACTATACACCACCAAATTATACCAAATTATCCTTGTCCTCTGAAGGTAGTAGCAGAGATTTTAATTATTTTTATGATCACAGTCTGAAGCCATGACAATTTACCTTTTTAGTGTCTGGTGCCAAAAAATCTTTTGCAAGTTTGGCATTTTTTGGTGACTAGGGGCAACCTTCATCCCCTTCAGTGTCTGATCAGACACATCATCATTGAGAACTAGAGAGGAACTGGCATGATCAAGACCCTGGCGGGTGATGGACACCCCCCCAACACTGGTGGGTGTCCCAGAGCTGTGCCTGCAATCATTCTGCTCCTTTACGGTGAGTTTAATATGGGATGACCTGAAGATGAATGGACTGGAGGCTAGGATGTGGCCAGGGTTGGCATCAGGGGTTCCTAATGCCTTCTGAGACCTCTGTGCCTGTTTCTGTGACAGTCATTACACAGGAACACTTCCCCGTACATCAAAGAAAGCTGCAAAGAAAGATGATTTTTTTACCTGGTGTGGGAAGTGTGCTGGAGAAAGTCCCCGGGTACTGGGAGGAGAGCTTCCAACATGCTTTTCAAGTCCTGTTGCCTGTCTGCTGTATTTATTCCTCCCTGTGCTTACCTCCCCATACAAGCAGGTATTTTCCCTTGGTGTCAGCCACCATTGACTGCCCGTGTGAGGGAAAAATACCTCTTCATTTGGGAGACGCCTGAGAACAGAAGAACAGTAAAGTGTTGGAAAGATTTAGAAGGTGACACAGAGATTAAATGCCAGGGGAATTAGCTTCTGGAAAATAAATTCAGGTATCATTTTCATACACTGTCAAATTACGACAGATAAGCAGACCAACTAAAGAGAAAGACCTTTTAATTAAAAAAAAAAAAGAAAAAGGGTTGCCTCAGGGAGGACCAGCCAGCTGGTATTTTGTATTTCAGGTACATTTGTCACGAAGGTTTCTCTTTGAAGCTTTTACTTCTTTGTTGTTGGCAAAATTACTGTCACCATTCAGTACACATAAGATACCTCACAGGGACCCATCCTGCACAGACAAAAGCGACTGTCACGCTTGAAATGGCTGCACTTACAAAAGCAGTTGCACAGGAAATTTTTATATGATTGGAAAGTAACACTTCAAACAGTCTGGATAGAGCTTAGTCGCCCATAATGAGGTAAACTGGTTTTTCAAAATGCTTACATGAACCAGCCTTTCATATTTTAATAAGCAGGTGCAAAAAGAAAGAATCGAAACTTCCCATTTTACTGAGATACATTAAAATGTGCATTCCAGAGGATGCATGAACCAGGCATAAGGCTTAAAATTACAGCTTTGGGAAATTCATTTCCAAGGCAGTTGAAAAGAAGCTCCACATGCCTCGCTTTGGGTGTTTGAAGGCTGTTATATGCCCTTCTCTCTCCCCCCATTATCCCAGTGCTTCCTAGAGATCTTTATCCACTGGCCTTTTCTATACTCTGTAAACCTCTTGTGAGGAGGACTGTCATCTTTCTTGGTGCCACAGGTCTATTCTGTAGGCAGAGATACTAAGTATTTTGCTAACGCAAGTGCTAAATAATAATAAAATTTGATGTTTCTTTGATATAAAGTATGCCTGGGGATCTGAAAGACTAAGGATAATGTAATACTCTTGCTTTCTCTTTCCCTGTGAATTGAGCAAATCTTAGTGAACAATGGATCAATTTTCAGCAATTTCAAATGAACAGGACAGGAATCTGCGGTCTGTTGTTTCCTGAAGGTGGTAGCTGTAAGCAGGAGTATTTTCATGTCTACTCTTAGCTAAATATGATAACATGCTGGAATGGCTTCTGTAAAGATGCACAGCACGAACATATTCCATTTGTTGTTTTAAAAAGACATCGGAATGACAGATGTCAGTTGACACACCAGCTAATGAGAAATACATAGGAGTCATTTTCTGTTCTGTTTTGCTTTTATAGGGGGCACAAAAGTACAGAGAAATACAGAGAGGAAATCAGGAGAAGCCACCAGGACAGGCTCGGTTAGTGCCTTTTAAGGCAAAATGCTTATTGATTTCAACAGAGAAATCATCATGTTTAGAAGGGTTTGTGTGCTAAATCAACAGGTCTAATGTGATAACTAGATTTCCAAAGCTGACAGATGCCTAGAGATACATGAAAGAAATTCACAGCAACATCACTGAGCTTTTAAAGTTGATCCCTAAGGCTGTGGGGGAGGATAAAACAAGATAATCCTTGTAATAAAGCGCAAAAAATCACTGTCTTCACTCCCTTCATCACACATCATCTCCTGTAAGCTATTTAGGAACCTTCTCAAACCTTCACTGCAAAAATGGACTCCAAATACTTGCTACTTTTGAGAGAGAAACAAGATTAATTTGTTTTGGTACAGCGTGTCAAAGCAACTTGTTTAAAGAAAGGGCCAAGAAAAGGCGTCGTTATTTAAAATAAAAGTTCACCACCTCCTTTGCAACTTCCAATTTAGCCATCAGCAATTTTGCAGCTCAGAGTTCTCATTTTTATATCCCTAGTTTTAACCAGAAGGCAAGAGATCTTTCAGTAAATGTCTTAGTAAGACGGGAGTCATTTTCAGTCTCACATTTCCTAGGCGGCAATATTATTGGAAATTAGTAGAATATCAGCACCTAATAATTTCTGAGAAACACATTGAGTCCATTTGAGGTACACCCATAGCCCACTCTTGATAAGGTTTATCAGACTGCTGAAGCCAGGTTGGAAGGTGGGATTTTACACAACGGATCTTTTTTTGGTTTTCTGTCCCTTAAGAAACTTCTTACACCTACATAAGGGTCACTGTGCACAGGATAGAAAGCACGAATAGGATTATTAAGATTCCTGGAGTGTCTCCTCCTAAAACTAAGCATGAAAGGGGTGAAAAGGAGAAGTATCTGATTAGGTCCTGTATTCCTGTGGGAAGTCTGGACCTTTTTTAGCATCTTCTGAAGCTCTCGGCAATTGGCTGCACCGCACAGTTGCAGCACCCAGATGCGAAGCAGCTGGCTGACTTCACAAATATATGGAATTGGTGCTCCCTGCTCAGCAAACCTTTGTGAAATGACCCAGCAGCTCTTCACCAAAGCATAACCTAGATATAGTCTCCAGTTTCTGTTTCTGGCTGTTCCTATTAGAAGCTTTGCACTCACAGTCTGTCCTCAACATTTTTCAGGTACCTCTTCTCACGTTGCTTTATAATAACAGAAGTCTTTTAAATGTGACTGGACAAGTGAAAGGGCAGAGATGCATTGGGAAATCTTAAGCTGAAGTAGCCATATGCTGGAAGAGAATTAGGGGACAGTCTCATTTATGTGAGCCTTGTACTTAGTCTTTTCTACATACCTGCTACAGGGTGACTGCTGGTGACAATGAACCACAGGTTTGCACCAGCACAGCTGCTCTGAGGTTGTTTCAGAGGGAACCACATTTTACAACCAGCCTCACCCTGAAGCAGGGTGCCTCAGGTCCTGTAAAAGGGAGTCACAATGTTTTCTTTAGCCCCCTCAAATATATGCTTGTGATAGCTGAGAATGATCTTAAAACTTGTTGAGAGCTAATTAGATGTGAAGCAGTGATCACAAACAGCCTCTGAAACCTCGGCCATTCAGTGAGTTGCCTTTTATTTTTGTTTGTGTTTCAGCCCTGGCACATGTGACTGCTTATGGCTGCCATGTTCCAGAGTACTAAATGCGCTGAAAAATGTTGGAGGAAAATAAAACTGTGCTGGAAAAAGGCAACCCTGTTATAGGCTGTATCTCCCAGGATGTAAATCTGAAGGTTTAAAAATCTCTTCACCCCATACACCCTCTCCTGCTCTCGTCACCACCTCCCAGAACTGAAGCTCCTTTTCATTCCTCTACTTTGGTGTATCAGACATCTTTCTCAGCAACCCAACACATTTATTTCCCTTTCTGTGAATTGAACAGACTCGGATCAACCTGCTGGTGCCAGATGCACTGTCTGAGTGATGTTTCAGCTATAAATTCATAGCTGCATTGGCTGAGCTATGATCAAAAGATGTGGCAAGAGGTACCAAAGGCAAACCAGGAGGCACAGGAGTTTACCTTGCAAGTAAAGCTCTCTTATCTATGCCAAGGGCTCTTTTTTTTAATAATTGCTTGGCAATATTGTCTGATCTGCTGAAGATGGTACTTCTAAGGCAGAGCATTTTCAGTTGCTGCAGCTATCCAAAGAGAGAGGGGGAGGAAAGCAAATTGAAATTCAATTTTTCATAATGAGGAAGGAAATGTATTTGCAATTTCTTATTTCCAAGTGAATTCCTTCCCATGGATTGTGAGGCTGCAGGCTCAATGCCATTAGGACCTGGCAGTCATGCTGGAGCACTCCCACGGGTCCTTTTGGAGAACAAACCCTAAGGGAGCCGGGTCATCCAGCGGGAGAGATCAGATTTAAAAGATTTTAAAGCCCGTATTTCTCCCATATAGCATAAAACAAATAGACTCATCCCAAAGCTGAAGCTTTAATGTGGACACTAGCTTCCTGCGGGAGTTGTTCTCTGAATTTTGCAGGCTGAATCAAGCCGCTTATTTAGCCATCACTCTGTGTCCTCTGCTTTAATGAAAGTGCTTAATATTTTGTTCTGCTCCTGTCCTCAGCTGCTGTCAACAGACAAAGCATTATTGATGTTCTCCAGAGAGCCAGGCTGTGAGTGCTTTGATCATGAGAGCAAATAGGGTTAAAAAAGGGCTCAGTGGGCAATGATCTGTTATTCTGTCTACCACAAAGACCAAAAGCTGGCAGAAAATTCTGAGAACAGGTATTTTGTGATTTTTCCCCCATTCTCCAGAAAATTCTTGGCTGAGTCAAACCTCGGTTATATCATGCCACCAATTAAAGGTGTTGAAAATGTTAAAACAAGTATTAGCAATTCTTGAGGGCCTGGAAGTTTTTCCAGGCAATTTGAAATCAATATATTAACACTTCTCTGGAAAGGGAAATTTCACACTTCTCTGGCTTTACTCCTACCTTAGAGGATAGCACTAACCATTTGGTCATTTAATTCTGGAGCAATGGATTGTCCATGTTTTGTGGCTGGGCTTTTGTTTCTGGTGTATTTACTTTTAGAAAGTATGCTGAAAGGAGTACAGGATGCCCTTGCCAAAGCTGCAGTGTAACCTTTATGGTTTTCCCAAAAAAGTAATGACAATTTAGAGCTTTTTTTTATAGTCATCTTCAGTACACATGTACACATGCACACACATGCATATGTATTTTTAAACTTAGGCTTCTGGAGAAACATACTCAAGATCCATGTCTGCCCTCCTTACTGTTAAAGCTCTAATCAGATCCAGCCTTGCCCTTTGTGCTGAGATTGTGAAGGAAACAGTGGTTTCCTTATTCTTGGGATACCATTCAATGAGGAAAGGTGAGAGCATCCTCAAGTTCATTGCTCTCTGCATGAAAAGAATCAAGGATTCATCGGTCCAAAAAGCTCTTCCATCAGTGTCGTCCACTTCCCTGTAAAATATCTGAATCCCCACTAATCCTTGGAGAAAATGATATTTTATCACTTCTTGCTGAAAAGCAATACTATCACCTTGCAGATACACTGCTCCTCGCAAAGCTGAGGCAACCGCAATGGTTAGAGCTGAGTCCTTTTCCTTTGCTTTCGCAGCAGCCAGGGATCATTTACAGGTAATGTCCTGCCTCTTGGCTGAGGAACTCAAACTTCAAAATTTTAAGAACAGAGCACGTCTTAAGGCTACGTCTTTGCACCCTGCAAGAGAAGTCCTTAAATTTATGGGAGGGTGTGTAAAATCTCTGTTTGGATGGTAAACCGAGGCACAGTCTTAAGACCCAGAAGTTATTATCTCCCTGTAGTGTTTTAATATAGACATAGGTATTTGCTCACGCTGAGTTCATATTGTAACAGAAGTAGGGACTTGGCATATCGAGGCTCCACAGCATTCAGTCAAAGTGGAAAATATAGCATTTTCTACCAGGCCAGCATTTGAATAATGATCAGCTCCAGTCCTCTCTTCTAATGTTTGTGATCATACTGAACAGCAAAGTATCCTGTGTGTTATGTGTGCCTGTAAACAGTAGACATCTGCATTTTGGCAAGATGAGATGTGGCTGTTGATGCTCGAAAAAGAGCAAGACCTTAGGTAAATTTGGACTGTTTGTTCAAAAGCTGCACCTGAGCCAGACCCCAAGAGATGCTGAACACCTGCAGCTCTCACTGACCTTCCTGTTGCTAATGTAGTTGTGGTGCTGACAGTGCAGTGCCTCCCTCTTACAGCTTCACTAAAAGCCTTTACGAAAGCTGGTTAGTTGCAGCCTACCTGAAATCTGATCGTGGAACACACTGGAGGAAGAGTGTTCACTGTGTATTGCTGAGTCCGCCCCCTTCTGTCATTAGTCACCAGGGGATCATTTTTCCAAAATGAAACAGGAACGCCTTTGAGTTGCACGTACGAGCCACTTCAGTGCACTCACAAGCTCAGCAGTGTTCCAGTGCATCATCTATTAAATGTGCCCCCTTTCTTTCAGCTAATTCATACCCTACTCTAAATTGAACCTAATGAGTACAGACAATTACACAGATCAAGAATGTGTAGGGCCTTCAGGTGATGTAAAGCAGCTGCCAAAGAAGAGATTTTCAAACACACCTACCCACGAACCGCTGTTGTTTGGAAGAGATAAGCTGTCTCCAATACACCACTTTGATGAGACTCCTTTAGGAAGGTGCAACCTGCACCAGCATCTGCTATGACAATGTGCAGCAAGATTTTAACGCTCCAAGGGTCTGGTAGCTGGTGTCCCTGTCCATGACTCCTCAGGCAGTCTGCAAATGAGCATATGAACCATGACACACAATTAGGCACCAGCATGACTCTGTTAACGATGGGCAGTGAGACATGCCTGCCTTGCTGTGTCACTGCTTGCTATGGTTTCAGCGTATTTGCTCTGCAGGCAGGGGAAGAGAGGGTTTATGTATGTTAATAGGAGCCGATAAATGATAAGAAACAACTAAATTAAAGAAAGATAACGTTGTCCTGCCTTCAAAATATTTAATTCAATTCTGGAAAGTGGACCAGCTTTAAAATGAGGGAATGTGAGACCCAACCCTCCAGAGCAGCCTGTGGCCCTGGTGTGCTATGGCAGTTTTCTGAATTTGCCTGTCCTTCCCTATGAGGGCAGCTGGCACTCATCAGCAGGTGAACTTGCCTTATGTTTCCTCAATAAGGAAGAGACTTTACAACACTTTCTGCATGCTTCCCTCTTTAATTACTTGGTATTGCTCTGCCCTGCCATCTAATCAAAGGGACTGAAACTCTTGCCTTAGATGTACCTGTTGGCTATGTAAAAGTTCTGTGCTAGTACGGCACTCACTCCTCATTTTCCTTTTGGAAGCGTAAACTTTTCACCTTTTGTTTTTGTTCTCCTTCACCCTCTGTTTCACTACTCCAACTTCCCTGCCTTTTCCAAATGTCACTCAGTCTTCTCCCTTACCCATTTGCCTTCCCAAAATACCTGACCTTTGATTTGCAGAGAAGAACTTTGTAAGTTGCATCTGGCAGTTCCATGGGAGGGGTTGCTTTCAGAAACCTCTCGCGTTCACATCTCACTGGTTTCCCCAGGCTTTTTGCTTTGACAGCCGACATAAATTCAAACGGTCAGGGCACAAGAAGAGTCAACCAGCACTGGGATCTTACCAGAAGTTCTGCAAAAGATTTTGATAGGTATAAACTGTTTTAAAGAAGTTTTTCCCTTAGAAATTTCAGACCTCAACCAAAAACAGAAAATATTTTTCATGTTCTTGATTTTGATCTAGTGAATTCCAGTGCTTCCAAACAGGTTTAGAATCGAAACCTCTATTTCATCTGGTCCTAGAAATAGTTATCAACATGGTTTGTAAGCATAAAGCACCAGGTGAAAGACTCCTGAGGCATTTTCATACTTCAGGTGGAAAACTGAATCATAGAATAGAATCATAGAATTGTCTAGGTTGGAAGGGACCCTCAACATCATCTACTCCAACCATCAACCTAACTCTGATAAACAAAAAAAACCCAATCACATCACTAAACCATGTCTCTAAGCACTATATCAACCCGTCATTTGAAAACCTCCAGGGATGGTGCCTCAACCACTTCCCTGGGCAGCCCATTCCAATGCTTAATAACCCCCTCAGTGTAAAATTTTTTCCTAATATCCAATCTGAACCTCCCCTGGCGCAAATTGAGGCCATTTCCTCCTGTCCTATTGCCTGTGACTTGGGATAAAAGACCAATCATAAAGTGATGAAGCATAAAGTGCTGTAATATCTCCTAGAACCTGAATCCTGATCCTATGACTTAACCATCAAATCACACTTTTCTGCTCCTATCCATGCTTAGCCTGCGCATGGATAGCCCTCATAGATGTGGTTGGACCCAATACACAATGAACGCTTACCCAATCAATCACTTAACAATCAATGAACACTTAAACACCAAGAGAAGAGAAGTCGTTTAACGCTTGGAAGTTATTTTTCATCTCACAAAGATGACCGATACTGCAGGCCCCCAAGTACGGTACAGAGATAGGAGAAAGAATGAAAACATTACACCCAGAATAACCTCCAGGCAGTATAAAACCTGCCATGAATGAAAATAAGCGCCACTTATAATCAAAACTTCCTACGGTATGCAGTTTTGGGGTGTATATTTTAATTGTTGCTTTGCTCCATATCATAACCTTTTGATGAATACTTTATGCAGTTTTTAAAAAGGCAAATGGATTATCTTATTTCTTAAGTCATTTTGGCCCTGCTCCTTGGTCTCTACAAATCCTGCTGATGCAAAGAGAGCAGCTCACGTAAATCTGCCAGGGACCTCTGTCATTGAGCTGCGGGAGTTTGAGCACATGAGCAAAATCACTCTCCTGAGTAAGTAATGGGGACTGAGCCATTACAAAAAAAAATAATTATACTCAGGCTTCTTGCATTTCTCTTCTCAGCACATACTGCCAATTGGTTGTCCTGTGGGGAAGGATTTAGGATGTGTTCTGTAATGACACTGAAAGTGAACATTAACAATTAATGCAATTCATTATCACACTATTTTAAAATGACTGCAAATTCTTTTCTGAAGGGTATCCAAGCCAATCTGATTTAGAGTAACTGTTAACAGCAACTTACCTCTTTGTGGTGCTTAGCATTTACTGAAATAAAAATGCACTATTCTAAAATTTATGAGAATTGATTTCAAGTTTTTAATGAACTTTTCAGAAAGTGCAAATGTCTTGGGTAAGCCGCTTAGGCTGGGATTCTGACACTCTAACTGGCATTCAGGAGACATATTTAATTCCAAGAGAGTTATTAAGGTCCATGAAGGCCATTTGAAGAACCCAAACAAAAGTGTGTAATTCAGTATGACTAAACATACAAAAATTTGGTATTATGCAGTGTTTCTCAGTTATCAGAAGCCTTACTGTTCCTATATTGAATCAAAAGCACTCACCAGCTCTGATCACCTATTTACAACCTCACAATCAATTAGTGCATCATTACTGGTTAATGTAAGATTTACAGGAAAGCAATGATAAGGAAAAATAAACGCAAGCAGGAAATACACAATTATTGAAAGTCCCAAACTTGCTAATGGCTACTTCTAATTAAATATAAATGGATGAGAAACGTCTGGCTCTAATCCTCCGGTCAGATCACCACAGGGTAAACACAGGGTAACAAAATGATAGATCACTTCACACGGGCAAGCAGTTTTTTGTGTAAGAAACAAGCCAGATGATGAATTAACTTATCTGGATTCTGCTAAAGGAAAGAGATCAAAGGGAGTTTGAGAGACAAACTCGGAGATGTGAACCTAAACCCTGGTGACAGTTTAGACCCCTGCAGATACAGCTGGACTTCCTGGAACTATGCAAAGAGCCACATCAGAAAAACATCATTCTGTCATCATGCTAAGAAGGTGAATGCTTTCTCTCCATCAGTATGGAGAGAAATGGATCATACTGTCTGCATCTAGACATTTTTTGTAGGTGTGAACCTGAAAACACACAAATGGACTTTTTATTCCTGCTCGTCAAGGAACAAAGTTCAGAAGTTTGCCATGTGTGGCCAAAACCCTTTCAAAACAGCACGTGTTGATTAGCAGGGACTGAGCTCTATCCAGAACAGTATCCGGTAAGAGATAGGTTGTTAATACATATCAACTAAATATGACAAGGTGAGCATAAATATTTTTCCACACTATATCAAATTCAAAGTTGAAACAAGTAAACTTGTTATCTTATGGAAACAGACTTTGGTTAAATGCCTTGTAGTTCACTGTCCTTGCTAACAAAAGGCAAAGCAATAATAGAAAAAAATTTGAAGCATTTATAAAATCTAGTAGACAACGGTCATTTCAAGTCTGGTGAGTGGTTCACATTATTCTAACTCAGTATGAAAGCTTTGGCCATATCTGTTTTTTCTTCTCCAGTTTCCATATATTTCTTTTGAGAAAAAAAATAAATATCTTCATACACATTTTAGATTTATGCCTTTCATTCCAACTTCACTATTTTCTCATCTAGTCCCAGCTGCCTTATTATTTCTTCACGTTGATTTTTCCATCCAGCAGTAGGTGAATAAAACAGTTCACATTGGTGATTACCATTTGAAAAGTAACATTCATGCTGGAAGAGAAAAACATCTTCAGCTTTTTCTTATATCCACAATTCTGACTTCAAAGAAACTGGAAACATTAAGACCAGTACAAATGGGAATTTCACAGTAAAGGCACATAGCACATAAACCCTCACAAGGTGCTCAGCTTCCAGTAGGATGTCTCTGACCACGGCACTGCAATGGTTTCAACCATCAGCTTGTGAAACATCTCCCTCACACAGGAACACAGGATCACAAGTCAAGCCTGGAGACCAGGACTGGAAAAGGTGCAGTGGATAAGATGCTCATGTGAGTTCAGGGGGAGGTGACACTGAGCCACGGTGGAGCTGCACAGCTGGGTTAGAGTCTGGTCCTTCTACTAGGAGGGACAGCAGAGGGCTGAGCATCTTTTATGAAGTCTTTGAGTACTTCAACTGGAGAGTTTACAGCATCTCACAGGCATTTCCTATTGCTAGGGTCTGTTCTGGTGTGTGGGTCAAGTATATGCAAGACCTTCCTGTCACCCTTGGTCTTGGAAGCGGCTCTTGGCATTGACCTCAGGGTCACTGCAGTGATGCTTTCCATTCAGACTACTCCCTAACTGGCTACATGTGATTCCAGCACATGCTCCTACATGGGTACCGCATGCGTGGGTACTCCCTGCCTTCCCTAAATGGCATTTTCTAAGATCCTCTTGGAAATCACACCTGTGATGCCAAAGACACATCTGGACAGGTAACATGGCATTGACAGGCAGGATAAGCCTTTCTGCACAGTCAGATCTCTCTCTGTCCAGTTAAGAAGTTACTGAGCTGCAGTAAGTGACAGTATGAGGGCTTATAATCCCTTCGGGGCTAAGAAGTGACAAACTATCTGTTCTGTTTTGCATTGAAATGGGCTATAAATGCTTATTTACATGTGCAAGCTGCAGGGTGGTGACAGATGAGTGGTAACTGTGCCATTTGTAACTCTGTCCCTCCAGCTGTAATGTAAGAAGCCATTCTCACCCCTGAACGTATCGCAGCACCGGTACTTTTAAGACCAATCTACAACAGGTGACCCATAGTGTTAGAAACTGTTGAAAACACTTTCTTGCACCCTTTGTGAAGTCAGTCACCTTTTACTCAAAGGTGTTTCTTTACTTGCACTGTAAGCCCATCCTCTCATTCGCAGCTTTCTTTAGTGGATTCCCAGCACAAGGAGAATCTATTTTTTCTTGCTTGAATTATAACCTTTGGCAGGTATTAAGTGACTCACAAGCACAGGGCAGAAGGAAATGAGCATTTACAGCCTATACATGGAATTCAAACACTGGGCCTCTCTCAGTCACTACTAATCACCAATGTTTCTCTCACTCACTCTCAATTAACTAAATCTTAGATTTTTCTGGTATGATAAAAATCAAAATGAGTACCTCCTTCTCCTAAGTTGTAACATTCCCAGCAGCTGTATGACAGAGAACCCAGCTGATTTCCCATGTGAATCTGAAAAACATTACAGTCATCTTTCAAGTGCAAGCACTTAAAGGCTAATTAGAGTCCCTGAGCAGAAAACCACTCTATATAGGTTTTAAATCAGTGGAACTACAAAGTGAAAAAATAATAAAGTGACAGCAGCAGGCTGCAGTTTTCACTTTTAGAGGAGGGAGAGATTTAGAGTCAACACTCAAACTCCTGGTTTTTTGCAGAATAATATCAGGGCGATGTGACTCCTTAGCAGCACCATGACAGATGATGGTTGCTTTTGGCTCTTGATGGAAACCAAAGGGACCAAAGCTCTTCCCAAGGAGCACTCAGCTCTACATGGGAAGTATTTCCATGTTCCCTACAGGCCCCTTGCACATTTGCTGTGTTATTTACCCATCTCTGTTTAAATAATAAATCTCTTGGGGCAGGAACTGCCTCTCAAGTATGTTAGCACAGAACTTTGCTTTTAATCTCAGTTGAGGCTTTTAGCTGCTACTGTTGAGACAAATGGGAACAGATAACTGCAATACAGATGCTTTGTGGTCTCGGAATGATCACCTGTCTAGAAGATTAGCGCTTCAGATGTCTCAGCTGAAGTTTATTTGATTCTTGTTTGTTTATGAGTTGAAAATACCTGTGCCAAAGAGAAGCAATCAAGAATGATTAGTTTTCCTTTGGAAGAATAGATGTCTAACATCCATTTTAACCCATGCTTTTGTTGTTGGCTATAGTTTGCAGAACCTTATGCAGAGGCACAGTTTTTTTTTGGTCTGTTCAAGTACCAGGTAATTAAATGTAGTACCAGGCAAACCTGGGGAACTGGGAAAATTTATAGCAAATTCCTCCAAAATACTTCTCTCCTGATGAAAGTCAGAGGCAATTTAAAAGGTAACTGATGCCAGCATTTGTGGGTACATATAGGTAGTGTACTTAATGCTACAAAGAGCGAAGATGATAAATGCAGTTTTAGGACCACAAAAAAAAAGCATCCTTCATTTCTCTTTAATGATGTCTACACAATAAACCTCTTGCAAAATGCACTTAACCTTTCCGTGAAGCCAGGGCTTGCAAACAGTACGGAATTATCAGCCATGAGATGCAGAAAACAAGATACTGGAAAAGCAGAAACTTGAGAAAATCTCACGCTACCTGTTTCCCAGCAGCTCTTCCTCTCCCGTCACCTTCAGAAAACTTTAACCTCAAGGTTCACTCAACCTTTCACTTCTCAAACTGAGAGCAACAGAGAAGCCCCAGAGTTTGGGTAACCAACAAGCAGAATCTGAAGCAGCAGCACTGGGACCAGATGGGAGGTCCTGACCCCCACTAGTATCTCTCCAAAAGAGAGGTAACCTCAGGGATCCCCCCATTATATGAAGTGCTCCCTGGGGAGGCAGTCCTCAGTCCTGCCTGTCTGCATTTAAGCAGTAGTCCCTGATGATTTTCTTCAAAGTAGTGCCCACTGTACATTTACTGGACCCTACTAGCCATTTCAAGCAAAGGGAAGCATTTAGTTTATTGTAACATTTCAATAAAGTTGGAGATCTGCTACTACACGGAGACAGAAGTTTTCCTGTGTGAATTACTTTGAAATATTGTTGTTTGGTTTTAGCTTAAATAAAAACACAGGATACCAACTCTGATATTAATCTCAAGGCAAAATGCTGACATCATGAATGTTGAGTTATTACCATGGTGTTTTGATGTGTTTCGTTGTACTTGCTCTTTTATTACATTTTGCAAAAATTTAAAGAAAAAATAAAAACACTCAAGTATTCATTTTTGAAAAAAACAGAAGTTGTTCCCCTCATAAAATAAAATTCCATTGAAGATGTTAAGGCTCAGATTATAGCTTGATTCCCTGCAGCAATGAAGCTTGTACAATGGCCTTGTCTCTGTGTGACCACCTGGCTGCCAGTTCCACTACTTACTCCTTTCTCGCAGTGAAACTCACTTCCCAATATCAATTCCTATCAGTGAAACTCACTTCCCAATATCAGCCAAATTTGGGTAGAAGTTTTGCACACCTATTAAGCTTGCAATTAGGCAGCTGGGTAGAAAATTCACTTCTTTTGCAGAGTGTACTATGTTCTCATATTTTGTTTATGGCATGAGTTTATTTAAGGTAAGGACATGTTGCTATGAGGTATTTTAGTGTAAGAAAAAAACACTTTGTCACTGGAAAATGGATACAAACAACATATTATGGGGCTCAAGTTTCTTTCCATAGGATGTTTTCCTTCTCCCTCAAGCTTGTGAGCACAAACCTGTTGTGTTTTTTTTCAGAGGGACAGAGTATACACACAAAGCCCATCATAATAACCAAGAGAGCAGAGGGATCCTGGCTTTGCAGGAGTTGAGGAGGACAATTACAGTAAGGGAGAAAAAGTTACGTATGAAGAGAGCTGTGTTTGGGTGATACATCTGGATTTCAGTAAGACGAGCTGGTGAGAAGACCGTGAATACACACTGGGTGACCAGTGCAGGGAGAAATCTGGTACTACTGCCCTGCTGCATCCCTCACGGCGCTCAAAACAGGAATCTCAACAGACTAGGAATGGGTTTGCACTACATCCATCTGCAGACTGGCAGCCAGAAGTGAATTCTGGCAGCAATAATCCATCACAAAACAAGCTCCTGCCTCCTCCCCCCAAGATGATAAACTCATTTGAAAGCGCAATTGAAACTGATTGATGTCAAATTTCATGAGAGGTGGCCTAAGGCAGAGCACTGCACAGGAATAGCAATTGCTCCACAGCACACGACAGTTGGCTTTTGATGTTTTTTCATTAAAAAAAAAATAATGTTCTGGGATGGGTTAAGCAAATGACACTGCAGGGAGGAGAAGCAGCAAAAGTTATCTGCAGTAAAGGGCGACTGTACTTCCTCCTTGCGCCCAGTCCTATGCTGGAGAACACAAGGGCAGCCCTCATTTACCTCCTGTATTGTTTACTCCATTTACTCTTAAAATATACATTATTTTAAAAAATAATGTTAATAACTGCAAAAGAGGAAGTTATCAGTGAAATCATGTATTTTGTCTAGAAAGAAATGTAACTTCTCTCCTTCTGAGGCATAACCAAACTCTTGTCTCCCAAAGTTAGTATAAGACTTTTCTTAGAGGGCAGATTTTGGCATAAATGTACAGTTTCATTCTGCCCACCGCCAGACTCAGGGGTAGCAACGTGAAGGTAGGTAAAATGTGTCAAACCAAAGGTCCACACAGGTCAATGTTCTCTCTCTAATTGGGAATATGGAGGTAGGCTGTTCTGTATCCTCTTTTAGTATTATTTGTTGTCCCCTGATACCAGTTGTTTTTCTCCTTGTTTTTTCACTTTACTCTTTTTGCACTTTCCTGCCCCAGAAGACGTCATTGTTTTGTTAGGTTCATGCCTGGCCATAGGAGGAGGAACCAGCGGGACCGGAAGCAAGAGCACAAGAACAGAGCCAAGAGAGTCAGACTTTGCCACAGAGGATGGAGTCTCCGCCTCGCCTTCCCCCTGTGTTTCCAGCATCTGGGTTTACTTTCTCTCGAGCTGCAAAGCAGAGGTTTTGCTGCTGTGCATCAAGATAAGTGTAAATACAGACTGCAAACCATGACCTGAATCTGTAATGGAGGACTTCTGATACCGCTCAGAGATACTCCATGAATATTTTAGAAATAGGTAGTAACTCAGCCTTCAAATGCAATATACATAGAGTTGTCTGTTATGTGGGCAATGAACAGGTGCAGTGTGGTAAATTAACATAGCATTTGTATCTGTTTTTCTAAAGAACACCTAAACTTTCTCTCTAACTTTTGAATACATGGAAAAATAAAGTGTCTTTTCTCTAGTAAAGCATTTTTTACTCTGCTCCCAGACATTTCAATGGGGCTGGGGGGCATTTAGGAATTCTGAAAATCAGGTCATGAATGGGATCTTAGATTTGAACATTTTTCTCTGTGTCTATAAACAGAAAAGCTTTAGCTTGATCTATACAAACTACACTTTCTCTTGTTTTTGTTTGGATCTCATCAAAACCAAGGTTTGATTGATCAATATAAAGTAAAACCAGACAAAAATTTGCAAACTACGCACATTGTTTCTAAAACTTACAACAGGTGCAACATTTACTTCCTATATAGTGTCGCTGGTAAAGGTTTCTGCTAGTCTTTTGTGACTTCAGCTATTGAAAAATCCAGGTAACAAAACTTCACTGAGTTTTCAGTACTTCACTATAAAGTAATGGCTGAGAAACAAAGCAGAACGCAAATCCTATACTTGCATTCAGGAAATACTGTATATACAACTTTGGACATGTCAGCGAAAAGACTAACTACAACTAAGGAGTTTATGACCAAAAGAAGTTATTAAATACAACCTCTTAAATTAGAAATATAAGGAATAACTCACATCCCTAATATGGATGAATCTAAAAAATTAACTGGGATGAAGGTCTGACTTTCACTCATCTCCTGTCTTAATGGATTTGGGCTTTTCTCTTTATGTTGCCAATGTCTTAGAGAAAATATTTTTCTATGGCACTTGAGCCTTAGGAACAATCTTCCAGTCTATATGCTCCACGTGTAATTTCTGTTTGCTTTCATTTCTCTTGTCAAAATTTGCATGGTCTCCCTTACTCAGTTATACAAATCCACATCTAAAGTAACCTCACTGAAGATAACAGGATGATCCCAGTTAGGATCTGGGTTATTATGGCAATATGTTCCTGTCTCTTGACCCAGAGATGGGTGAAACACGAATCTGACTTTTCTAACTGAAATCTTGCTCAGAGATTCCTCCTAAGAAGCATTCTCCCATTTCCCCTATTTGACCTTGCCCTCAACTTCCCAAGTTGAAAAAGCTAAGACAAAGAAGGGAGGTGGTGATAACAGGGATGGCTTTTGTCTATTCTAAAAATATCATGGCCAAACAACAGTACTGGTCACATGTCAGCTTTGTACATGTTAACAGAAGTAAACAGATAGGATTTTTTTTTTATAATGGAAATCCCAACCAGAGGGAAGTCAGTTTAGTACCGTGAAAGAACAGACACTGTAAAGATGAGGCATTTACTCATACAAATAAGTCAAAAATCTGCATCTTGAAGTCCGTATTCCAAGTGTTCAATTTGACCATTACCTCCACTTTTATAGTCAGGAAAGGTGAAAGCACAGAAAGGATACAGTCAACCAAATACTCCAGCAGAGAACACAGTAATAAATAGAATCAAAGTAATACATAGCAAGTACTAAAACTCAGCAAAAAATTCAAGAAATGCCAATGTAATTTATATTCCTGTGCATTAAGGCATAGCCTTTCAAAACACTATCCTACACTATTTTATTAAAGATCCTTCACTGCTTTGTTACTGGTTATTTTTCTCACTGAACACCTGAAAGACTCCAGACCCTAAATTACTTAGCATCACTGCAGAATATAAACTAATACAACATTAAAAATTTCCCTGGGGGCACTCCACGCATTACTACAGCATTGCTCTGCATCAGACTGGCAAGGTCTGATTTTTCAGATTAGGTGGCATTTTTACAGTATTTTATACATCCACAAAAAGATTACTGAGAATTACCGCATGTTTTTTACCCTAGGTGTCCTTTATTAGACACTCATTGTGCACACTCAAGATTTTCACTTGATCCAATGTAATGGACCAAAGTGGTCCTGCATCTCCCTCCTCTTTGCTTATATTAAGTCTACTGATGTTGCAGCTGCAGGGTGAGTCAAATCAACAAGCTCCTCTGGCAAGAAGCTGTGCTTTTTCTCCTTCAGCATTGCCAGGGGAATTTTCCACTGTCCTGGCAGACTGATTCCACCTGTTTTGTACCCACCCAAACACAAGAGGTGATAAAGGTGAGCCAGCTGGAGGGCAAAGCTGGGGTTATGGGCAGGGAAAAGTAACCACCTGCAGAAGTGGAAGATACACCATGAAACCCTTAGGTGTGTCTCTGAGAACATGGTGTGCGACTATCCATGGGGATAAATTGGCACCTCCAGCTTTACACCAAGCTGCTTTGAGCAAGGAGGGAAGCAGCCCCAAGAAAACCTCCTTTCCTGCAACACTGTCAGTCTGCATGGACGTGCAAACAGACAGGAGTCTGCCAAGAGATGAGCTGTTAGTGTCCTTCATGGGGACACTATGTGTCCCTATATTCACGAGGAATATAGGGAAGGTCCAAACAGCAGTTGTGACCCCAAGTCTCTGTTTTGCTCCAGAATACATGAAAGACCATGAGACAATGGTGGTCCTTGGCAAAAAGCAGTAATCCAGAAGTAACCAGGCATCAGGTACGCTTACGATCAAATGATATAAATTTGTCATCTGACTTTCAGGAGCCAGACGCCTGCCTCCCTGATGGCATCTTTGAAAATCTCCTCAAAGCAATTTCTCAGAAGTCTACAGTTACTCAGCGCCAGTGCCCCCCTTTACAACGTTAAGATGGTGAAGTGCATTATTTATGGATTCAAATGGCACATTCTTCTTCCAAAATAATCATTGTATAATTGGGATAATGCCCTTGATTGTGTGCTATGGCTTAAGTAACACTTAGGTAGTAAATAACTACTGGCTTTCAGCCATGTGATCAATAGTCAGAGCTGACTGAAGACTTACCATCAAGGCATTCAAGAATAATCAAACTTTTCAAAGAAGTGAGAAATTTCACAGTAATACTTCCTTAGAATACAGCACTTTTTTAGGCCAAAAGAATTAAAAGCTGTCTTTTCCCTTTAACTTTTGCAACAATGCAAAAAGCAGTTATGAAAATCCTTTCCACCTTTTCCCATCATTAATCCCCTTGTATAAAAAGATGATTGTCAAACTGTAATAGGCAGTTATTACCTGTCTGTAGGCAATAACTCTAGTGTTCGTGCTGCTACAACCTTGGGAAGGTTTCAGAAGAAATTTAAGAAAAGGTCTCCAGATTCTGGTGAATATGCTTTACAATGCAGAAGAAAGGAAACGGAATCAATTTAGCATATAAAAGAGAGAGTTACAACTATAATAAACTTACTGGATGTTGTCCACAGCACCACTGTTAAAGTAAACACACCCAAGTTATCCTGGCACCCTTGCAGCTGTATAGCCACAGTAACGTGGCACTGGGCATGTTAATTAACTCCAAGTTTACACAGCTTTTAGAGCAAATTTTGCAGACAGCGCTGAGCCCTGGTTTTGTTAAGCTGAAAGGGTTGAGTTGAAGCCATTTGCTACACTGGAAAGCATTTTTCCTGTTTACTTTCATGTTCAATTTGGAGAGATTCTCCTTTTGATAAATATATAAGAAGTGTTCTTCTGCACTGCACTGACAAATAAAATTTCAAATCCAGTCCTAAAAGAGGCCTCCCAGGGGCAGACCTAAGAGCAGGAGTCGTACCCCTGAAATACCGTATTTGTGAAATAACAGACCAACAGTTACACATCTCTAACATCCAGTACTAAAGACCTGTGTGAGGGTGAAGAAAATGGCTCAGAGACATATGGACATGTCTCTTCAGGCTTACCAGCTCTGGCACTGTCTGAATGTAATAAATTACTGCCTCAGACTTTGTTACTGCTTAATAGCAAACTCTTACTGTTGGTAAACCCCACACAGTTTCTCATTAGCAGAATTGTAAAGATCTTTTCCCTTAAGTATCCAGCAGCTGCACTGGCAGGAGTGAGCCTCCAAACAAAAGCAGATGCATCTCCTACAAAGTTTTCAATACCTCAAGGTATTTAACAGCTTCTGTTTTATCACTACTGAGCAGAGCTTGGTTTGTTGCTGTTTATCTGTGCGTGCAGGTGCTTTATTTCCCCATTTGTAAAACATGATTATAGCACTTCCTTACATCACAACGGTGTTGCCTGGCTAGATGTTTTCAACAGTGAGCAGCCTGCAGTTCAACAACATTGTAGGAGAGATTCCCTAGATAAAACCGTGATTTAAGTACGGAAAGCTTCAACGACCAACAGCACTCCCAAAATATTGCTCCATATCTGACACTCTGGTGGGCCAGATGCTGCCTATCTCCTCTCCCTAACATCTGAAGATATCAAATAATAAATAAATAACGAAGATTGAAAAGGGAGCAACCAACAGAAGTGAAACAGAGAATTCTACAACAAAGAATCAAAATACGTAGATGGATAGTAAGGAGTAGTAGCAGACATCTGTCTGGGTTAGGAACCTGACTGCAGTATTACATATCAAATGACCACTAGTTTTCAGCTCAATTTTCAGCTCACATTAGGAAGTTAAAGGAAAGAAATCACAGTAGACAAAACAATCTGTAGCAAAGTGGTTCTGTAGGTTTCTAATCTAGTAAGGAAGCAGAGGGAGGGAAAAAACAATTAAGCAATTAAGTGTTGCCTGTTGCCCTATTGATCTGCCAAGAAAAAAATCTACCTCAATATAAAACATAACTATTTGTACATGTTGATAGTAGTGATACTGAAAAATACCATACATTTTCCTGGATGATTAATGTGGTATTTTAAAACACCATGATAAATATTAATTACATGCAAATAACAGCAGTAAAGTTGTTATGGCACAACTGGGAGCTCAGTGCTTAGCTCTGTTACTCCTGGTTCCCTTGACCTCATGTAGTAAGCCTGAAAACACACATAAGTAAATAACGTAATGACTGATACACACTGAATCTTTCTTGAGCTAGGTAAAGATGGAGGAAACAGCACACTTCCTTGCATTGCATGAGATTGAGAAAAGACAGGAGAAACTCAACCCATCAAGCAGAGGGCTGTATTGCAAGACATTATAAGAAAAACGGACAGCAGCTCATTTTCTTGCCTTTCCTTCGTGCAGTTTCTCTTATTCTCCAAACTTCCTCTGTAGCAATGTTACGAGCTCACCTACTCCCTAAATTTTCAGCTTACAACAAAATAAGGAAAAGCCCTCCTACATCCCTGCTTTAAAAAAAAAAAAAAAAAAAAGATAATCAAATTGAATTATTGTGTTTACATCTTCTTGATGCCATTGAGATTTCCCAACAGGAGGAACTGCAGAGTTTCAGATAAGCATAGCTGTGAGACTCATTGACCATGAGAGATGCTTACCCCTTCCTTCCCTCCTGCCAGTAACTACAGAGCAATAGATAGCTCAGACTGGTGTAGCAGAACAACAATTTGGCATTCAGAGGTGCCTGAAATGCATTTGTTTAGTATTTGTTTGGGTGAGAGGTCAGGCATTCTATGGTGTTTCTTTTGGAGGAATTTGGATTTGTTCTGGCCAGAATGCACCAAGGATACCTCTCAAAATACTGCAGAGCAAGGCTAAATAGGTTGATTCTGAAAAAATGCATCTAACCATATCTTGCAAGCTCAGAAGGAGTTACACTTTTAAATCAATTTTTAGACTGCTAAATAAATGTTTAGGTTCTTGAATGACTTATCATCCTTTCCCAATTGCTCTTCTAGTTTTTGGCTCCCCTCTAACTAATCTCCCCTTAACTGAGACAGTTTGGGCCAGCTGCTTTTCCACAGGTAGTGATGAGTTAAACAGCCAGTGTAGAGCACCAGGAGAGAGCAAGGAGCAGAGGAAAGCTGCAGTGAAAGCCACTCACTGCAAAAGCACCATCTGACACCAGCTGAGAACCCCCACCAGACTGAGGACCGTGCCAGGGTGACACACACCTCCCGGCTGCCTCCTGCTGTCTCAGATGTGGCAGACAGTCCCAGTGCAGCTCTTCACCAGCAAACAGTGATGCAAGCACACAAGAGCTGATGGAAGACACTGGAGGCTTCTTCCATAATGAGGCATGTCCTGGCCTTGTATAGAAGAGTATAGCTGTGAATAATACCAGTGGCTCTGTGTGGTTTTACATGGACTAGGATCTCGCTCCCAGGAGCATCTATCAATCTATTTACACAGGATTACAGCAGCTAAGACATAACTCCAGCTGCTCAGAGCTGGGCAGACTGAAGTCACATGAAAAATCCAAGATTTGTAGCCAGTACCTCCAGGGGCTGACACACAATGGAGTCACACACTCTCACATGTCCCCTGAGCCATGGAGTCTATCTGTGCATGCTCTTCAGCCTCAGCAAATGTCATCTGAGTCATGCCCTCTAGGAGTGAAAAGCTGAACACGACTCACAAGCACTCTATCTGCTGCCTCAAGAACCATAGAATGGCCATCTGGCTCACTTCCCTGCCTCTGACTGCAGCCAAAATCAGTTGCCTTGGGAGGAGGAGGAGGTCAGGGCAAGCAAATATGAATTCCCATTTCCCAGGCACTCCCCCAGCTCCAGCAGCAGGACCGCTGGTTGAGAGCACACATGGGGCTCCCGCCATTTAACTGGTTTATGTGACTGTATGCAAGCCCTTGAATTAAAACCAGGAGACTACACAGTAATCATCCCATGGGCTATATTATGTGTTAGAGCTAGAGCAAGCAGAAGCAAGCATCTTAGCATAGATATGCAACAAGAAGAAGATGGCCAGACTCTGCAAGACACCGATGTGCTGGTCACAGCAGTGGGCTTGGGACCCTGAACAGATGAAGAGATGCCCTCATCCACAGAGAAATCTAACAAATTTTCAGGTGTTTCATCAAATATTATTAGCTCTGCTCAGGTATGGGAACATTTCCTGCTAAGAGGCACAGATAACTTGCACAGGCCCAGGGCTCAGCTGGCCACAGCTCCTGCGTCCCGTGCTGTTACTGCATTGTGCTGCCACAGCTCTGACCCTCTCAATGAACTCACTCAAAACCTGCTTCTAATATCCTCCTGCCTTGTGACTTGAAAGGCCCAAACTTCAAGAGCCTCATCTCTTACATGATGCCGGGACAAAGTATGCCATTTACTACTTTCCTAAAAAAAACCCCAACCAAATAGCTCACCTTTGTTGTTTTTTGTGCACCTGCTCTGTCTGCTGTACACAGTGACCAAGAATGACTTAAGTGCTCTGGGGGAAAAATAACCAACAATCTTTGTTCTGTTTTCCAAGGAAAGACAGATACATGGCCTTCTGCCACTGAGATTTGCTTTAAGCTACAACAATGTATAGTCTAGGTGCCAACTTCAATTATGTTTCAAGGCAGCTGAACTTCACAAGCTCCCCACATGGTTGCTGTCTAGAAATCTGAGCATTTCTGAAGACAGCTGGGAAATTCCAACTGATTTACACAGATCCAGGGTACCACCTTGGACTTCTTCATGAGTACAGACATATAGGACTTACTGTAGCAAATACAGGAAATACCTAGTTAGTAAATGAACATTCGCATTGTTTGTGGCAGAACTTGGATGAAGCTTCTGATTCGTCTCTGAGTGGTCAAAGTTGGCATGTGGGGGACATCCCCACATGGTGAAAAAGCAGTGTAAGAAAGGGGTACGCACAAAGCAAATGCGTAGAATCAGGCTGCTTGCCGTTTCCAAGGTCTGGTGATATTTCACGGACACAAAGTCTGTTGTTTACTCTTTGCCTGTTGCTATGCATAAGCCCCAAGTATTTATTAGAACAACTTACTGCTAATAATGAGAAGCCAAACAGGAAATCAATATAGACTCATTTACGTGAAAAAATATGCTTATTCCCTCTCTGATAAACAGCCAGGCAGGCAAAGCCGAGGATCCCCATGCCAAATGAGTATCTGAGGCACTGAAAAACAAGTTTCAGTAAATTACAGCAGGTTCACTTAAAAGAATGCTAAATGTGGTTTAACTTTTTTACCCTTAGCTGTCACAAAATAAGTTTATACACTATGAAATCACCAGATGAAACTACAAGGCATATGTGACTTAAGCTTATTAACTTGCATTTCTATCAGTTTGCCCAATTTAGATAAAATAATCACTGTACAGTTCCCCCTTACTTGAAATAAAAAAGCTCTATTTGTAGCAATTTTTATTTCTTTATTTCTCATGTTTGCCTTCTTAAACAGAACTTAATTGCTCTTAACCTCACCCCACTGATGTCATGGTAAAAATCTATCAAGCAATCACTTCCTCTGCCCAGCCCGCAAGATTAATAAAGGCAGGCCACATGGAATTTCTCCACTCATTTCATGGCACTCTAAAAACCCTCCTATTGCAAGTCACCCACCAATTATTTCATTTTCCCTCCCCAGGTGTTACTTTTTCTTCATTTCAGAGCATCATCCATCATCAGCTCAGCTCATACATGTTGTTTTTTTTCCTGTGACTTTAAAGTTACATGGTAGAGTCATTCTCCCTATTTTGTAGGTGGGGACACTGCAGCAGGATGTGGTACTCAATGTGAAGATGAAGGAAGGTATAAGGCAGCTGTGAGCCTCGTCCAGAGTATAGGAGGAAGAGGATGACAAACATTAAGATACAACAGAAAATTAGAAAAAAAAAATAAAAATAATCTAAATATAGCTTGGGCATTTCAGGAAACTAATGCTTTGGGTACTTTCAAGGCACAAAAAGCATAAATTGTATAATCGCTATTAATAGCAATTTTCTAACATCACTGCATGTTATTCATGTTCCTGCTGTGTTTTTCTCCACTAGATGGTAACCACAGAAACCAGAAACCAAACAAAAAACAAGCTCTCAGCAATAGAAGCATGGTGATACGGTGCAGAATGATACTCTATACATTTGTTATCTGAGACTGCCAGAAAGAACAGAGAAGACAAACAATAGGGTTGCTTTGAGAAGTGTATTAACTCTTAGCATGTCAAAACAGAAAACCAGAAATATAGTGCCCATGACAAACTTCTGAAGGGAGAAAAGAATAACCCAATGAAGTAGCTTCAGAAGACGAAGCTGCATTTTTTCTCTGTAAATACAGCTCCATGATTTAGTGTCTCTTAAGCACTGACTATAAGCTGTCAGCAGAGAGATGGCTGTAGAGAATACTGTGGCTAGCGGTCTGTAAGCTGCCTGCACTCCTCAGCAATTCACTGCTTGTGGCAGAGTGTCCTGCACCTGCACCCAAATGGGAGTGAGGTTAGTCCCTTTGATACTCTAACAGAACTAGCCCTCCTGGGCCCATGGACAGCTGGAAGAAAAGGAAGAGCCCATTCTTGAATAAGCCTCCACTTGCACAAACACCAGCTTAAAGGTTCTACCTATGAGTGGACATTAAATTGTAGAGGTAAAACTACCAAATATTTGTTACTTTCTAGAGATGAGAAGCACAACCAATATTAGGACTGCACATTGACCTCTTTATTAGGTAAAAGTTGACTCTTCCATACTTTTCTAACTTGGAAGAGGAGAGCCATCAACATGAGTTGTATCTAAACAGCCTCCAAAAAGCGTTTGTAACCACATTTACTTTCCACACACTCTAGTAAGTAGATTTACTTACTTTCTTTAACACTGAATTTTAAATAGATAATATAGAGAAGCAATTCCAACTCGTGATTTCATAGCTCTGCTGTGAAACAGTCTTGCACTCTCCCTTGTTCAGTGAGGCCTGAATTTCCCGATAAGTGTGGCAGGGGAGGTGATTTCTTTTCATGCTTGTTTGAATTAAAAACCCAAAGTCTAGACTACCATTAAAAATCCAGCCTTTGTCAAGAGCCACCATACAATTTTTACATATATTGTAGGTTTTTTAAAATATAGCCAGATTTTCAGTTAACTAAACTCCGTTCATTTTCAATTTTCCTAATTTCACATCTCAGACCTCTCCCTGCAGCACTCCGCCTCATTTCGGGGTGAGCTTACCTGACTTTTAGATCCCTTCTCTCAAAATATAGTAATTACCAGCCCTAAGGAGTCAAGAGGGCAACTCCTCACAGAAGCCGTAAGAATGATTGATTTAAAAAATTGTATAATAAACTATTCTAGAAATAATAATTACATTTTCCCCAGAGCCATAAGGCTTAGGAGCTTAAAGTTTCATCTGTCCTGTTCAAATCAAAAATGAGTCTCTGTCACAGGTTTCTAAGAGACAGTGCTCTGACAAATATACTAAAGATTTCTGCTGAAGTCATTTGGGTTGGCAATGAACCTCATTGCTTCTTGTTTTCTTTTCTCATTTCATGTCCAGCCAAGATGCCCAAAGTATAAAACATTCAAGTTAATTTTCTTAAGCACATGGCATTGGCAGAACTTCAACAGGAGCAGTTTAGACAGATGCAGAATCTTTTTGAAAAATCCCATTTTTCCGACATAAGATGAAGTTTCACATTAAGGGGGATTGCTGCAGCTTAATAGGACTAAATCCTACATCTGGAAGAGAGATGGCAGCTGTAATAATTGTATCATGGCTCTTATCCCTTGTCGGCTTTGTAATAGCAGTAGTTTTTATCTTTTCAGTAAATACAAAGAGTAATTCATATTTGTGCAACACATTAGAAATTTCAAATGCCATGTAGGTAAAGATAAGTTCTCTTCTCCCTTCAGTTAATTTACTGTTGCTACGTGTCTCTCCTCACCATGCTCACTGGGGGCTACACTGGCTGTTCCTGCTCAGGGCACGTGCTGCCGTGTGGCAGTGCCACAGCCCATGAAAAACCCCACCAGTACATCAGGCCTGAATAGCCTTTTAAATGACATGGCAATGAACAGATCCGGGGTTTTGCCATTTAGGGTGTGCCCCAGCTTTTCCTACCCACGGAAAACTGCATCTGAAACACACATGGGATGAGTCTCCCTGGAAAACAAAGCAGAAAGTTTTGTGGAGCATGCAGAGGCACAAGTTGTCACTGCTGACAATCTTTCAAATAGTAGTTTTTACTGGAAGATGCTGATTTATTTTTAAGAAAATTAATCAGAGCGGAAGTCAGTTTTGAGGAATTTCTTATTTAAGCTTTAAGCTATGAAGCTGTAAAAACAGTTTCATTTTTCTGATATACTCCACTTCCTTTCTGCTTTGAAATCACTTTTTGTTTAAAAAGAAAATGTTAGAAATAAGAAAGCACAGAATTAAAACAAAATGTTCAAACCTAATCAGACTGTTTTTAAAATTTCATTTTATGAAAATGCTCAGTACTGACTTTTCAGTTAAATGAAAAACGTCATAAAACAAGAAAAATGTTTCTGCCTACTCTATTAAAAATGTGCAAAATATTCAACAAAGTATTCAATACTTTGTTGAATGTGAATCTAAGAATATGTGGTCTCCAAAGAAACAGATATCTGTCTTTCAATTTGTGTAAAAAAGAAAGTGATGAAAGCATTTAATGAAAAACATCCATTTGAAATGGAAGAGAAAGGACTCATTTAAAAGACTGGCTAAAACTCCCAGTTATCTGCTATGAAGTGACAGTTTTGAAACCAAGTATTATGTTAGCTAGGAATAATTCCCACTTTTCAAAAAGCTGGTTTTCTAAAGATTAGCTCAGCTACATCCACAGAGATAGCGTGCTGCAGGCAGCTGCTCTAATGTCTGTGAATGATTTATTACCTTTCAGTGTTGCTCACAGAAACACGATTTGCAAGTGTAACACAGACTCTTTTCACTACTCTGGATGCCAAGGCTACTTATATTTTTCTCTTCCCCAGCTCAAGAAGGGATAATAAGTCGTCGCCTCCCTTACACAGGGGCTTTCTGTACACAGCTGCTGAGTACAGAGATATTCCCCTCTGCAAAGGGAGGCCCAAGCTCAGGACTTGGATTTATTCTAATGTTACTTGTTGCAACATTTGTCTAAGATGCCCTTTGGTTCCTGACACCAGCCTTTCTGATTTCCTGGGGCCGCAAGTCGTGAATTAACACTGCACACGTAGCAGAAGAGGAGATCTCGCTATCTGTGCACTTTATTCAACGACTCCAATGTGATTCAAGCCTTGCCACTTCCAAACAAGACCCCCTTTCACTCCCACACTCACGTGGCTGTGCAAAGCACAGCTAAAAAAAACCAAGTAAAATAGAAACAAAATTAAGAACTGGAAAAGTAAAGCCATTTCCAACTGAAATAACCTGACTCTGATTAACTCCTCTCTGCAGCATCACAACGCTGCAGACCTGAGGACACACGGGTGTCTGTGTACCCATGCAGGTTGTGACAACTACCCATATACTGCCTGGGTGTGCACAACTAACCTCACTGCAACATGAGCATCCCTTCTAGCCTCAGAATGCTGGTGGCTGCTGGAGACCAGTGTCAGCTATACGGGCTGAAGGGAGTGCTCATGGCACAGAGAGTTTTCAGCCAGTTCTGACAGAGGTTCTTTGCAGACAACTGACTCCCTTAGTAGCTAATGCTGGATTTGTCTGGTGCTTTACCCAGCAGGGAACGTACTCTTGGGGTGAGAGGGTGAGGTACAACACATTTTTGTGGCTGCTCTAATGTGCTTACTTACGTTCTTGATTTTTTCATGAAAAAGCTTGGCATGTTTCGTATTAGCCAGTTTCCGCTGTTCAGTGTCTCAGTCCAACTCTGTCAGGATATTCAGGGCACCCCTCAGTGGGAATCCAGTTGGACATACCTTTGGATGATTAAGGAGAGTAGAACTCCTTGTCAAAAACAGCAACACAGCCTAAAACCCACTGATTGTCAGTGTATTCTGGGGCTTTTATAAGTGGTTTTGTTCTTTTTTTAATCTATGGCATCAAGTCCCCGAGAAACCTACACGCTTTGGGAAAACAACAAATAAATGTGAAGGATTTATTCTAGAGCCATAGATGGATGCCCAGGCATTGGCAAAGGCATTTCACAGACGACTGGAAGCTGAGCCAAGCAATTCTGAAGGACTGTCTTGCAGTCCCCATTGGTTTAACACCCTCAGAGATGGACAGGTAAATGCACTCTGCTACTTGTTGCTCTTAAACCTTCCTGGGAGCACGCACCCATGCTGGCAGACAGGACAGGTGCACCCCGAGGAAGGCAGACAGATTGAGAGGGCAGGCAGTTTGCCCTGCTCACTGCGTGACTGCAGTATCGCTGTGCTGCTCGGAGGTAAAACACATTTGCTTGGGCACAGTGCCACAACAACCAGATTATTCAGCTTCTGGACTGAACTGGTTCGTATTGATGCAAGATCACAGCTTGGACAGAGGAAATGTTTGACTGCCCACATGTTCCTGCTGAGACACACCCTGCTCATTACCTGCTCCATGCCAAGCACCACTGGGAAGGAAGAATTACTTAGTGCAATGAATCTTAGCATCACAGAATGATATGGGTTGGAAGGGACCTTAAAGATCATGCAGATCCAACGCCCCTCCCACGGGCAGAGACACCTCCCACCAGACCAGGTTGCTCAAAGACTGAGCCTTGATCCAGTCTGGCCTTGAACACCTCCAGGGATGGGGCAGCCAGAACATCTCTAGGCAACCTGTTCCAGTGTCCCACCACCCTCACAGGAAAGAATTTCTTCCTACTATCTCATCTACATCTCCCCTCTTTCAATTTAAAAACAATACCCCTCGTCCTATTGCCACAATCAAAATGTTACTTTTGCAAACTTTTTGGCCTTTTTTTTTTTTTTTGGCCAGCATTCAGCCTGTAAAACACTGTCTAAATCCACAATACCACAAGGGCAGAGAAGGATAGAGAAGCACTTCTGGACCATATAGCTTTGATGTAGCTCCAGGAATCTGGAGTCTCCGTTCTGCAATTTGGGAGAAGTGTGCAGAGCTATGGGACCAGCAGTGGCCCATAAGAAATGCCAACTGTAGCGATGCATCAAAAACCACATGTCCTTCTGCAAAGCTTTGGCACCTGACTCCAGTGCCCTGATACCATAGGATGGGGAACCCCTAAACCCTGCCTTGAGGGAGATATGGCACTGAAGTTACGCATTTTGGCACATACCTGGCACTTTCCATTCTGGCAAAGGGCTTTCAGTTCTGCTGATGGAAAAAGACATATTTCACATAGGCAGAGGTTGAAATTTAAAAGGTATTTTAGCAGCCAAGACATTTTCTGACCTTTCCGCTCCTGAGTACCTATTTATTATAATGTCACACGGTCTGTTCTGACTAATATCATGGTTCCCCTGCCTTCTGGGACATTAGGGCCTGCTCCATCCACACAGAGTTTAATGCATAATCACAGAATTAAAGGAGGTAAGTGGCTTCTTCAGAGTCCATTTACCATTTCATGTATGTACTAAGAGTTATGAACTGTTCATTGATGGAAACCAAGAGTACCATCTCCATTATAAAGAAGTACTCAACACACTGATACTAAAAACAGATAAACATGTCTCTTTAAAACAATTTTAGAAAGCAAAGTCAGCTTGCACTGAACAGAGGATACTATATCTATTCAGTAGATAAATACTTATTCTTTTCCTGATCCTCTGCAACTGATTGTCAAGAAGGACTGGTGTGTCTTCTGCTGGGGTGGGTAAGTGAAAACTAACACACTCTAAATACTCCCAATATTTTGGAAGGTACCTAAAGGAAAACCATGAAAGAGCTTTACACGTATAGTAAGTAAATACTCCTGATATGCTTATAAATTGGGATTATTTTTTTTTAAATGAAACAATTTTAAAGGTACTTAAAAAAAGTAGTAAAGTTATAGATTTTCTAAAAGGGGATGATATACAAGACCACAGAATGCACTATTTTATTTGCACACTGCCAAACGGACTGCTCCCCCCAGCAATGCTCAAGGATTTTTACAGTCAAGTCTTTTCATCGCCCGAGACTATCAGTGGAAAGAGTATAGTAACAACATTTCTTTGGTGAAGAGAGACTGAGGACACTATGCAGGAGACCAAGATGTATGGCCCTTATCTCAAGAGCTCTGTGCCAACGTGCCCTCAGGCCTATGTGATTTGCCACACTGAAGTTAAACCAGACACGATCACTTGCCAGCCCTGCTAGATATCTTTCACAGAAATACAGAGATGTTCAGCAGTCTTTGCTCTTAGAGCAAAGCAGCCTTTGTTCTAGGCCATCTTAACAGGATTAACAGCAGGAGGTCAGGGATACCACCCTGAGGAACCCAGGAGAGCAGTAGAGAGCCCTACTATTCAGGCTAAACTGCCTTCGACATTCATTATCAATGCTATAATTTCATTAGAAATTATTTTTGCATGTTATTGTTGTTGTGTGTAGTTGTATTATTGTTACAACAAATCTTTGTTACTCAGCACAAAAAATGCCATCAAACCACACATTCCAGCCACAAAAATCCTCTCTATCCTCTTCTTTTTAGTAATTGTGATCTGGGTCCTAGATAACTTCCAGCTACAAACATTTCTACCCTGAAATCCCTGTCGATCAAGGCTGTTAGATCTGAAGTTTACCCACTCTGCATTTTTGCCCAAATGCCAGCTTCACCTCTGCCTAGGCCTTTTCAACTGCTTTAATGCCCAGCACGTTCAGGCAGAAAACCCTCTCACTCCAGTCTAACACAATCACAAGCACAAAAACCCGTGGCAAGGCTGGGTGAGACTAGTAAAGCTCATTATTTTGTACTATCCCACAGTGCAACTAAGCGCATTTTCTTGCTACGAGAGAAAATGTCAAGATCCCAAACTGGCACAGAAAAATGGGTGAAAGTTTCTGATTTGCTAGAAAGCAAAGTTAAGGAAGGTGCACGTTGCCAGAAAACTGTAGCTATTGATTTTGCCTCCAGCCTCAGTGACAGTGGTTAAAAGCCTTCTTAGTCTGCTGGAAAAGAGGTTGTAATTTAAAAAAATTCATTCTAATGTTCAGTCTTAAAGCAGCAGTGTGCTACAGCCAAATGACAGAACTGCCTTTGGGTATTAAACAGATCAAGAGGTTTTAAAGGTGGCATTTTTTGCCAGCCTGCATGTCACACCTCCTGCATTTTGTATTTGAGTGGCACCCAGGAGTAGATCAAAGATTAAAATACCTCACTTTTAAAATAACCTATTTCAGCCTTTATGGTTCCCTAGGAAAAGCATCATCCTCCTTAGAAATAAAAGATATAAATACCATACATTTATTTGAGGGGAAAAAAAAATTACTTTGTGCTTGGTGAACACTAAATACAGCATTTAAGCCTCCAGCAGGCTCACTTCATACATACCTTACCGTCAGTTTGCAACCACTTAAAGCTATGGAGAGAAGACTTGAGAGCATTTGCCAGGAAGGTATCTTGACATTTGCTGCTCAACTGCTTTGCAGCAGAAGGACGGCAGCCGAAAATGGACTTTCTTGCAAAGCAAGTGATTCACCTTCTTTACGGTCAAGCAACTCTAAGTACACCTGTGTAAGGCACTTCAACTTTGTCTGATAAGGACTACTATGGGGTGACATGACATTTTGCCTAAAATGTCTAGCCTAGGACAGCCTGCTTAGGGCTGGGCATCTAATTGACAGACATATAAGGTTAGGGGAAACCATTTTCACCCAAGATATACACATGAGAAGAGAAGACCAGGCCAGGCTGACCAGCAGCACCCAAGGGACTGGCAGGATGGGTGTCCTGCTGGCAGGGCCTCCAGGACATAGCTGGGACAAAAGCAGGACACCTGAAGGAACCTCATGTAGGATGCAGGGGGGCACTTGGCACGCATCAGTCCCAGCAAGCCAATGTTTGGGGGAAAACTATCAGAACGAAGTAAACTCAGTTTTTCTGGCTACATCATAAAACCCTTCCCAGAAGTACTAAAGCTTTAATTGAATTGCTGTTTTCAGTCATTCAATTTTAAAGACCAACCTCTTTTCCGGCAATATCAGGTTTTTAACAACCCTAGTATATCAGAGCAGCATACTTTATATAATTAAACCAATCTCACAGCAATTTCCAGACTGGCTGCACAGTACAGCAGTCCCCGGGCAGTCCACAGCTTACTCAATATCTGCTCTTTGGTTAGACTGCACTTGGTGATGGTGGGAGAAATACTGACTCAGAGAAGAGAAAAAACGGTGAAATGCATCCTTTCCTGACTGCCTGGCCCCTCTCCCCCCCAGGCTATGCAGCCTTGGGTCCAAATCTCATTCCCTCATTTGAGATGTGCAAGCAGGGTTCACTAAAAAACAGGCACAAATGGCAATTGCATGCAAGTGAGGCAGCCCAGTGCTGCTGTGACTGTTGCACAGCACGGCTGGAATAAATCAAAACAACTGCCTTGAAAATAATTGGAAGTATATCTGTGTACACACTAACAAGGGATCTGGTCCCCCTATGACTTAAACAGATTTCACTTTATTTCCCTTATTTCTCAAATTCAGAGAGAGACCATTTAAATCAAATGCTACGGTTTAAATCATGTCCCTTCTCAAAACTAAAGCAAACAAATCCCTAGGTGTTATTTACTTCCCAACTCCTTTGCAGTCACTTCAGTCATTATTCAAGCATAATCACAGGAGGAAAAACAAATGTTCTTCACATAATTATATTTCAAATGCTTTACTTTCAATTCATTAAATCCCTGGTATCTTCCTCCCACTCATCATGCACCCTCTTATTTTGTTGCCCTTCAATGGCTGCTGTCTATATGGCAAGCCTTTCCAGCTAGGGAGCCACTAATACTACAAATATCATTATACTGCCATTACTCTAACACCCAGTAAGATGTCCAAGCAGCTGAAGTTATTTCCTCCAAACTATAATCTCTTGAATTTATTGACCATGAACTTGAAATGACAACTGTTACTGTGTTGCTTGCACATTTTTCCCAAGAAAGGCCATCACAATCTTTTTGAAACTTTTTTTTCCCCCCATATAAAATGTTGTCAGAGTCTTCTTTTTTAACTCTTCATTCTACTGCTCTTTTTTTTTTTCCCTCCCCTAGTCATTCATTAGTACACTTAACATCAAGGTCATTACATGAAGGGAAGGTCAGAGGTGAATGGACAGTGAGAGTGTGGCAATCTGCTATCAGTCACTGCCCTATCACAAGGTTCTACAGAAAGTCAGCAAAAGTCACCCATAGTTTTCCATAAAATGTGGGAAGAGTGTTCTATCCTCCAACCCCAGAGGTATTCTGAGACTCCCCCACAAGTCACTAAAACAGTGCCTTAAAGTTTCAGTTCTAGATCATTAACTTTTTTTTTTTAAACAATTTTTCAGAACTCCCAAACATGACCACAGATAGAAATCACGATAATCAGGATTAGGATTATCAGGATCCAAATAATCAGGATCGAAACACCTATACTTCTGGGTGTTCTTTTTTTTTCCAGAGAGTATTTATGTTTTTGTCCTGAGCTTTCACAGGTATCTTCCAACATAGTACCAACAGAAGACAGCACTGCACACATCACACACACCATGTAACTAAAGCAGTCCCCAGAACTGAGCGACATTTGGTTCACGCAGGGACTTGTAAAGGGAAACTGTTCAAACAGTGCTGTGGACATATAAACAACCAGAATAAATATGGAAGTAAAAGTGGCTATTAAGATTTTATGGTACTGGTACTGCAACACTAAAGTGGCTTGTAAAACAAGGTGATTTCAAAGCACCTGAAGCTGGAGTAACATACCAAACCAGGTGTTGGTTTGAAGAAGATTAGAACAGCACTCATGCAGGAGCAACTCTCCTGCCCGATTTACTTTACTGTGGATTCTGGGGGAATTGGGGCTTCACTCTGAAAATCTAGTCGTCAGTTTGTTTAAGTAAACATGCATTCAGTCCTAACAATAATGTTTTCTTCCCAAAGTGGTTAAGCATCATCGCGAATTGGATTAATTACAAAGTCAGCAGTCTTCCCTGATTGTTGATAAAACTCTAAAGTTGAGAGGACAGTCAGCAGTTAAAGCACTGCGGGGTGTGTGTGTGTGTGAAATCAGGGAGTATAGAAATGATGCCTCTGAAATCAGGAGGATTGTTTTGATTTTTGTTGAAGAATGATGATGCTGAGAAGGATTTGCATAGCTCCCCAGGAGCAGCTCTGATGTTCTGTTTTTCTGGCTGGACTCAGCTCAGTACATCCAACTGAGAGAATGTCACTGATTTCCTTTTTTCAAAATAAAGGATTGACAAATGTGAAAGTAGTGAGATGAAGTACCCTATGAAATATGACAAAAAGCAAAGCAAAGTCTATAGAAATCATTGTTATGTACTTACTTTTTTTTTTTTAAACTGTGTATACTCATAAAACATGGTGGCCAGCTGTTGTTCCTACACAAAGTGGTTGTCACTGCTATGATCAAAATGATAATGAGTTCCCTGACGTCAACTCAAAGTTCTAAACACTGTCTTCTAAAGCACACAAAAGACAAAGTTGAATAAATATTTCTCTATTGCTTTAAAAACAACATTTTATATGAACGGATAAAAAAATATTTGTAGACTGGTCTGTATTTTATCCATGAAAAATGCTGGATCATTTCTGAAAACGTAGAATTTTAGAGATTAATTCATAGAAAATATTAACAGAGGTGTTTTGATGAGATCATCAGAAGTGAAAGTGTGTTTAGTATCAGCATGAAAAAGCCTTCAGAAAATAAAGCGATTAACTGCATAAAATTACTGGAAAAGTGAAGAGCAGTTATTGCCTGAACTGGGCAGCCTGGTATTACTTCACTGTCTGTATCTGCTATATTGAGTGTTGAATGTTTATTTCATTAAAGACAAAAAGATGAGATCACCTCTTGGTCAAACATACTTTACATTGCCAGAGCAGGTACGTGGGAAATTATAAAACCAATGTTGCTGGGGTTTGGGTTTCTGGGGTTCTTTTTGTCTGGGGAGGTAATCAGTGCTTAACATTCTGCATTCTTATCCAATTAAATCTATCATGGTATATATGAAAAAAGCTTTGCAACTTTTGAGTGCAGGGCTTAATCTAGCAGTAGACACACCGCCACAGCACAAAGTAGGAAAATAATAACTGAGCAGCAGCACTGACCAGGATAATATGAAAATAACTATGCTACTTGTATAGCTATTTTTTACTGAAAATAATGGCTGATTCTAACCATGTACAGAAGCACTCCCTACAGACGCTGAAAGGTGCAGCCAGCTACCGACAGCCAGATGATACCAATGTTTCTTCACCTTGGTTTTATCCAGCTTTTAATCCTCAGTCTGCTTGCAGGGGTGACACCTTTTATCCAAACAGAAATAAGCCTCATCAGGTTTCTTTCTCATCCTACATTTTGCAAGCCAGTCTGAAGGATTCTTTCACTTATCCTGATTAAATCCTTCAACTTTGTTGTAACCACTCTTACTCTCAAGAGCACCCTGAGAGCCAAACACTGGTGCTAACCAAAACAGAGCACTAGATTGGGCAGAAATTCTATGATGCATGAGACCACTTGAAGCCTTTCAAGTGGTAATTTGTAAGAGCATTGCAAACCCTTTCCTATCTTCTTCTCTGCAAGAAAAGGAGTATTTACTTACAAACACAGACTCTGGATGCCTAGAGAAGCAACAGACAGAACATAACCGCTACAAGGAGCTTCCAAAATTTAACCCCACTATTTTCCAACCCTCACTGCTAGAAAATTAAACTCCCCAGAGAACTGCACAGGCCCAGAGAATGGCACAGCACTCTAGGATCTAGGCTCCTACTGTGGAGGCTGTGAGAATCCACTCTTGGAAGTAAAAAAAAAAAAAAAAAAGAAAAACCCCTTCTTAATGACTATACAAATTTAAAGAGATGAAGAGAGCAACAAGATTATCATGAATTTACAGTGACTTAGTTCCCACTAAAATCACAACAAAATTGATTCTCCTTTACACACTCATTTTATGGTAATCCATAAAAATGAGGTAGAAATATTTAAAGGCCCCTTATACTACCATAGCAGCGTAAAGTCCCTAGGGCATGAGAATCAGATGTCATATGCACATAGGCAAATAAAAGCAAAATGCCCTGAAGTGACTACATCTATTTTTATCATCTATGTATACAAAGAGATAACAGCTACAGGGCTGAATAAAAATAAAACTCTGGTCAGCCTATAGCTGTCTATCCCACTTGGGTTCTTTGATCTAGAAGGTAGCTGAGGTGCCTGAATATTTTAAAAACTACAGTATAATCTTGATCTGTGTGAAATTGACAGTAGAATTGGAGAAAACCTGAGTTTTGGCAAGCTGTTAGAAAAGGGAGGTATTTAGCAGTGAAAAATGCAATATTTAGAGACTTGCAAGTCATAGGCCTATCTTTAGAAAGTGCTATGGCCCTACAAGCTGTGCTTTTTGAGAACTAAGTGTCATAATTGAAGTAAGGTTTATATAGTACCTCTTTGGAAGAAGACAATAAATTATATTTGCTTAAAGAATTATTTGTAAAAATAATTTTTCTTCTCACTTAAGTAAAGGATTACATGGAATAGTTCCATCCCGAGTTCCATCCCCTGCAGATTTCAGAAGTCTCCTCACATCCAGGGAGCATTTTAGCAAGGCCATACTACTGAGAAGAGCAAGCAGCACCGTCAATGCTTGGCAAGAGTCTGACAGAAGGTCCAGAGAGAAACACTTAATGCCCATGTCTTATCCCCAGAGAAAACCACTGGGGCAGATAACCCTGCCATTACACCACCAAAAATGCACTAAACCTGCAGGGACCAGAGCTGCTCCTCTGGAAGAAAAAGCAATTATGAAATACCATGTATTTTATAACTGAGTTTATTCCCAAGAGATGTAAGCAGAGCAGCACATGCAATTAGAATGGAAAGCTCTTCAAACCAGTGATACCTTCTGTCTCACACTAATTTATGCCAGTTCAGCTCTGTTGCCTTGTAGTACAAAGCTTAACCAAGAGGGACTCAAGGCGTATTAGTTTTATCACACCTTCCGCTGCTATAAAGTAACTTTATCATCCTATCCACTGCTATAAAGTAACTTAGTCAACTTTATCTGCACAGTCACTTGTACGCTTCAGTACTACCCAACTCATTAAAAGACCAAATACTTTTCTAATTTTCTCTATCTTTCTCTTCTCTGGTGCCTGTTCTGTAATATTTTTTTTGTCCTTTTCCTTTACATAAATCAGAATTATGCCTGCCTTTGATTTATCTTGCAAGGATTTGGGTGGTTTTGGGTTTTTTTGGTTTTGTTTTTTTGGGTTGTGGTTGGGGCTTTGGGATTTTTGGTTGTTGTTTTGTTTGGGTTTTTTTAAAAAGAGGAATGCATAAGACTAAGAAGGAACATAAAGAACACATTTCTATGAACTCATACATTCTAGTCAGAGTAATGAAAGGAAAGCCATTGCAAATAAACAATTTAGTGATTTCTTACTAATGTCACAGGAAGTTTCTTAATGTAGCATGATACTGCCCGCCAGGAAACCCCAGAGAGAACCAATAGATTCAGTGTCATTACAGAGCTGTCGTCCACGTATCCTAATATTAACTCTAGCTAATGTTAAGGAGGGTGATTAGAACAGTGGGAGAAGGCAAGCTTGACCCCCTGGGAAGCAAGTGGAAAAGCACTGGCAGTCTGAATTTTGACTGTCTTCTGAGTCGGAATTTTTTTTTATTATTTCCTTTAAAGTAAAGCCACAGGTCTTTTGTTCAGCAACTCTGATTTGTCTTACAGGGATAGGTAAAAGCTTCATCCAAGGCCAGGGCCCCTCTGTGCTATCAAAAGGAAGGGCAACAAAGATTGGTTTATACTGTAGATGTCAATACAGTGTTGAGGAGTTGTATGTCAATACAGTGTTTACGGGAGCTAGAGCAGATGTCAGAAAAAAAGAGTGAGATGATCTGCTTATTTTCCCAGAGGTCATACATGGTTTCAGGAATTAAGATGACAGAATGCTATCACCCAGTGCAGTACCTTTCAGCCACAGGATAAGCAGAATCAGCACTTGCTCCAGGAGTGAGGGTGTCTCACAGGTTTGAAGGCCATACTCATCAGTGTATTCCCCCCCTCCAAGTGTATATTTTCAGTGAGAGGGTGCTATGGTTCAATCTGACAAAAACAAACATACAATCTGAAAAAAACCCTTCCTACATTACACAAGCACCATTACTTTGTGGAACATCTGACACGAAGGAGACACAGGCTTTGTTGTACTAGGCTACAACACTCAAGCACTACAGTGTGAATGTTCTGGCTGCCCTCGTATCCTATCCAAGCATTTAAGAAGTTACATCATGGAAGGATTGCAGGATGGAGTGAAGTGGCAGGTAGAAAGGCCCAATTAAGTGATGGAGCTGGTTTAGGTATAACAGGATTTCACAGAAGAATCACAGGACAATTTAGGTTGGAAGGGACATGAGACCAATCTCCTATTCAAAGCATGATGCTTTTAACAAAGTTTGCAAGGATTATCTCAGATACATTGTTGAAGAGCCACAGGAAGACCAACAGACACTGTTCTGCACCTTTTCTAACCTCGGAGAAACACTTAAAATGTATGAACATACCCATAAACATCCACTTCGACACAATCCACATGCTGCTGCTGTTACTAGAAACACTTATAGGAGTAATTCTATTGTTCACATAGATGTTAATTTTTAAAAAAAGTCTAATTAGTATTTCTATATACACACTCTTCACAATTATATCCTCAAATCTTTCACTAAAACTATCATTCTTTCACTCAAAAGTAGAAATTTCAATCAAACTGTCTGATAATTCACAATATCGAGTCTCAGAAAGAAAAAGGTACAACCTGTGTCAGAAGCAGAAATGTGGAAGCCCTTGCATAAAATCTATCTACCCTGTAGCCAGCACACAGAAGAGATGTTTATTTCTCCTTTTGATGTATAAATAAAGCCTGAGAACATGTAGTCTATCATATCCACTTTTATACATCTATATGTATTACCTGCAATGATTCACATTGGGTGAAATGAGGTTGGATCAGAAGTTTGAGTGGTGCATCTTTGATAAAAATCTTACAGATTTCCTCCTTTTGATATTCTCAGCCTTAGAAAGGCAAGACTGATATCAACCAGATTGATGTCTGCTACTACTTTAGCAATCGCAATTCCAAAGTAACTGGGGACAAAAAACCACCTGTTTCAGCACGTTTCAATATCATGTGTAAAGAACACTCACACTTTCAGAAACCTCCAGTAAATGAGAAGCAGCAAGTGTTTTGAACTAAAAACTGGAAACTATAATTTTTTTGTTGACATTGGAGCAATTTTTTTTTTATAGAACAGCATGGATACATCATTGAACTCTTATCATTGCTCATTAGACAACATGCTCGCATTCTTCACTGGAAATAAAACCACTTAAGAATATGGTAAATTACTAGCTTATAATTAATGGAAGAAAGCCCCCCCACCAGTGTTACCTTTTTTTCAAACACCACACTGATAGGTATTCCTACCTGATGAGTATGTTGTTTTGGTGCTCCCCACAACTGTTTCTTGAGTGACTGCTTGGCATTTGATGCTTGCAAGGGACCTGCCTCCAGCTCTGCTGCTCTTTACTGTTTCTGCTGTAACTTTCCACGCACAGTCAGAACTCCTCAATGCTGATTTTAAAATGATAGGTTTTCTTTTCCAGCAGTTTTTCCTGCATAGACACAACAGAAATATCAAACTGGTGAGCTGTGCTGCTGTCACTTAGACAGTGGAGGTGTCGCTGTGAAATACTATGCCAATAATTAATATGTACAGTGAAAAAAATGTAAGTCAAGCTGACTTGTAAAGGTCTGCTGTAGCATTACTACTAATTGGCAACTCACTGTATGTAATTATATGATCATGCAGCATACTTGAGTGATAATGCAAAAATAGATAATTTATAGGAAAAAAAATACTAGACAGGGTAATTAGGACTGTGCAATAGATGTGGCCTGCATTGAAGTTTGCCATGTCTCATTCATAAGCAGCCTATCTTCTTTTAAAAAAGGTTCTGAAACGTGTAATGCTTATTTAAAATTGACTCCTGCACTTCACAAGCAGGATTGCAGAAGCAGCAATATTCTTTTAGTGGAGCAACTGGTACATCCAGAAAAGATAAAGCTTAGCTCTTCTGACCTCCACCAACTGGCAGAATAAAAGGTCTTGCCAGGTAGCAGTTAACCCTTGCTGAAGAGACAAACAAATGGGTTCACACACTCAGCAGCAGCCAGTTTGCAGGAACACTATCTAGCTTTTAAAGCCCATGAAAGATCATACTACAAAACCTCCAAAATATCCAAGCTGCTGCTTCAGAGTCTGTATTTATAAAACACAGAGAGCCCTGCCAAGATGGGGCACCCAACCTTCTACTGCACACAGTAACTGCCCCATCCTGAGCTTGCACACCAAAATCCACCAGCCTCCCTGCTTCTGCAGTTAAGCAGCTCCTGCCCTAAGGAGCTTTTGCATATTGTAGCAACTATTTAATGAAAAAAATAAACAAAACCAAATAAAACCACAAGCTCACACAGCCTGCCTCTGCCAGAAAAACAGCAAGGTTTGCCCTTCTTCAGCACAACCTCCTAAATGATCAATACTCATCTCTCACAAAGTAGCTGTAATGGTGGATCAAGAGCTCAAGAGCAGGTCTTGCCTGTGTCTTTCCTGCCTAGAATTTATCCAGTTTGCTTTTTACCACATATGAACAGCACAGAAAGATTTTACCAAAAGAGTACCCTGGCCCCACTTTACAGTAGCAGGTTTGTGGACTTATAACTCAGACTTCCCCTGTGCAAAGAATTCCAGGCTGTCAAAAACCCTGCAGAATTGTTAATAAAAATGTCTAGCGAGAAATGAAACTACTTTTAACCTGCATTTTATTTCCTGGATTCTAACTTTCTCTCTGCCTTCCCCTGCATCTACCATCCTTGTGTCTAAAAAAGTAATGGCTGAGCAGAGGTCATAAGCTGTCTTCAGCTAAATGCAGGAGGCAACTGCTCTTGCAGTTCAGGCATGTTTCACACTCATGAATTGCAGAAAAGACAAAAACTTCAATAATATAAGCATAAATCTTCTCAGAATCACTCTGGGGTAACTCTTCATCATGAGGATAAAAAGGCATTAATTGCACAGTCAAAGAAACCTCATTATATCATTTGTAATAAAAGGACATCAAGATTGAAAATCTTGGAAATAGCATGACAGCTACAATGAAGCACATGCATCATTCTAACCATAATCATTCTAACCATAATCATTCAAAATTGTAAGAGTTTCAGATCAGGGTGTCTCAGCATATTACATGCAAGCACCCTGCAAATCCAGATGAAAGCTTGGGATGCACTCCTTCCAATCTATCCTCGTTAGTGACAATACAAAGTAGTGACTGAAGAGAAAAACAACTAAGACCAAGTGTGCAGCATAGAAGCCTGTGCTGTTTGGAAATCCTCATGTCTGAACTTCTGATGGGCAAGAGCTGAAATGTTTGTCTTTCAGACAAAGCGAGGGTCAATGGACAGTGTTCTGTGCTTTGCTAATGAATCTTACTGGTTTACAGGATTTGACTGGCAACAATCTGTGGGGCATGGTGACAGCCCAGTAACTTGGAGCATTTCAGCAGGTGTATTTCTAGGATTTATTCAGGGAAAGCTACTCATATGACCCCTGCAACACCCATGGAAGAATCCTAAATAAAAGTATGAAAGTTCAAGATTTGACTTGTTTAAAATAAAAGGGGCAAGGGAGAAGAATAAAGGTTATATTTGAAAGGTTGATTTTTTGTTTTTCCTCCCCCTAAAAAAAGAAAAACCACGGGAAACTCAGCAATTCCTCCCTGTCTCCCTCATTAAACAGCTAGCTCTTCCTCTAAATGCTTGCATGCAAAACATACACAAATCTCAAAACACAAATCCCAATTAGTCTCGCACAGACATAACTTTAAGGCTCTCGGCTTCTGAATATCTGATTATGTGAAAATTTAAGCTGCTCTTCTACCCTCAGAGATAAACGGATTATCTTTTCCAAATGACAAAATGCACAGGTTATAGTTATTCATATTGATGCCCTTCGTGACAATCAGAAGTAATCAACAGCAATCAGATCATTACAACAGAGCAGGCTGGGCAAATATGAAGTGCTGAAATTCAGCCTCCCTGGGAAAACAAAGTCACATTACCATACACGTAACAAATGTTGATTTCTGATTGTCTTATAGCTGGGGATATTTCTAAAGACTGTTTTCTTAGTTTTAGATCCTCTGTGCTTTTAGCCTCTCTCCTTGGATCCAGTTCTCAGCCTATGTATGCGATATCAGTCTTCATGGCTCAGGCCCAGCACTAAGGTGAACATACTAGAAATCCCAACTCATTTCCCATTACCTTTTCAGCAAGGAAGAATGGCATAAACCCATCCTCACCAATGCTGTGATGACCACAGAGAGCTGAGCAGATGCAGAGGGCATATCACCATTCAGGATCAACTCACCATCTGGGCTACTTCTTCTGAGCATGTTTGGAGGGGGCTCGTCAGCCCTGATGAAACATGTGCCAAAGAGTGATCTGTTCAGGTCTAACAGGCAGTAAAGTGCTGGATATCATATCTTGGTCCGTGTACGCTCTAGATTAGTTCACAGGAAGTGCTTGGAAACTCATCTTACAGCTGTGGGAATAGATAAGAGCATAGATACAGTTAGGCAATGTCTGTGAATAAATGTGTCTCGCTCACTGCTTTATTATGAACATGAATGGGTTGGGATGGTCCATTCATTTTGGACGTTTCTGTATGAAAACAAATTACCCACCACCAACATACAATATCTGCAGAGATTAAAGAGAAGCAGACACTGGATACTAGCTTGTCTCTTCTGCACAATTCTTTGCAGACAAGAAGCATGGCAAATAAACTCTCGAAATATCTACTAAAAAATGAATCTTCATATAATTAAGTACATTCCATTTAGAAACCTTCAGCTTTTAGACTATTTAGACAGTTTTCAGAATAATTATTTGAGAAGTCCAAGGGTAGAGAGCTACCAGTTTGGACGTTGCAGCCAGCATGATTATTTTTTTAAAACTTACAAATTAATAGATGAACACCTATTATCTGGTGAAGGCAAAATGATTTCTGACAGTTACGAGTACTAAACTATCACGGTTTTCACTGTTTTCCTCACTGATTACAATCTCGCATTTCTATAGCCACAGGACCACTTATTTTACTAGGAAAATAATACCAGCAATTTATTTTTTACAAGTTTTGCAAAGCATACACTTGGCAGTGGTTGGAAAGCCCATCAGGTTAAAAATGCCTGACCAGAGACCAATGCCTGCAGCTTTGACAGGAAGAAAAAGAAGAGAGAAACCATCTCCATAATGCCTCTGCTGCTCCAACATCACGAGCAAATCCTGAATTACAATACAGATGTGGCTGTCCCCTCCTCCTAACAGCACTACTGCTCTCTCAAATAGCAAGCTTTCTCTTAGTAACAGCTCGTAATCCTATCAGCAGTGACTGAACTAGAGAGTATAGGGTCATAGAAGTCAAGCACGCAAAGGGTGATTTTAAGTTATTTACAGATTGGATTTCCATCTCTTACAGCCACTGTCCTCACCACCCAGCCACATCGCATAAACCCAGTCAAATAAACAGAGCCCAGCAGAGAAAAGGGAATACTGGTGAACTACGTGTCCTGTAACATTAGCTATCTTAAACCACAAGAAATGTTTTTCATAAATTTATCACCCCTTCAATTTCAAAGCCAGGTAATAATTTGTAGGGCTTCCTATGCATGAAGCACAAGCAAGCCAGTTCAGTCATTCAAAGATCACCATGATTATAAAGCGGCAGAACAAGGCAATGGTGAAAATCTATGCTTGCAACCAGACAAATACACAGTAGGTAAGAGAACAAATCAAGTTCTTCCTATGTTCATGAATTACATCACAAAACTAGTGTTTTGGAGCATGAGATGTTTGCATGCTCTGGTCAGCCAAGTGGAAAAGGCTTAGAAGAGGCTCAGACACCCACGTGGGAGGCTGTGCAGATGCATCACCTCACAAGCGCCTGTGTTCTTCCTCACCCAGGACGTTGGATTCCTTGGGTCTCTACCACAGGGCACGTCAGCCAGGCACAGCCACAGCCCACAGGAGACACCGGGACTGCAGCTGTGCCCTGCCCTAGGACACAGGAGCTGTTCTGCAGCTGCACAGGGCCAAAAATGCTAACATACTGTGCTATGACTACATCCAGCTGTGAAAGGGCCCCATCTGCACATCCTTAAAAATTTTCCACTCAGAAGAATGTAAAATGCTTTTAAAGTACTATCAAAGATGTTCATATAAATAACATTTCTATAGACAGATTGCCTGCAGTTTAAATTTCACCTGTAGCTTGTAGCTGAAGCATTACCATAGTCACGTAACAGCTTTTCTGCAGTTCTACTGTATGACAGAGTAACCGGCAACACAAGCACTACTGAAAAGTGATGTTCTGTAGCACACCCACATTACCAATAAGCCCTAAACCTCCTTAAATAACTGCAGAATAAGGAAGACTTGTTCCCTTTGCCTCCGAGGATGTAACTAAGCTCCAATATTTTCTTTTATATTGCAGATAAATCTGTTTTCCAAGGAATGCAAGAAGGCTCAGAAAACTCAGGACTGATGTGCAATAACTGTAATACCCAATGCTGTCACTTGATGTCTCTGTGCTGAACAAAATCCCTGTCAGGGATGGTCCCCTGCCACAAGGCTGCAAAGTGAGCAGTGGTGGGAGCCAATTTGGCTTTCTGCGCTGTATCTCTTAAGCACCCACCTCTCCGAGCAGGCATCTATGCAGTATGATACAGACAGTGGCAACTGCAAGACAGAGAAGAGGGAAAAAAACCTGAAGATACATAAGAATATGCAAGATGACCTTAAAACTAGTAAGGTCAGTAAGAAATAGATGCACTAATATGTTGGCAGTAAAGAGAAAGTATATGTCAGTTACTTAGGAGGGAAAATGAGCAAACACGTAATGAAATGCTGAAATGTTAAATGTTAAACCTTAAACTATTCAAATATGAATACCGGTCAGTCATCCTTAGGAAGCTGTGTTGGAGAATGGATGAGGAAAACTTAAGTACAAAGACATCTGCTTATTTCAGAGCTTATTTCAGAGCTAGCTAGTTAAAAAGTAGGTCAGATATGTTTTCAGTACACTTGCACAGTGTTTGACATGACATTGGTACGCCAGAAACCTGTCCACCAAATATACTCTGGCTTAGAGGATTTTTGAGTTAGAAGCAAGCATTACTGGGGCCCTTCTGTGGTTACGCAGGAAAACTGAGAGATGCACTTATTGTTAATGATCTTCCATCCACAGACTCACAAGTACAAGCATCTCACATGCTGATCCATATGAGCATTTAGGAAATTTAGGGGGCATCTTAGGCCTCCACACAGAAGCCATGATCCTCCAGTAACTTCCCAACGCTTCGTTCCCTGCTCTTCCCTGCATCTTGCAGACAAGAGCAGACACAGATTCTTCAGCCCTACTAAATCTGTCTTGTGGTGGAAAGCAAAGTTAAAAACCTAATCAGCAGATGGAAATTGCCATATGAGCTTGTCTGAAGCCCAGCCAGTAACTCAAATGAAATTAAATATACCTGGTATGGGCTTGATCGTTGATTTTATTTTCAGGTAACATGGAACAGTATGCAAATCTAAACTCTAAACATACTACTTAGTCCTTTCAATTTTAACAAGGCTATAAAACCTGTATCATAACTTCAGGGTGTAAGAACAGAGCAATAAAATAATCTATCACCAGTTATTTATTTTAATATAGATTGCATTCCTAATTGTTTTCTACGATTTTAAAACAATTTGCCATTCACTGAACTCAACAAATGAGATCTTTGAAAACACAGCTATTAAGAGAGATTAATAACAGCTTCTCACCTCTTATCTCAGGAGCCCAGGATATTCTCCCGCTATTGCTATTCCTCTCAATATACTCTTTGTGCAGAATTAAAGAAAAGGGCATGAGAACGTGGAAGCCATAAGCAGTTTTCAATTGTAAAGATATGGCAAGATAGGCAATAACGTTTTCCTTCAAAGCATAGCCTATTTAGTCCAGTGAAATTATTTTGGCTTTTAAAATTGTAAATTCATTTAAAACTAGAAGTCACTGAGCATTCAAACTGCAATGGTACAGTAGTAGTCAGGTGCCTTCTGATGCTTGCAAAACTCAATGTTAACAGATACATTGTCATAGTGTTAATGTCTTGTTTCAATGCTATCTTTCATTAAGATTTGTTTATTACCAAGGAATATAATCCTTCTAACTTTAGCCTCCTTATGCTATTTACAGTATTTTGGATAATCAAGATACTCGAATTTTTGAAAAATGAGATTTCTTCAGAGAAAGCTCAGAACAGTCCTAACAAAACTTAATTGCTCTGAATACATTTAGCTGCCTTCTGAATCTATACAGCTTTTCCTTTATTTAGGGAAATAAACAATGAGCAGTTATGAAACGTCTGTATCAGATGCTCCAACGTAAGATAAATGCTGAGACTTAGAGTCAACTATATAATTGGAGGTCAGCTGATGTTTACTCGGAGAAATCCTGACAATTTTTCTATAAAGAGTACAGCAGCTAATGCAATGCAATACATATATAAAGAAGAAGGTTCAAAGCCAGTGAAATCTCTTTGGCAACCTAACTACAAGGTTGTCATTCCTTTTGGATCAAGGTTAATCTACACATAACCATTAAATTCACACACGTGCATTATCAAGGATCTATTTTACAGCTTCTCACTCCAATAATCTGAAGCATTACCAGCTGAGCAGGGAGCAGCGTGACATTTCATATCATAGACGTGGAAAAGCAAGACAGGATTTGTACCGTTATCTCTGGCTTTCATGCTGTGTTTTTAGTTGTACAGGAGTAAGATCAGCAGGAATTGTTTAGCAACACGTAGCAAGGCAAAGCAATAAAACCATAAAAAAGAACACAGAAAGATTGGGATACTATTGGTTTTTTTCCCAGCGAATGATGGATGCTATTTCTATACAGCAACAGAAGCATTAACCCATCTCCTCAAAAAGCTTAGCTAAAAGGTGAAGAAGGTAAGCCTCAGCATTCCCAAATGCTGGAAATCAGTGAGTGCCCAGCCTATACCCCCCACTAACAAGATGAAATTTGTATTTAATTTAGTAGACTTTGCTGTACTAACCGACAGATATCTAACTAAAAGATACCAAGTTTTCCAGTGAACAATCCTGAACCACAGAGGAAAATTAGAATCTTATTCTACTCTTAAAACTTCCAGGAATCACATAAAAACCATAGTGGTAGTAAAAGCCACATGCTTTGATAAGAGTAGACAGACTACTATGTAGCTTAACAAACAGAGCAAAACAATAGTGGTTTTCCACCACTTGAAGAATTGGCCCTCTTCCTCTACGATAATGTATTAGAATATACCGTTTGCTGCAAACATGCCGGGCAATTTGCGAGAGCACTGGAAAACTGCACTCGCTTAAAACTCTAAGGAAAGGCAATGATAAATGGAAGATAAATGCCAACTTGAAAATTGTTTCCTCCACAACCAGAGAGAATTGCTTTAAGGCATATTAAATCTAGGCTAAGTGCATTTAGCGACCCGCTAGCATTTGCTGCTGAAAACAGCTGGATTTGAAACATTAAGCTTCGGCTTTGATTAACTATCCAGTAATCTACGAGGGCAGCTCTAAGACACAGAACAGATTTATCTTTAAAAGGAAAAAGAAAGCAAAATGTTTCCTCTCATTAACTCTTTTTAAAAGCTAATTGGAGAGGCAGCAAATACATAGATCAGATTAACAGAGAGATGAGGCACTGACATTATTCTTTTTTTGCAGCAGGAGTAAACAATGTCAATTTTAGACTGTTTGTCCTACTTTAGTATTACCAGAGATATTTTTGGTGCCCAAGATTAAACTCACAACAGCAGCATATGTAGCATATGCAGTGCATTACTGAATGGAAAGTCAAAGCTGGAGGCCGAGCAGTCTGTCTTACACTTAAGGAAATCCACAAGATCCTCCAAGATCTGTCCAGCAGGAAATGGCTGTACTGATTACGTGAATGCTCCCCAGGAACACTCACATGGATGCAGAATGAACACAGCACCAGGCACTCAGAAACCGAAATGTGCCATTCACAAACAATCCAGTAAATCAGGTTTAAAATAGGCTTTAAAAGAGATATCAGAGAATTGTAAGTTCAGTGAGTTTATGCATTGACACATGCTTTCCAAAGTGGCATTTTCACAGACTGAAGCAACGCTGACCTCAGTATATTACAAAAGGTAATTACCTGGCAGTAAGTCACACATTTTTGCTAAGGAAAGCGACAGGCTTTTTATAAAGACCTGCATAGGAACTACGCACTTTAAATGGGACAAAGGTTAAGCTTCCTGAATTCACATACAAAACCAACAGCACATTTAAACATCCCACGTGGTGCCTCATCTCACACAGCCAGAGGACCCAGAGTTTCTTCACAGGGATCTGGTGAATGTGGGGAACCCCAGAAGTGCTGAGGGACAGCGAGTGTTGCAACTGGGACAGAGCACACAAGAGCACGTGTGGCCTGGGCACAGAAGGGACCTCCAGGAAGGCTTCTACTAGCAAGGAGGCTCTGCCTCTACTTCTCTCCCTTCTGGCACAAGGATGTGATTTGGAACTACAGTTTTAGCCAGACTCCCAACATGTTTCAGCCCATCTAAAAGAACCGAAACTACATGGAAACATGGAACCCACGTACCCTGTTTCTTTTTTGCGGTAGCTTTTCTGAATCCCATAAAGGCCATCTCCCTGCTAAGAAGTTCCGCTCTTTTCAAACTAGAAAAAAATGACACTGGCTTCAGAAGACTCCCTCAGGCACGTTTTCCACGTGCACAATTCCTCGATGCAAAATTTCATTGACATGCCTTCGCCACTCTGCCAGCTGTCTGCTCGTGCCATGGTCTTAACCTGCTCATACTTCTCTGAAAGGACAAATGCAACAAAACCTTCACATCATTTAATGCAACAGCGCAGCTGGGACCAAGACTCTCAGGTCTGTACAGGTAATGTGGTAATGTCTGCTCTGCTCTTGTACAGACTGAATCTCAAAAAAATGGTGGTCCTTCCACCCACAGCCCTGCTGAGTGACTCATTAGACTAAGGGGACTGCTAGGCTATGGGATTAAATGCCAAACTGAAAACGGGTTCATGGATCTTTCCCTTCCAAGGACATTTCTCCTGTAATTGAAGGGATTATCTACTCAAACAGGGCTTCCAGGCCAGGAAGGGAGCAGCGTCTAAATGCAAATACAGGTAAAGACAATTACTTTTCTTGCCACTTCAAACCAGAGGCTTCGGCTGGAACTACTCAGCATGAAGTCAGTCAACATGAGGAGAAGCCTTTCTGACAAAGGCCATATTCTCTGCCAGGATTTAACTTTAAATGGATCCAAGTGTAGCCTGAAGTAAACTGCAGCATAACTGCACTACACCGATGAAGCCGGGGCAGGGATGATAACAGCAAGCTTTTCACCCAGGAGGAAAGGACACAGCTGCATAGGCAGATGCCAGTAAGAACAACACAGTCCTGATCATGTCATGGTCCTCACAGGCCAACCAGATGTCTAAACAGCATGGAAAGCACTTCAGAAAAAGAAACATGCTATCAGAAGAGCCAAAATCATATTCGCTGCTTATTCCCATTTTCTTTAACCTGCACGAGGCCTTCTGAGTGGGTACTTATGCACGCTCTTTTAGGAACTAAGAGAATTTTAACCTTCCTTTCTGAAACTGGCAAAAGGAGATAGGGTTTTCAGCATACTGAATACTCCCCTTAATCCCATAGCTCAACACCAGCTCTTTCAATCAACTAAGCGTAATTCTCCTCATCACTACTTCATGTTCAGGATCACAATGTGTTGTGTTAATGCCAACATTTGCAGTACTGAAGGTAAAATAGGTTGGAGATAAGTAAAGTAATTCAATAGACTAAAATACTGGTGAGGTTTTAAATACTAGTATCTATCAACACTATCTTAATTTTACAGGGTGCATACGTGGGTATTGTAAAAATCCCTTGCCCTTGGGAAGGACTGCAGCTTGCTTCAACATTACAGCACCAAAGATTTTCTCAATCTTTCCTGAGAGCATTGGAATGATTCTATATATTTCCTGACTTATCTTCCAAATTAATTCGGAGCTGCAAATACGGCTCTAGAGGCTGATTCTGCCTAAGTCTGCACTCCGTTTAATTACGCTCAAGGAAAAGCAGTAGCAGCTGAGGACAGAATGCTCCTGCTCTGCCAAGGTGGTGTTCACCATCACTGGGAACAAAAGTAACGGCACTGCAGGTGCCAGGACACAGGGGATTCGACTATTTTAACAAAGCCCTACAAACTCACTGGAAAGGGCACTGCAAGTGGAATGGCATGTTCATATACTCAAATACTCTTGGCCTCTAGATATTTGTAAGTCTTGGAATACCTCATGGAGAAAAAGCAAATGCTGTTTGATACCCCAAACAGTTCAACTGACATTTTGGAGCTTGGGAAAAAAAACCCCACATGACTAAAAGCTACAATCAGCAGCTTGGCATTGGGCCATCCAGTCATAAGCATGATTTATATTACATCTGGCTCCATCAGATACTATCCCTATAATAGAGCTATCGGCACCTTAGGAGCAAAACCTCTTTTCTGATGCAATTTTCAAGGTCACCTTTGTAGCACACCAGAAGTTTTAATTGAAGAAAACTTATGTTGCAGGTCATCTGCCTCAGTGGGGTTCCGAGTCTTCAGCTGAACTTTAACCTATCCTCATTTCCATGCTACACTGACATTTCCATTGTCCACATTTATCTCCTGTGCAGTTCATTTGCTCAAAAGTCACCCTTTGAGATTAGTGATGCTTAAACAATTTTCTACCAGCTCCCAGACTTCTTTTTTGTTTCTTTTTTTCATTAAGTAGCTTTTTAAAAAGTCACTTTCTAGATATTCTGATTTCTCCTTTAAATCAGCTTTTAAACATAGCTTCCTTATGACCTGCTATGGTTTTTCAAGGTACAGAGCTGTTGATTTGACATCATAAACAGATATGAAGGCTGAAGTAGGCTTAGTCCTTCTGAGACCAGGACTGAGACATTCTTCCCAGCTTCTTAATCTGTCATGTTCCGGTGACCTGTTGTTCAGAAGTGCAGATCTCAAATTAATAGGCAAAGGGAGATGAGGCAATTGTGAGGAATCATTTTAGAGCACCTAGATCTTTACTGGATGTAAATCTGTGTAATCAGGGAAACTTCAGTGATTCATGGTATGAAGACATACCTGTGTCATGCTAAAGAAGCATATAAAACTGCTATTTCTGAAGCTAAGCAGATGTCACAAACCAGGGAGCTTGTTCGTGTGGGCACTATTTTACTTGCTCTGGCGAGCGAGAAAACATACTGTTTTCAGACTACCTACACTGGGCAGCATTTGTCATTAATTATATTGAATCAGTTCTGCTTGGAGAGACCTCTAACGCCCAAGAATAACCACACTGCACCATATAACACTACTGATTAAGAACTGCTTCATCACAACAACACTTGTTCGAGCATTATCTATGTGACCAATCATCCTATTTAAAGCCAAATCCATTCCTTAGGAAATCCTCTTTTCTAATCCTTTATACCATTCCTCCACGTTCATATTAGCAGAGTTCTGAAGTTGCCATAACACACAGCTTCCATCACCAGGAGCTTTCCAAAACCCTCCTGACACTGTCTGAATGCAGCAACTGAGCTCCGTCCTCCATAGATAAGGATCTTCACTACCGCTGAAGCACGCACACGATTACTCAGCATCGGTGGCAATTCAGCTGCTGTTGAACCCAGAGCAATGACTACCAAAGCCTGCATGTGCTACAACCTACAGAGAGGTGCAAAAGCCATCTCAAGTGGAGAACACCAACTTTGATGTGATGTGCAGAATGATACACTTGCAAGCCCCTGCACCAAGCTTATTTATAGTCAAAAGCTGAAGCGCTCTCATGGAACACTGCTTTTGGCTTAATTAATTATTGGGTTTTTAGCTACATCTAGTGACTATTGTGAAAACATAATACCTATTAGAATACTTAAGCAATGAGGAAGATCATCTGAACCCAAACAAAAGCAGGTTTTCTTTCTTTCATGTTCAGATTTTTCTGGTGGCTGGGCTTTAATGCAGCTTGCCTTTTACAATCGCCTATAATTTTGCTTGGTTTGCAGTCCTGACGTCACAAAGTGACAGTAGTTCCCATTCTGCATTCTTCCCCCCCCTTTTTTTTTCATGACTAAATTACAGACAGAAAATGTTTTTAGCTTAAGTCTTCTCAAGGTAAAAATGGGGGTCTGTAAGCATAACATGTAACATAAAGGTGCACAGCTGTAACCTAAAGGTGCACAGCTTGCTTACAGCTCTCTTGCAGACAATTAGATAATTTCCTTCCTATAATATTTAAAAAAAAACCTAGATGAATGTTATTTTCCCGAAGAGTAATTGGGGGAGCAGAGGGTGGGGGGGAAGATAGTCTCCTCTCATGTATGGACAACGCAGTTGAACAATTTTCTGCTAGATCAGTAGCATTTTCCATCTCATCTTCATCTCTGCCTTTTAATTCACATATTTGTTGTCTTTTTCAATAGCTATGTTCAAGAAATATGTTGTCACATCCTTGGCATTTATATCAGGGCATTTGAGTAACTTGCCATACAACCAGAGGCTGAACAATATTACATCTCCAAGTATCCTGTCATTGCTTCATAATGCATTTACACTGATTTCAGAGGGCAGTCATCACATCCATAAAGAAATCTCTTTAAAGGGCTATTTCCACAGAAAAAAATAATTTGAAGCTTTGAAGGACCATGAAGAGCCTAAAGAAAACAGCTTCTGCAAACTTCCTTCCACAGTCTTTCAAAGGAAAAAGCAGTTGCTTCTGCATATTGTGGGAACTGAATTCAATCTCAAGGACAGAATAATGTGTGTTATTATCCCAGGCAAAACTATTTTAGAAAAACAAGTGCTGAGACACTTCTGGCTACTCTGGTACCAAACTATAAGAAAATAAATGTTAAATCAATTTAAATTGTAGCTCCCAGTACAATCCATATGATCCAGCATTTGCTGAGGTAGCAGTTCACAGAGAGATTCATGTGTTGGTCAGTGTTGGTCTGATTCAGCACATCATCCAACAATCAATACCTCCCTTTCTGATATTCCAGCAAGTCTAAAACTGTATTTGAATAATACGCAGTTCTACGCACTGCCAAATCTGACCCCATTTCACATAAGTCACTGCTTTTAAAGCCAACTGTTCTGTGGATAACAGATTGATCACTTATCAGTTAAGCCCATACCAGACCAAGAGTTATTCAGACCTTCCTTATTTTCCTCCACCAGCCACAGACAAATCACTTACTGGGATATAATTATGTAAAGTTGCACATTATTGTTGCTACTGGTACCTCCCAAATGCTAACTGGTCAGGCTCAGCTACACTCTAAGCCCTGAACTTGCAAACAATGAAGAACAAGCGCTCCTTACTCAGAGGAAAGTAAATGTATTACATACAACAGACTTAATAGGAGTAAATCAGTAATGTATTAGAAACATAACCCAACCATGCTAGACCTGGTCTCTTCTTATTCATGGGAATTATATATATATGTATATATATATATACACACACAAATTGAAAAGGGATGTTTGCATTGCAGGGGACATTACAAGGGTATATTCCTTTAACTACAAACTTACCATAGCAGCTTCTGCAACTGCAAACACCTGTGTATCCTTAAACACCTGGAGTACTGCTTTCAACAGACTTGTGAAACAGGAGTGAGCACAAACCAACCAACTCCTGCAGCACTGGTAAGAGAGAAACGTGCAATTAGATGAATTCTAAAGATTTTTCAGGTGTCTGGACCTGTTAACTGTGAAGCTATAATTAGCAATTTCTCATGATCTAAATGAAAGCTTTTTCAGAGGACACTGGTATTATCCTTTCATATCACAGGTGGGAAAGCAAGGAAGTGTGCAAGGTAACCACAGCTACATACTAAGCCAATAACCAAATCAAGAATAAAACTTCCTCCTTAAATTCCAATTCCAAACTTTACATATGAAAAATCACAGATTACAATTTGGCTGGAGCCTCCATCAATTTTTTATTACCTTTAAATTCCAATACTAACAGTAGAACTAACAGCATAGGCATCTGAGCCTCTGTTCCCTGCCCTTGGCCAGCTACTGGAATCATACACCAAGACATATAGTGGCATATTTTTGTAAGCTTTTTCTCTTTGTTGGGCAGGCTTTTGAATTGATTTGCAATTTTTGCCTCACAGCAAAATTACATGCCAGATTACAATTACATCAAGTAAGTGTGCTTTACTGAGTTTCCTTTAAGATTAAGTAATGTTTTTTTCTCATATCTATCTCAAAAATAACTACTATTTTCCAATTCTTCCATATGAATGTTTTGTTACCTGTCTATTCTAATACCTTTCCTAAACTGAGCACATGTATGTGACTTCACATTTGGTTATACATTGCATACATCAAACCACAGAGAATAAGAAACTGCTTTGAAACTAAGAAATACCTGAATCCTTCTCAAGCCTGCAGATAACAGAACCAAAATAAAATCCACATTTCCAAACCACATTTCTCAAAGCAAATGTTTCAGCAAAGGCAGTTTTCCAGACAAAAAGTCAAGGTCCATCCAGCACAGGAAGAGACAGATCCTCAAGCAAGGACTGCAAAATAAATCCAAGATCCATCCAGAAGATAGAGCCACCTACACTGTGCCTGGTGCAGGGGGTGGCCACATACCCAGGGCTGACCTTAAATTGGACTCCTGGGTCCCTGAGCAGGGGTGGGGGCTCCAGGTGAGGCTACTCAGCGTCATTAAGAGCTATTAGTGCCTACAGAGCCCTGATACTGTGCTTGTGAAACCAATATCTGCAAGAATTCAGACTTCTCATTCTCTTTTTTAGGAGCTCAATGTAAAGATGTGATTTTTTTTTTTTCAGAGAAGACAGATTTATGCTTAGAGCAGTGCAGGGACCCTACGAAGTATGTCTCTTTGCCTGCCTTAAAACTCAAAGTGATCAACAGCCCTATCTGCTCTGAGAAATCCTAGCCTAGTAATTTACCCCAACAATGAGAGAAATGAGAAATACAAGGTTCATACCATCATTCATCATTTTTACCCACCAAATGAATGAGAAAAAAATATAACCTTTAAAAGTTATTCATACCTGAATGCTGAATTTGCTGCTGTGGGAAATTCATACTTGATGCCTGCTGGATGGTGGAGGGTTGGAATTTTTCAGCCATTTGTATACAACCCCACAGGCTCTATTAACCCCAATTCCATCTGATTCATGGAAATGATCTATCAGGAACTAAGAGTTATCAACACATTAAAAGTGAAATTTGACCTTTCAGGACATAGATAGAAACATGTGATCCAGTATTGACAACTTGCAGAAACTTACAGGAGATTCAAGGGTTTGGAGGTTTTTTTTCCCCTTTGAGGGCTTCAGTGTGGTTTCAGGTATCTCACTTCATAATATAAAGTTAACTACAGCAGACTTACGGTGCCAGAGCACTTATAACAGAAAAGTGCTTTTCCACCTCCCTTTACCCCCCACCCAGCTTAGCAGTAACTTACTGGTCTGACTCTGTGACTTCTGGAGAGGTTTATCATCTCTGACCAATCCCAGGCAATCCAATTAATGTGATCAATTTTTAGGCTTTTCCAGATGAGAACTTTTTCAATAGTTCACCTTTATGAAGCAGAAAAGCATTATTTTTAATGACCAGCAATTCATGTTGCCTGCCATTTTAATTGCAGAATTTAAGACTCTTGCCTGTCAGAATCAAAGCTCAAGCTTTAGACCACCCCACCAGCACCAGGAGACTTCCTTTAACAAAACAGCAGAAGGGCTGCCTCAGGCAAGAGGACCTGTGTACCACTGCTCCCTAGCAGTCTGCTATTTCTCTTCACGTTAGCAATGTTTCAGGAAAAAAACAGTGCTGGAGCAACGCAGAGCGATGCAAGTAGAGCAAGGAGTTCTAAAGTGCTGCTGCAACAACCCTTAAAATTATCAAAATTATCTGGGGGGGGGGAGTTGTTTTGAGTAGCCCCAATATATAAGAAGTGGCACTGGCTTTAGGGACTGTTATTGGTATAGCTGAAGGTTCTCAATATTTTCTTGTGTGTCTCCTGCTGACTTGTCAGCCCTATCTACAGACTTTCCTACGGCTGGTACAAATGCAGCTGAGGAGGAGTTTCCATTGATAGGCACAGACTGGTGCACCTCCATCTCACTGAAGTTAAGACTTCCTGACTTAATGTCTTTAGGCAGATCTACCCTAGAAGAGGCTAGAGGATATCAAATCCCACTATTCAAAAATGCACACCCTGAAGACAACAGGCAGTTGAAGTACTCTGGGGAACACTAGTCTTTTGACTTTCAAGTGTACTTTGAAATTGTTCTTCCTTAGCAGGGGACAGAAGAAGGCTCCTTGCCTCCCAAAGGACTCCTTCACGCAATGTTTCACATCATCATGTCTGTGCCTTTCTCACTAAGTGGGCTGAAATAAATTTATACACGGTCTAGTTTTCTGTGGGCTTTAGCAAATGACCTCTTAAATCAATCGGCCAAACAGAATAAAAACAAAAGCAAAAAATGTTCCTCTGCCCAGGAAACCAATGCAGAAAGCTCAGGAAAATCCACTTGCCCTGGCAGAAAAATGTCCCTGTGTAGTTGGAAGGGGGCAAATTTCATCATCTTCATTGTATTTATCTTTGGCTAAAGGTTGTGTCATGTTCGACAGGGAGCTACAGGCGGAGCTACAGACCTGGAATATACAGCTAGCTCTAAAAGCAGCAAAAGGTAGAAAATAGTAAGGTAGAAACCTCCAGTGGCAAGGTGATGTTTCAGGTACTGGATAGAAAAGAAACTGACAATGATTTGAGAGAGGATTAGTGAGTCTGAAAGACATATGAGCCTTAAAATAACCTTCAAATATCCAAACCCCTCAAATATCCAATCTGTCATCCTTTTCTCTTCAAAATGAACTCCCTGCAGCAAAATTATGTAAATTAGGGTACTGGTAATCTGTGAATTTTTTATATAGTTAAAAGTGTTTTCACAGGTGTGCTTCCTGGTGGCTTATGACAAAAAACTTGGTAATAAACAATTTCATTTGAAAAGGCCAGCTGGGCCTATATTAAATATTTCTTCTGGGAAAACTGAGCATAAAATTTCAAGTTCGTTTAAATAAAAGTTTGCTCAGAAGAACACTGTGGGAACAAGCAGGTTGTCCATCAGGAGACCATCCTGCTACAGCCCCCAGCCCAGGAGTTAACATACCAGTCTCAAAGGGCTTGTCTCCTCTGCCTCCCTCTACAGTCACACGGACAGAAACTCCACCAAGGGTACCTACCTCATGGCAGCTAAATTATGTTCTGGTTCACAAACAGCATTAAATCCACCATGCTGGCCTTTATGCATTATATGCCACAGGATGATATTTTTCACAGTGAGCTCCTAGCAATTTACTTTGATATCTGTATTCAATAGCTCAAATGACCTCCGAGCACCCAATTTTTTTCCTAAAAGTCTTCTGGAGATTGCATTCTAGCTGATTAATCCATGAAACCGAGAGATGTCAGTTTTGGCCGAACAGCCCATTCTGCCCGAGTTAGTTCTGTGGCATTGTGCCTGTGTCACAGACCCCGTTCGGTGAGGTTTTTAAGATTCTTACTGTTAACAGGGTTTGATTTCAAAAGGGCAATACCATTCCCTGCAAATTTTATTCTCTACCAAATATAAGCAATAGCAACCTTAGAAAAGGTTGGAACTTAGCTTATGTTTTATTCCTCAAGGGCTTGTAATTTTGGAACTGAGGGCTGCCCCTTCCCACACAGCCATAGCCATGCCACAGTCTCCTATTGCCTCTAATTCGTAGACATGGTTTCTAACTGCTCCATGAAATGCAGACCACCACCGTTTTGAACTGGGAGCTGATAATTTGTTGTGATCCCAGAAAGCAAGGCACTCAGACTTTGTAAATTATCGCATAAAATGCCATTCATTAGAGCTAACACTACAAAGAGGATAATATAGATAATCTTACCTCCCCTCAGACAGTGGGACCCCTGAGCTATGCAGTATTGAATGGGTCACCAACCATGGCGCAGCACACCATGTAGATCCCATCCATAGAAAGGTTACCCCACTTTGGTCTTCTGAGCTTAAACAGGATTTTCTGAAAAGAAAACAATTCTGTTCATCATTCCTACTATCAAAGAAAATAGATGTTTACATGAGAACTTGTTGCTGCACTTAAAGACGAGGACACACAGGTTATATAATTGCCAGTACTGAGGGGAAGATGCCTACAGGCTCCTTCATTACAATCAGCCAACTAAGATTAGCTTGCAGCAGGGGATATTCACAGCACAACACTGGCACAAAAGTCAAGCTATATGTGAGGCACAGGGCAGCACAGCACAGGTTTACACTTACACAGGTTAACTGCTTTGTGGGTCACTAGCAGCTCCATGGGCAATGGTCTTCCCATCAGGATCACTGCAACCACCAGCGGAGAGAAGGGGAGGTTTTCCCCCCTGCCAGCACCAAATAGTAGTAGGTTCTAGCTCACTGCAGGGGTTTTGTCACCCCAGTCCCAAGGCATTTAACTCCATTTACCACTGCACCATGAGGAGAGATGCTCTGACATCCCTTGGCTCTGGCAGACCTCTCTGACAGAAAAACTAGCATCTGTCCCCTAACCCAAAATCATCTGTGCTCCCACAGAGCCCATGGGCAGGTTCGCGTGTTGCACCACACTCCCAGCCACACACACAGTGTCAGCCTTCGGATCCCTAGGGGGCATGGCCATCATCCCAAAACACAGACATGCACCTTCCGGGATTGATTTGCCTCACCTCCAGCTAGTTTGGGGAACATGGACATACCTTTCATCTCCTATTAGAGCAGTCACTTCCACAGTGCTACTCTCAGACTTCAAAAATATTATGAGAAGGTGGCTGATTTGGCCCTGCAGTCTCAACACCACATTGGAAGAACCACAAAACCTTTTTTAAAGTCAGAAATAAGACGTGATAACAGCTTTTCATGACTCATCCTGACACCAGGATTGTGGCTTCATGCTCTCAGTAGCTTCAAATGAAACTGCCATTAGGCATTATTCTGTCAGGTTCAAATTCATTTCAAGTGTGTGCAGAAATAACCAACAATATATATAATACCTGCAATAAGGCTTTCACAGTATATTAATCTCTTTTTCAGATTGATACTGAACTCCAAGAGCCCTTTAAATCTCAAATAACTTGTGAGAATAAAAGAACTATTAACCTTTAATGAAGCACAAAAAAATGTCTCAGGCAGTAGAATGGGGCATGAGCTTTAAATACTTCACGTCTTGCTACAGGGAGAAGCTGGGGACCTGGAGTAGATGGGACCCGTCTCTGCACGTGCCTAAGCAAGCCAGACCACCGCAATTCACACTGCTTGTCATAAAAGTGCTTCATAGTGACATGCTCTTGTCTGTATCTGCTTATTCTGAGATGGTAAAAATAAGGGAAAGGAGGGTCTCTTTTAGTTAAAAGTGGGATTATGGGGACTGCAGAGGGAATTTCTCAGAACCATTCTGCCTGCCACAGAAATACAGGGTAAAATGCCAAATGACCAGTGACAAACGGCAATGGCAAAACCACCACAGTGTTCAAAAGGGGAAACATGAAGAAGCAGGATTCTGCCTGTGGCAAATGAAGAGAAACTAATCACGAAACTGTCAGAGTTGGAAGGGACCTGTAAAGATCATCCAGTCCAACTCTCCTGCTAAAGCAGGATTGCCCAGAGCACATCACTCAGGACTGCATCCAGGCAAGGCCTGAAGATCCCCTTCCAGAGAAGGGGACTCCACACCCTCCCTGGGCAGCCTCTTCCAGGGCTCTGGCACCCTCACCACAAAGTTCTTCCTCATATTTGAGTGGAACTTCCCATGTTCCAGCTTGTGCCCGTTGCCCCTCATCCTGTCACTGGGAATCACTGAA
>JAHREE010000280.1:12972197-12990326 GCA_033628505.1 Tringa tobata
GAGACACTTCCAATTAAAAATCTGCTTCATTTCCAAAAGCGTTCTGCAGCTCATAGCACCCACTGAAACAGGAGATGCACTAAGTGTATCTTTGAGTAAGATCCAAAACAAACAAGACTGCCTCTGAAAATCCAAGAGAGCAACAAGCCTGACTGAGACACAGGACATATTAAGCTCTTTTTACGTGTTTCTAAATTCAAAGGCTTTTGAATATGGGCTATGAGCAAATCAGTTCTTGAGGAAAAGGCCAAATGCAGGCTTCAGATCTGGATCAGTGAAATTAAAATGTGGAATTTAAGGCAGGACCATTGAAGTTCTATCGGGTGCAACTAAGAAACATTTAATAGTCTCACCAGAAGACACTGAGCTCCTTCATTACAAAGATTCTTCACCGACAAGCCAGGAAAGTATTTGTCATAAATTACTTGGGTGCATGTAACACAGCCCAGGAACAGCAGGATAGATCAGATGATAAACTTGAAATGTCTTTCCAAAATGTTTTTCTGTATGAGCTATATATTATTTCATGTTAATTCTCTTAGAAAAATGTTCAGAAATAAAGAAAAACCGTCTGCCTTCTGCAATTGTAAACCTTGCCTAAAAAGCATCCTTTTGTACAATGGGCGCAATGGCAGCAGAGAATGATTTCCAGGTAAGGTTTCCAGGTTTAGATTTTGAAAAGGCGTTCCTAGAAATTCCAAGTAATTTCAGTAACATTTGTTAGAGGCCAATATGACACCAGAACATTTCAACTGGCTAAACTGATCTTGATCTCCAACGGGCAAAAAGCTTCCAAGCACTGATCTTTGCTATTCCCATATATCTGGCATAGAAGAGACAGAACTTATAGCAATGTGGTTTTTTGGAAATCTCTGGAAATGAGTCTAAAATTCAGCAGTCCCTAAGAGCTGACTGGGACTATTGTGACAGGGAAAAGTCTTAGCAGAGAAGAAAGGTGGTGAGTGGAGGCTGTCTCAGCAATCTTCTGCCCTGCTGCTTTAGCGAGGATATACATTGCTGCCACTGCCCACAGCTGGCACATTAGTATCCACCGAGCTATAAGTGCACCCAGGCAGAATTTGGGGAAAAAGGCACTTGACATTAACCTTTCAGAGGTCTTCTGCTCAAGAGAAGGGTTTGTGGTAACAGGTATTTGCTCTAAAGAAGGCTGAGTTAAAAAAAAATAATCACAAAGCCTAGCAAACACATCCAAAAGAAAAGGGAAAAAAAAGTAATATTTAATAATTAAACAAAATGTTGAATGTTTAAAGACTGAAATGCTTATTTTCTTGTGGTCGTTCATGTCATTCTACTGTGGCATCAACACTTGTGCAAAGTCCCTGGGCTGGTCCCTGCTTCATGCACTGCCCAAAATACTGTCACTTTAGGTAAGACAGGCTTCTCTAGTAGAGGGTGATAAGTGCCAGTTGGGAACATAAGCTTCTTAGCGCTATTTCTACGTATCTCGGAGACTACCACTGAGGGCAGGGGTGTGCTCCTCACAGCAGATTGCTATGCTAAGCTGAGCTGAGCAAAATAAACACTGTTTTCTTACACAATCATGAAATGATGAACGAAGATAAAGAAAACAGGAAATACACACTGGAAGAGAATTAAAAAGTGAAAATAAAGAGCCAAGTAAAAAGAAAGGAGCTTCTATTTGGAAGAAAGTTGCTGATTGCCCCTGGGTCACCTCGCACATTAGGTGAGATCTGTGCAGTGCTGCTTGTGCCATTTGGTTGTGAGATTTGCCTGAATGCCACTGGCCACAGAAACCTGTGCAGCTCTGAAAGGAAAAGACCTTTTGGATGAAAACACTATGTCTTCTGTTCCAACAGTGCTGACAAGCATCTTTGCAGTGTCACTGTGGTTGTTGGCATCCTGCTCTGTTGCTCCTTCAGCTGCTTTGCCCCTTTTCCCAAGCCAAGAAGGGACACACTCAGTAAGGAAGCAGAAAAAGGTGGTAAGAGGACAGTAATGTGATGACATTATCCATTAATAAAATCAAACACCTCTCTGCTCCCTTCTTCCCAAGACTTTTCCATGACCCAGGTCACCACCAGAACGGCTGAGTATGGTGGCGTCACTCCTGTGTGCACATTTTTGCCAAACTCCATCAAAAAGTAACTTTCCTCTAGTACCATAGGCACATTTTCACATATTAGAAAAATATACCTATCTCTTTATGTAAGCAAGCCTAGTGTCCTCTCGAACATTAATGTCAGTGTCTTAGATTTAGTAAAGCCCCTGAGCTGAATGTCTGGTTGGAATCCTGAGCAGAAATACACATGGTTGTAACTCGTGTGCTGTTACCTTTTGTTTGTTTTTCCAGAAAATCACAGGACATCCGATGTTTTTGTCACATTTCATCAACTGATTTGTATTAGCAACCTTTTAAAAACCCTAGCTATACTTTCTGCAAAGCTTATGTAAGTCCCCTAGGATTAATTACCTCACTCAGAGTCCAATTTATTTAGCAATTAGGAAAAATTAGACAGTAACTAGTGAGTTTGCTGTTTTGAAATGAAAGGCCAGAGTACTTAGGTATGCTCCCAGTCTAAATGCAAGTTTTAGAAATTCATTATCCGAAAGTCTCTGAACAAGTACTTTACACTGCAATCTTTTTTGCATCATTTAGCCTCCAAACAATTTCCCTGTTCAAACTGTGAGCATACTAATGAGAAAAAAAAAGCCAACAGGAGGAATGTAAATTGTTTACATAACAGTTTTCACAATCAACTTTTCTTTCTCAGCCTGAATTCGACGAACTGGTAACAGTGGTCTCAGGAAATGCACTGTGACACTGTGTAAAATGTTGTGACACCATTGGGGAAGTCACTAGAACCACCAATAAAAGCTATCAAGGAGAAACCTTGTCTTAAGCAGAAATCCAACACCAGAACCATGTGATAAAAACATTCTAAAAAAAAAATGAATGGGGACTTTGGCTCTACAAGGCTCCCAGAGCCCTGTTCCCATGAAGAGGAGACCTGTAGGCAGCAAAGCCCCTGGACTGGGCAGAGCTGGGACAAGACAACTCCCAGCTGTGCACAGACATACATCTGTCTGGGCCATAGGGCAGCCTGGCTGCCCCAGGAAGCTGCTCTTTCAGCACATTTACACCAGAAGTCACAAGAAACTATGGTTTTTGAAGGCAGCCTTTTGGACTTCTTACACAGCGTCTGCAGCTGGGAAATCCTCCTGCATATACCCCATGGCTTTAGAGTCACTATCATCACAGCCCATTTGGCTCTAGACCCCCCTTTTAACTTTCACTCTGCCCATTTGGCTGTAAGGGCAGCTCTCAGGACCAGTGGTTTCACTGGCTGTTCAACAATTTCCGTTCAACAATTACAATGCACTGCCTTTGCACATGCAAATCACATCATTTCACAATATTATGAGTATTTTCTGAGGAACAGCTTGACACAATTACTTGGAGCACTGTACTTGGAACAACAGCTATACAGAAGTTACATACCGAGCATGAACTGAAGATCTGGAGGGGCTGTAGTTACCAAAGCTCCAATGCCAACTTGCCTTGAGTCAATGGGGATAGACGGTTCTGCAGCAGCTGAGGTTTTGGCCTAAAGGAATATAAATATTTGGGTATCGTGTTGCTTGATTAACTCACTAGATAATGTGAGACAGCTGAACAAAGTCTTAAAGAGATCTTGCATATTCCTAATGTCAAGTTTGCAAGAGCTCCCTTTAGTGTACTTACTAGCTTTTCTTAAGGGACATTTAAGGTTTATGTGACCCATTTCAGGGATCTTTTAGATGTGATTCTGATGCACGCTCTAAGTTCACTTTGCCTCTCGCTATACTTACTATATTTACATTTTTTTGTGAGAGAATTCAACAAGTGGACTGTATCTGATTTTCCCTTAATGGCTTTTCACATATTACACCGACTGTAAAAAATAAAGCCAAGTGAAGTATTTGCTGTGAAATTCTTAATGTTGTCTGCTGGCTCCAGATTGTGGGGACTCTCCGGCCTTCCACAGGTTTTCTGGAAGAAATGTCACATTAGTGGTTCTTTTACCGCAGACATATTTCACATTAACAGCTTTCTTTTCCTATCTCCTCCTTCTAGAGATAGACGTCCACTAACCCATGAAAGCCAAGTCTTGTGAGTGTGCATTGTAGACCACATAATTTTGGTTTTCTGCAAACCTTCTACACTCTTCATGACCTTCTACAGTCTCGTCTGCTGGGGACTATGTAATGTATCCCAACTACACAGCTTGGAAAATGTCAGCTAATGTGAATAAGACTGGAGATACAGAAGAGGACACAGGATCTGCTGTGTGTTCCATTTCCTTTCGGAAAACTGGGAATCAGGAGAACTACTCCCTGGGGTGCGAGTGTTTCAGAGCAACAGGGAGGCAGCAACAGCAAAAGACGTCAAGCCCTTAAGGATTCACTGCCACTTTTCAGCTCTGAGTAATTTTCTGAGAGGGCAAGGAAAGCGCTCAGGGTCCTCTGATTTATAGCTATTCAATGTTTGACCCTCCTTCTGCAGGAGCTGCCACAGCAGCAGTCCTAAAGACAATAGCTGGGGAGAGCTTCACAGAGAAAGGTCCCTGGGAAAGCAGTTCACCCTCCTTCCTCCCCCTTCTCTCCACTGGGAGGTTTGTATTTTCCTTCTGTGTCACGTCGGGTCTAGGTAGCTGCTGCCCAGCACAGACAAAACTCAAAGAGCAAGTGCAGATCGCGTCTTTACACCTTCCATGCTCAGACTTGGTAACAAAGGCACTGTGCTGATTCAGTGCATTCAGGGGGTTTACAGCAGGGCTGTGCTCTATTGTCTCCGTATTGCACTGCCTCTTTAAAATCAGAAATGCATGGACAGCTTCAAGGTGCCTCCCACTGAGAAAAGGCTTTAGATGCATGCATAGAGACAGCAGAGCCATCCTCCCCTGAGCTGCAGGGCAAACCTGCTTGGGAGAGAAATGATCATTCAGTGAAGTTCTCTGGCTGCTTTCAGTGATCCTTTCTCTGCTCCAGCGATAACGGCGCATTCGCCGGGGAGAAACCTGGAGGCTATCCCCAGGGTGCCTGAGACCTCCAAGAAGACAAGAGCAACTGCAGGTACAGTTAGCTGATGCTGTTATGTCAGTTTGTGGATGGTTGAGTTGTCTTTATTTATTTTAAAGCTCTCTCTTGGCATTTTGCAGTAAATCCTGTCTGAAATAGATACCACACCTTGATTTGACCAACATACAGATTTTGCATCCAATTATTTATTTAGTACTTCTCTTGAATGTTCACATTTCCAGGCAGCTGTGGGGATCTCTTGTAAAGCAGTCAACTGTTTCAATTGCTATTTTGTTTCAGGTTTTAGCTTTCTGTTATTCTGTTGTCTGCAACTCTCAGTTTGAAAAGCAATGTGCAGGCAGAAGTTTACAAGAGAGTTTCTCTCAGAAATTTATTAAGCGTTGGTACATCAGGGGCTGAGGGTGCTTCCAGGGAAAGAAGGGGACAACAGCTCCACACTGCAGACTGTTCTTTGTAGCCATGATGGACATTGTTTAATAGCATTTGACACCCTGAAGCCCTACTGTCTCAAAGCAGAAAAAGCAGTAATGCCTTCTCAGTCTCTTCTGGGCTGGGGTGGGACTGTCCTGACAGCTGGGAGTCTGTGGCAGATGTGGCATGGGAAGATGCAAGAAGGCAGCCCTCTCAGCATTTTGATACAGACTAGAGACAAAATTAGGGAGTGGATTAGATTTTTTTCCTCAATGTGAAAAATAGATCAATTTTTAACATTTGGTACAATTGGCAGTACAAAGAGGGGATCCTGCTCCTTCCCGCCTTCAAAAAGTCAAGGCATTTTGTCTTGCTTAAGGAAGATTTCCCCTTTCACCTCAAGAGCCTGTTTGTGGAAGCACTCTCCCTGTGAACGGCAGGTTTGCCTTCACAGCAACACCCCACAAGCTGCTTCATGGGACAAAATCTTGTCTACGCAAATTGGCAGAGCTCCACTCGTTTGAGAGAAGCAATAATGGATTATGCTGCCTGAAAATTTGGTCCCCCCACTCAATTAACGGCTGACAAAAAGGAAAGTGCTGGCTTCACTATTTTCTTAGATCTTGGCAACTCTCAGTTAATTAAGAAATGTATTTCGAAGCCAGGACATCAGTTCTCCTTTCATTCTCACCTACCACATCACTCTGACTGAGACATCTAGTATAAAGCAAAAACTTTGTCCAAAAAGCACATCAGAAACTTTTCAGCAAATTGAGGTGTCATCTCATTTTAGTTCTTTTACCCTGTACGGGGATGGCAGCACCATGGGCTTGAAGGCTGGCAGAGGCTTAAACTGGACTTTACACTCCTCCTATATTGTCGTTTCACTGTGTGCTGAAAGCACAATTTCATCATTGGTAGATAAAACTTCTGGGTGTAACAACCAGTGTATTGTGCAACTCAAGGGATTTTATGATAACAGAAGCATCCTTTCACAGGGTATTTCTTCCCACTGTGCACAGCCAGCAATAGAGCTGTGGGGCAATAAGGTGGCTATTGCTTTCCCTCAAGCACAGAAAATTGCTGTAATTTCCTCTCAGGAAATGTTTTCCTCTTTTTGTTGTCACAGAAGGAGATAAATGAGGCTGTTGCTCGATAACCTCATGGGGACAAAGACAAGGTGACTATCTGCTCAGGAACTTTGGATGAGGTCTCTCACCTGCCACCGCCGTGCCCTGCCACCCTGGGTAATTCTAACACAAAACCAAGGGCCAGCCAAGCCACGCGTGTCAAAAGAAGACAGAGATGGCCACGGAGCAAGCTGAACATAACCCAAATGCTACCATCAACCTCAACTTTGCTGCAATCTACAATCTCCACGATGGGGATTTAACCTCCTTGCGAAACTTCTCCTTCCCTTTCAATTTCAGTTACAGCGATTACGACCTGCCACTGGACAGTGAAGATGACATGACCAAAACCCGCACCTTCTTTGCAGCCAAGATTGTGATTGGGGTGGCCCTGGTTGGAATCATGCTGGTCTGTGGCATCGGCAACTTCATCTTCATTGCTGCTCTCGCCCGCTACAAGAAGCTGCGAAACCTCACCAACCTGCTGATCGCGAACCTGGCCATTTCGGACTTCATTGTGGCCATCGTGTGCTGCCCCTTCGAGATGGACTACTATGTGGTGCGGCAGCTGTCCTGGGAGCATGGCCACGTCCTCTGTGCCTCAGTCAACTACTTAAGGACCGTCTCCCTCTATGTTTCTACCAATGCTCTCCTGGCTATAGCTGTTGACAGGTAAGTGGGCTGTTATCACTGCGCAAGGAGATGGCCAGAGCCTCTGAGGCTGGCTGTCCAGATTTCTAGGTTTTTAACATGCTCGGCTGCTCTGTAGGATCTGACGTCAAGGTAGGTAATATACAGACCTGGGTATCTTGTTTCATAGAAATCTAATCACATGAGGTCATGACATGACCCAGGAGAAAACTCTGGGAATTTCTTGATTGAACATTTCTGGTGAAAATAATTTTTATTTATTACAATTTTTTCTTCTTTCATAAAAATATGCCTGATTCAAGCATAGGAGAGGATTTATGAAATAAGGGAAAGAAGAGAGAGACAAATCAGAAAACACCCAGAGATGAGGGTGTTGATCAGCACTATATAATCCTGATCCAAACCATACATCTCTAAGGAACCATCACTACTGGCCTACACAGCTTTTCTGAGTCTAACCTTTGCTATAAACAGTGAAGTAAATACTCTGCAGCAATAGAAATAGTTGACTGGTGATAGAGAATTTGACAGGTGAGTTTATGGCACCCATATTTATGGCACTGACCAGAAAGTGATAAAATGCTAGATAAAAACCCAGTTCAGCAGAGATTTTCCTACAGCCTTTTATGATGGGGTAAGGAGAAAATAATGATATCCACCTGCAACACTACCTGCTTTAATCTGCAATCCTGAGATATTTCTATGCCTGCCTCTCACTCCAGGAATTTTAACAATACAATTTCATTGTATTCTTTCTTATGACTCCTGTTCTCTTAGCCTCGTACACTGCAGACTCTGACAGATGCAAACACTGAGGATCAGCTTCACGCTGACATAAGTCTGACATGACTGACTCACAGAAAGCCAGAAACCCATTTCTGTAAACTCTATACAGAAAGGCGATCACAAGAAGTCATCTTTTATGTACAAACACAATGTACACCTCTGTATACCCTCTGCATATACACACTGTATGATTCCCACATGCCCCTCCCTTTTTTTTTCCAATTTCTCTCTTGTGCCATTTTAAGTTATAGTCTAATATTGCATAGTTTTTGGTACCTGATGCAAAAGACAGCTCAGGAGCAGTTAACCCCGCTGATGGTTGTATAGATACAGCTTGTTCACAGCTGATTCAGCTGTTATTGACGTCAAGAGAAGTCTGTGGAAAGACTATGGGGAAATTCAGAGATGTTTTGCCTGGTGTGGGAGAAAGGACAATAAGCTCCTATGAAACAAATCCTTAACAAGTATCTAACAAAATAACCTTTGAACAGCAGCTGAGGACTCAGCGTTAAGCTTCTGAAAACTATCATGTATGCATTACCATTTTCTACTTATCTTTTTCAACATCTAAAAAATTTTCTTGGAAAGCTCTGCTAGTGCATCCCAGGGTGATGAAGTAACATGGGTCATTGAGCCCTTATGCCTGCTAAGAAATGAGATTTCTAGTATATCTTCCCATGCATCTTTAAAAACAATCCTGGAAATGATTAATCACTGAAGTTTGTTGTAAGAACACAGTGTTTTGGTTTCACTGCATTATTTATTTTTTTTAATGAGCTTTTGACGTGGTAAACAGAGAGAAACCTCATTCATTTAACAATCAACCATTCCATATTGGTTATGTCATGTGGGTCATTGACTTTTGCCTCTAAAAAGAACAGGCTCCTAACAAAAGTCTTCCTATGCTTAGATCATTCAAAAGGGCTCACCTGTTTAGAGAGGGTAAGCCTGTCCCACAGGATTTCCCTTGGGTAGGGGTCGCTTTCATCTTCCTTGATGTCTATTCACATGAAACATAGGAATTTCACTATTTAAGGCCACATCTACACTAGAAAATAACACAATGTGAAAGGAGAGGATCTTAAAAGCAAGAGTTTGTGCTATGTTCCAATGTCCATGCTGTAAATATTTTGTGGGGTTTAGCTTTAGCTGGGTCCCATGGACTGAACGACCACGGGCTCTTGGTGTGTTTTATGTACCCTTTTGGAGCGCCCCTTCCAGGGCAATTTCATCCGAACTCAGTTATGTGCTCCAGGACCACTCTGCAGTAACAGCCCAAGTGTGGCAAGCAATGAAAATCAGGAAATCCACCACAAAAGCTCCCTCCTCTCTTGTAGAGATTTACCCCATCCAGCCAAATGTTCTGCTGAGTAGATACACATACTTATGACTGCATACACATACATTTTCCCACAACCTTGTTTCCACAGGACCTGAGCTAAAAATACTCATTTATCAGCTCCACAATGAGGCTGAGTAATTCTGCTGTCCCTTGACATCTAGCCTGCACTATTAAGAGAGATGAACAATTCATCTGCTTCCAAGATCTGGCTGATGAAAAGCACCACTGACTTTCCATTTTATTGCAGAATGAATATATCCTGTGGATGCTATCTATGGATAGAATATATACAGACAGAAAAGCCTCCAAATTAATCACAAATTTCACTTTTTGAAACAGTCCTTTCTGTTAAATACAATTGTACTGGGAGGTCTGAAGCGTCTCTGATAAAAATCTCCTTTTGGAAAAAATATCTTAATCTTTGTGGGACAGTTTAATGTAAGCTCTTCTTATATCTAGATCATCTTAAAAAAACACCCCCCCCAAACTTCAACAAAACAAAAAATCCCGGAGTGAATGCCATCTGGTCCTAGCCCTTTTGTTACTGAATCAAGGGTAATTGATGGATCTTTTAAGTAATGTACTGCCATTTCTCTACACTTCTTTGTGAAACACTGCAGTACACCTTGCAGCTTTACAGTCATAAGGAGTGCAAATACCTAACTCAAGTTTTATGGTTTGGCAAATTACTTAACACAGCACATTTAAGATTAATTAGTAATAGTCACTGCCAGCAGACAAAATAAAAATTTGCATGGGCAGAAAATGGATACACAGTCCTTTGTTGGTGGCTTGAAAACATGCTTACCAGTAACCATTCACTAGCTTCAGCTCTTTGCACCCCATGGAATAACCAAGAAAATAACAAAACCAGTTATGTGTATTTGAGAGATATATATACATATAATAACAATACCAGTTAAGTATACTTAAATAGTTCTCTGCCTAAAGAAAACACTTTTGTGTTTCTATGTTTGGTTTTTTACCTGCACCTGACTAGGTGTATAGTACTGCGTGTTTCAAACTCTCACCTGAACATGTGCTGTCCACCAAAGGATTTCCAGATGCTGTGTCATGGCACATCCTGGATATGACATCATCTGCACATTGTGCTAGGTCCTGCAAATGTATTTCTCAGTAATAGGAATATTACCTTTCTTCTCTTCCAGTCTTTCTGTAACTCCCAGACACGTGATCTGTGTTAAAAACTTTGTGATACAAATTACAACTTTTTCAGTTTGATCTTGTTAACAGGTGGGAGTTTAAGATTGGAAGATTTTTCATCTTAAGACGAAAATTGTTTAATTTAAGACTGAGGTCTTAAAACCATCTCCAGACCCCTTAACATACACTCAGATTTTAAGATTGCGATGTACCCACTGTCTTAACAACCCCTTCAGCCACTCACTCCAGAGTTTCTGCCTAGATTTAGGAACTCGGCTCTAGGCTGCTACTTCGGAAAATATTCTGAGCTCTCCTCATAGACAAATTTGTCAGGCTCCCTTTTTAAGAATGACAGCAATTTCCTTCTGCTTAATTCTGTCCACTTGTATTCTGAAGTGTGTTCTGACTCACGGTGTTTTCACACTTCATTTTGAATGTATTTGTCTGTTCCAGGTATCTGGCCATTGTCCACCCACTGAAACCACGCATGAATTATCAAACAGCAACCTTCCTAATCGCCTTGGTCTGGATCATCTCCATACTTGTAGCTATCCCATCTGCATACTTTGCTACCGAAACGGTGCTATTTATAGTGAAAAACCAGGAGAAAATTTTCTGTGGTCAAATTTGGCCAGTTGACCAGCAGATGTACTACAAATCATACTTCCTCTTCATCTTTGGCATTGAATTTGTTGCACCTGTGATTACAATGACCCTGTGTTATGCCAGGATCTCTCGGGAGCTCTGGTTTAAAACCGTACCAGGATTTCAGACAGAACAGATAAGAAAGAGGCTTCGATGCCGAAGAAAAACCGTTATGGTACTGATGTGCATCCTGACTGCCTATGTTCTCTGCTGGGCACCTTTCTATGGCTTCACAATTGTCCGTGACTTTTTCCCCACCATCTTTGTGAAAGAGAAGCATTATCTTACTGCTTTTTACATAGTTGAATGCATTGCTATGAGTAACAGCATGATAAACACCATGTGTTTTGTAACTGTAAAGAATAACACCATGAAGTATTTCAAGAAGATCATGTTGCTCAGATGGAGATCAACATACAATGGAAGCAAATCGAGCACAGATTTAGACCTGAGAACAAGTGCAATGCCAGTTACAGAGGAGGTAGACTGCATAAAACTGAAATGAATTGTCTGCAGTTCTAATCTCACATATTTTGAAGAGAGGGTAAAAAGGAAATAATGCCTCCTCAGAAGCTTTTCCCTTGGCTGTGGGAATACCCACCATTGGTGAGAGTCCTTGAAAAGCAGCCTACTGTGCATTTCCAGCAGAACTCTTTTCACTGGACTGATGTATAAACCCATAACTCAGATGTGCTCAGGTCACCCATCTGTAAATTTGGGATATAGACACTCATTTTAGAGTTGTTTAAAATTTAAGGTGAACAAAAAGGTCTATGAATGCATTAAAGCATATTACAATGATGGAAGAGTCGGTTGCTGATCCTAGCAATGATGTCATTTTGTTTCTTCTTAAGAGAACTCTCTTAACCCCTTTGAGCATATCATTCATACCTTCAAGCTATTTGGTGTCCTTCTGCTTACAAGAGGAAGGATGACAAAAATGCCCGTGTTGCTTCACGTCACTCTTTATCCTCTCAGTTTACCCCTCATAATGAAGCTCCTTGAAGTCTACAGACTACCAGCTTTCTATTGTCCAATGCGCAGCATGCTCTTATGAAAGGCACAGTCTCTACTGCTTCACAGTCTAGCGAAAACCTCAAGTCTCTTCCTGTGACACCTCATTTAAGAATATTTTATCAGCATTCCACTCTGTAGTTTTATGCAGTGTTACTCTGTTTATTATGTATTTGGAAATGGCACAGTTACATACTGAAAGGGACCTGTTCCCTTCTCTCACCTCCTGGCACCCTATGGCCAGCTTCTGCTGCCTTGAGTCACCGAGCTCTTCATAGAATCAATCACAAAATCATAGAGGTGGGGAACAAGGTCTCCAGACTGTCTAGTCCAACCCTCTGCTCAAGTAGGGTGAGCTAGAACAGGTTCCCCGGGACTGCATCCAGTTGGGCTTTGACTGACTCCGGGGGTGGAGACTCTACAGCCTCCCTGGACAACCTGTGCCGCTGTTCAACAGCCCTCAGAGTTAAAAAGTGTTTTCTTCTGTTCAGATGGAATTTCATGTGTTTCAACTTGTTTTTCAGTGGGACCCATATAAAAGAATAGTGTGTTAGTGGGAAAAAAAAATCCACCCTGCTGAACCAGGCCTAGATATCTTATCAAGTCTATGTACACCTTCAAAATAATGTACAAGTAGGGCCAACATAGCACAGACACCTTGAGACAACCTGTCATTCTGCAAGCAATGGAGATGGACTCTAGGCTTCAGCAAGCCAGTCACTGGTTGACTTGAGCAGCCCATTGTCTGGTCAAACATGAAGCAACAACTTCAGATGAATTCTGCATTGCCTCCTCCAGTGCTGTTTTTACTATTCTGATTTTGTGCAACATCAGGGTGGGTGGTTCTTAACTGATAATTGTGATAAAGCAGTTGACAGTAGCAGTAATACCTACTCATTTAAACTACACATAAGATATCATAGACTTTTGTGTATTGAAATCGTCTTTTCTATTGTGATGACAAATGCTTCCTGTTTTAAAGTATGTGGTACTGCCTACTTTTGGAGTAAATGGCTTTTGTAAATAATTTGTCTATTCGTGAATTTAAAGTGAGCAGCAAATCCTGCCAATAAAACAATAAACATGGAGTCAGTATCAGCACTGTGAATTATTTTTTATATTTTTCCCTTAGCCAGAATTTTCCTACCCAAGTGACTAATGTGAATTACCCCATTTCTGCTAAAGAAAACTATGAGACTGATCAATTATATTTAATGACAAAAGGATACTCAGATCCATTATAGTGCTCAAATCCTCTCATCATTAGCTGCTCTTAAAAAATAACATGTTGGAAAGGATATCATAATTTGCTCTGTTAGGCAAAACAATTTCTGAAGTCATTCTTCAAAATTACGCTTTTGAAAAGGGTAAGTACTAAATCCATTTGCTTCCCAGACTGCCAAAGAAATTTAAAGGACCAGAAAGTTGTGGTATTTCATCATCACGAGGCTTAATCTTGTAATTTCTCCCTTGGTTTCTCCATGGTTTCTTCTGAAACTAGGCACTCGTATTTATCTCCTGAAACTTGTACTAGTTATTGGGGATTAGGCAGTAATACTACCTGTTGTTAGTGCCCTGGTACTCCTTCCATCTGTTTTTCCTAGACTTTCCTTGGTGCAACAAAGCCAAACGACTGACAGTTTTCCACACTTGGAAATTCACCTTAGGCTGTTATTTTAAAAAAAAAGCTCAACCACCACCAAGCAATACGGTACCAAGCAAAAAATGGGGATAAGAATTGCTGTAAAATTCTGGAAATTACTTTGAGAACTCCAAGAGAGCTCTTCTGGTCTGGCCTGCCCAGTGTTCTCAGCCATCACTGCATCCCTCTCCCTGAGAAGGTTGGTAAAGCTCCTGTTGTGGATTTAGGGTTTGGGATCTGCAATATTTTGACATTTTGAGGTCTTACCAGCAGCAAAGAAGTGTTTCAGCCTGAACCAGTGGATAGGATAGGAGAAAAAGCTGTGCTTCACCATCAACTGCATTTGTTGTGAGTAGCATCCCCAGAAAGAGGGGGATTCCCACTGAGGAAGGGTGAGTGGTCCCTGTTCACTGATCAGGGCAGCCAAGCAGTCACACTGCCTTTAGCCTGTGTCTGCACCAACTCCAAACACCCCAAAGCTGGTCACAGGCTTCGCTTTCAGGGACAAATGCCTGCTCCTAAACTGAGCTCCAGCAACCAGGGGCCCACGGCACCACAAGCCCAAGGGCCTTGCATGGGGACAGAAACCCCACGGAGCTTTTTTGTCCCCACAGAATTCATTTAATCAAGGGAGTGACAGGGTATGGCCTTCTCCATTGACCAGGACCTGCCTGCCACCCATGACTGCACTTAAATGGGGAATTTAGAAGACTCTTAAAGTCATTTAAAAGCTCCCTTGAAGTGCAGAAGTGTGCAGCAGGGACAGGCCCTGACCTTACTGGCTCCCTCAGGCAAGGGGAAGAAGGTAGGACACAGTCCAAGCAGAGCAGTCGAGGGAGGGGTCCAGACCTCACAAGCCCCACAGCTTACTTGAGTTGTGCAGGAAAAAAAATAACAGGCTTTTTTTTTTTTTGTACCCATACAACATACAACATATCCATGCAACAACCCATACAACGGGCTAGGGAGCATGGGTGCCAATAGGTGCTCAAGAGACGGGTGCTCCCTTGGCTCCCTGTCAGGTGAGGGTACCCTGCTGCCTTCTGCCAAGCCCCTCCCTGCAGGAATACTTTCTCACTTAGATTGAACGGCAACATTTAGTGAGGTAACTGAATATGGATTGCACCTACCTGGAGCTCTACAAGAGCCATGCTTCTGCACAGAAAGAAAAGCAGAAGCTGGAAGAAAGGCAGCATCAGCCATGGAGGAGAAGCAGCCCCTTCCAGCACAAGCTCTTACCCACTGGAAAGCAATAAAAACTGCAGCGAGACCTCTGCAGCTGCCAGCTGCCCACCATTAGCTCCAGTGGCACAGCAGCGATAAGGACTTCACCATGCAGGAGCTGTGAGATGTGTCAAGGATGAGGAGGGGGTGCGAGTGCGGCATTCTCCTGAGAGCTGCTAGCAGGGTTTATATAACCATGCAGTGAATAAAACAGATGCCACCATGTCTCAGATGCGTCCTGCTCCAGTTTTTATTGCCAAAAGCAAAAATGTGGTGCTATCATGACAGATTCTTGTTCAGCTGTCCTCCTGTGGAACAGCTCCTAAAACCATAGGCTCGCTTTCTTGTGCAGTAGCTCCTCCAGGGATAACTGAAGGCAAAATCCAGTCTCTGCTCTTTCACAATGCCTCTCTGAAAAACATAAAACCAGGTGTAACTGGAAACTAAAATTGTGGCCCAAATGGCTTAGAGAGGATTAAGAGAAGAAAAAGCAGTTATTGCCAGCATGGACACTGAGAAAACAAAGTATGCTTTTTAATAAAGCAATAGCAGGAAAAGAAACTCCAACCATTGTCCCTCTACCAAAGGAGGATGACCTGTAAGAACCAAGGCCAGAGTGGGTCACAAAAGCCAGGACACGAATTTTCCCTGAGGACTGACTCAGACCTAAATGTGCTCCTTCTTCTTCCAGCCTGGCATCCTTTCCTGTAGCAACAGCACCCTCCAGCTGCTGCCTCTGCAGCACAGTATCACATGCCTACTGCACAGCCCTGAAAACTGTGCCAGGTCAGCCACCCTGGTGACAGGGCCATGCAGATATTCACAGGACTCCCATGCCTCCCACAAGCAGCAACAGATGCTTCAGATTTGGCACTCGGGCAGCTACGCACCTACTCAGCACTTCTGGTGACTACGTTCTCCCTCACTCCCTGTGTCAGCAGGGCTGTGACCCTCGCTGGGTGCTTGGGCTACCCCTTTCCAAACACTCGATATCATCTGTGCTGAAAAAAACCCACACCTTGAGCAGAAGAAAGCAGAATTGAGATAAGATAGCCACTACTCCTTCAGACTTACCAGAGATCCTGTTCTGTCTTACACTCTGCTCTGTTAGGATTCTGTTCTACAGACTCCACCCTAACACGTTGCCAGGAAGAGCCCCAAACCACTGATGAGACAAGGAACAATGCAGCTTCCAAAGAAACCTTCCTAATACCATCCACAACAAGAAAACAAGGGACAAAACCTGATAAAAAACCACCAAATCATGAACGGTAAGTACCAACACCAAGCACAACATTGCTCAAAGCAAAAAGTCATCGCCCTCAAAACCAGGACTGGGTAAAACTGATTGAAGACACAAAGATGGCAACATTCCCCAGAAAAAGACATCCCTGAGCTCAAGAAACCATTCAGGAATATTAAAACCCCATGGGAATTCACTCACCGGCTCATCTGCTGGTTCTAGGAGAAAAAATGTGGGAGGAAACAAATGGAAAGCATGCGTCACAAGAAGTGCGTTGAGGAATAGCAATAATACATGGGCGTGTAGCACTCTGAAAAAGCCAAATGCTGATACACTCCAAAAAAGCCAGAAAGTGGAAAGCACCAAAAAATTACATGTGTTCAAGTGAACCAGCCAGAAAGGCACTGAAGGGCTACTACAGGGCGACGTGTTGAAGCACACTAATAAAAGCCACATCCTGAAGTGGTCCAAATCAGCCAGGAGGTGAAGACTGCTCCAGGAGAGAGCCATTAAGCACTCCAATACACATGAGGCATTGTACAGTGAAGAAAAAAGTCCTGAGGTACAATGCCCTAAAAGGGAAATATGCCTCAAAGCCAAGCACGGAAGTGCTACCAAAAAAAAAAGGTGCTGAAAGAATCCTCCAGGGCCACGTGGTGACACACATAAAAAAACTCAGAGCTCAGTAAGAAACAAAAAAACTCAAACAGTAAATAAAGCCCTGAAGAAGGGGAGGGAATGACTTCCCTGGGAAAGCATGATGAATAACCAGTGAGAGGACGAGGATTAACTGGCATAAGCTGGAACAGAGGAGGTTCCACTCAAACATGAGAAAAAATTTTTCACAGTGAGGGTGACAGAGCCCTGGAACAGGCTGCCCAGGGGAGGTCGTGGAGTCCCCTTCTATAGAGATTTTCAAGACCCGCCTGGATTCAGTCCTGAGTAACATGCTCTAGCTCTGGGAAATCTTTCTTCATCAGGGGAGTTGGACTAGATGATATCTATGGTCCCTTAACCTCCAAAAAAATCAGTGAAATTCAGTGAATTACTCCAAGAAGAACTGGGCAGCAATAGAGAGGACACTATACAGAGTACTAGAAAGAAGGACTAATTATAACGCTGGGTATATTACCATACGTAATCAGCTCCGAGGGGTGGCACCATGATGGGCTGCTCTGGCGTGGCGCGGGGATGGACTCCTCCGGGAAGGCACGGAGACGGGCTCCTCCAGGGCAGCGCCGTGATGGGCTCATCAGGCTTGGCACTGGGAAGCACTCCTCTGCCGACAGCGCCGCAGCAAAGGGCTCCTCTGGGGCGCCGTGCTCAAAGGCTCCTCCATGGTGGAGCGATGAAGGCCTCCTCCAGCGCAGCGTGACGATGGCTCCTCGGCCGGAGAGGCACAAAGGGGTCCTCTGGCGTGGCGTGCTGGTGGGCTGCTCCAACGAAGCATGGCAACGGGATCCTCCGCGGCACTACGGTCAAGGGGAAGGTGAAGGGCTCCACCGCGGCAGAGCAACGATGGGCTCCCCTCCAGAAATCACAGCAAAGGGCTCCTCCGGGGCAGCGTGGTCAAGGGCTCCTCCGGCGCAGCTCGGCAAAGGGCCTCCAGGGCGGCAAAACAAAGGGCTCCTCCGGGGCAGCACAAGGAGTGGAGCCTCCGGCACGGCGCCAGCAAGGGCTCCTCCGGGCTCTCACTGCAAAGGCCTCCTCGCAGGCGGCACTGGCAAAGGGATGGCCCAGCAAAGGCCTCCTCTGGGGCGCTGCAGCAAAAGGCTCCTCGGGGCTGGCCCCACCAGGGGCTCCACTGGGCCAGCAC
>JAHREE010000280.1:13019479-13043404 GCA_033628505.1 Tringa tobata
CGCGCAGGGCAGCGCGTGCACCGCCGGCGGGGCGGGGCCAGGGGCGTGAGGGGAAGGGGCGGGGCCAGGGGCGTGAGGGGAATGAGGGAAAACACACCAAAACCTGCAGGAACCCCGAAAAGAAATATTCCTCCGGAACGCCATCTGGCTGGTGCCCGGCACCCAAATGCATCGGCGTGAGGAAGGTTACAGTCACAGCAACCCTCCGCCGCTGCAGGAAAACATGGAGATTCTTTCCATGTGAAATATCTTCAGCAAACAGTAATCCAACGGCCAGCAGAAGCCCACGCTCTCCACAGAAAGCTTATGGCCAGCACAAGCCCACGCTCTCCACAGAAAGCCTATGGCCAGCACAAGCCCACGCTCTCCACAGAAAGCCTATGGCCAGCAGAAGCCTATGCTCTTCACCGTAAGCCTATGGCCAGCAGAAGCCCCTTACCAGCAGAAGCCCACAATTTCCACTGTAAGCCCATGGCCAGCAGAAGGCCATGCTCTCCCCAGAAAGCCAGAGGCCAGCAGAATCCCATGTTCTCCACGGTCAGAACAGTTGCCCATTGTGGACATTCATATTTTTGATACCTACAACTTTTGAGGGAAGCTTCGACCCACAGTTGACAAAAGATGACCCTGCACCTAAAAGCAGCCCACTGCCCCCTTTCCAGCGCTGGCCGTTTTATTCTGAGCAGAGAATGCTTTTGCCACCCAACTGAAAAGCTTGAGTGTATGCGGATGTGTCTATTTTCAACCATGATGGGACAATGTTCACAGGGCAGCCCGAGCCACGCTATGCTTCCCCTGCTGAATTTCAGCATTGTGCCCAAAAAAGCACCCGATCCACACAGCTCCAATCACCTGTCCTGAAACACGCTGGAACTTTTTACTTTTCTTTCTGGGAAGCTCAGGGAAGCTGTGAAACACAGCTAAGGCAAGATCTTCCAACGAAGCCTTTAGAAATCGCAGACACGGTTACACCATTTTCCCACAGTATGTTAAAAGTTTTATTGTGCAAAAATACAGTCATCAAGACTTCAGCTTTAGTGTGAACTTAACACAACTCCAGTGATGTACAGGCATGGAAAGAGCTACTACTGTAATTACAGAAAATACACCATAGTTTTCGAGGCAACAAAGTGGTTAAATACACTGAGATACTCCTCTCAAGTGATTCAGGCATCTTGTATTTAACTACCTTACACCAAGAGAATCAAAGAAATGACACCTAAAAGGAAAGCCAGTATCCGACTAATGAAGTTTAAGACTGCACGAACTCAAAAGAAAATTAAAAACTGTTTTAGACAGATTTCCCAGCGATGGCCAAGAATTAGTCTGCGATACTGCAAGCGTGAAGTGTAACTCTTTTTCAGTCAACATGGTATTTATTGTGTTTCAGCAAAACAAAAGGCTTTCCTTAATGCCAGTATCTCTTTCAAGCACAGGAAGACAAAACATTAACAACTTAAAATTGTATTTCAAACTATGAGACACCAATCATGTTGCAAAAGAAACAGATGAGAAAACAAAACAAAAACATAAAAAAAAAAAGTCCAGAGCTCAGTCCTCCAGCTCCATCACTTAACAAAAAAAACCCCACCAAAATAACACATTTGGACAAGAGAGGCATTGCTGAATCCCCTCACCCCCGTTAGAAATCTTCCTGTAGTGCCTACATGACTGAGGAAAACAGTTTTCCAAGCAATTCCTCTCCTTGCAGATCCATGTTTTAACACAATCAGATTAGACATTCATAATGTTGTTCCGTGCAGCTACTTTTTAGTCTTAACAAATCTACGTGCTTCTTTCAGAAGAGTTTCAACATCTTCGCTATCCTTCTCTTCTGAACTTGGTTCCCAGTCAGAGTCTTCATCAGTAGGTTCACACTCCTCTTCCTCATCATCTATAAAGCTGTCATCGTCGTTGGCACCATCTTTCTCCACAGCCCTTCTTCCTGTAGGGACAAAATGTCATATATTCATGAACCATAAATACAGAACTAGAGAGACCTTTTAGAGACCATCTAGTTAGTCCCTCCCCTCAAGAGGGGAAAGAATCAGCTAAAGCACTCTACCCAATGCTGACAATTTGGGTTTGATTTTCAAGACTCATGAAAAGCTGTGCCATCTCTCTCTGACCCCTACTGCAGCACTTACCAGTCTGACTGCTTACAAAGTTTTCCTTACTGGCTTTTCTTCCAGCACTTGGAAGACAGTCTCAGGCCTCTTCTGAGAATGTCTTCTGATATCAAAAGATGACAGTATCAGGTAATGTCTTCTGATAACTCTCCTTTCCCTAAGGAGGGGCACACACAATTTTCCTTGTCATCTTCCTGCTACTTCTGTACATAAACAATCTACCTATCTTGCCATTTAGCCTCTAGCTACTGCCAGATGCCTATTGTGACCCTCAATTTTCTGCCTTCATCCACAGATAACTTACTTAGGACTATCTTATACCCTTTGGAATCTGACATGGCTTTTAATTTCCATTCACTTCTTTCCCGAGCTTCAGGTGAGAGAAGGGAATCTGCCACATCACTCACCTCCTACGTTCTCAATTTGGATCCACGCTGGACAGTCTGTGCTTCCTTTCTGAACGTGGGTTAAGGAAACAACAAAGGCTGAACACTTCTTTTCTGAGCTGGGGGCAGCCTACCCAATTCCCCAGTTCAGTCTATTCTAATAATCGCGCTGCTTTCTAATCTGCTCTCCATCCATCTTCTTCACAACTTACATTTTGTGATCAAATTGCCTTCTGCTTTCATGGTATTTTGGTATATTTCATGCGATTCACAGCATGTTCCTAAACTTTTGTAGACAGCTTGTTTTGCAGTATTCTTTTAATTGTTTGACTATGTTGGCACATTTAAACCAATTCCCAGGGGAAGGATAAGTCTGCTATTTGAAGAAGACCTATCTATCTGACTTGGTAGAGTCTATAAAAAGCTGCTGCAATGGCAGCATTGTCTGCTCCTTTTATTTATCGGTAGCTGTGAACCTTTAAAAACTTTATTTTCACTGCTTCACGTTTTCAGCAGATGTGCTACAAGCCTGTGCTACCTCCCTTTTTCTTTCATGTCCACAATTCCTAGCTAGCCACAGTCTGTTAATATTCCCATCAAGTGTTCTGCCCTTAAGTCATACCTCTGAGTAAAACCATATTCATTCCTCTTCTTCTAAGCCTCCAATTTCTGCATTCTTATTTCATTCAGAGATAACCTGTCAACAATCTCGTACAGACCATTTATCTGTTGAGCAGTTCTTATCATCTCTCATAGAAAACTATCAACATGTTGGATTTTTTTTCTCTCAGCTACAGATCCCAGTACAAATCATCAACATTTATATTAACCAGAAGCATTTCTTAGCAAATTCTTGCAGCCTTAGGTCAGAGCTCCAGGCACTCAAGCTATGCGTGTGGTGAACTAACGAGAACACCAGTACCTTATGTAGTCAGATCACATATTCTATCAGTTACATTTTTCTACCAGAGGGAACGTTACTATTCCAGAATTGTCTTATGATCTGATTAACATTTTGCACTCTATAGTAACTCTCTGCCAAGGTTTTCAAAAGCATTTACAGCATTAGCCAAGTTACTCAACGATACGTAATTTTATGGGTGAATTGTGCTACAAAAGCACTGAATGACCTCCTCAACCACGTGTGACACACATTAAAGTAACTGAGAAATATCCTATGGTCAGCAGTCTATATTCTCTGAAGGACCGACTGTGCACCCCCTAGCAAAAAAACCTGAAAATGCCAACAGTGAATTTGAGCTGTAATCCACTATTCTGCTTGCTAGTTGATTGTTTACCAGACTTCAGAGGAAATCAATCACGCCCATGTTTACCCGTACCACCAGAATCTCTTGTAAGAATCACAGACTGTGGTCCTGCAGAATGAATTATGTCTTGGAGGGGAGAAGTCAAAACAAAAATCCTAAATACAAGAACAAAGTCCCTCTTCTCAGAATAAGCTTATGAGTGTAACAAGCCTAAGACCTCCTTAGCAAAGGAAGGCTCTTCTCCACTTTCACAGTACTGTGGGTGGTATTTTACAACCAAAGGAGGAATTCTGGCAAAATACCAATTACTTCCATATTTTTCCTACAAATGTACAAGGAGCATACTATGGTTTTTCTCCCCGTACATCAATGTTAGATTTCAGCAGTGAAGGATACACTTCCTTCCATGTCTTCCCACTCCACCACTTTCTGCTACAGTTTAACTCAGCCCCACAGCCCCTAAAGCCGCTCATTTAGCACAATCCTGCCTTTTCCCTAGTAACATATTTGTAAAGATGACCTTGAAACTTTCTCTGAAAGCATCCGCTCCACATGGGGAGAAAAAGATTGCTGTCCAGGCTGATCACCTTTTTCGAAGAGTTATATTTGGAAGTGAGCTGATTAGCTAGCTAGAAAACCTACAAAGAAGCACATAGGAGAAGCCTGCATAGTCCATAGCCACAGCAGGTCTCTCATCTAGGGTAGCAACAACAACGTAGTGAGGTCATTCAGTAGGGACAATTTAATGACAACTCTAACCTTTTTCTTCTTTTTTTTTTTTTTTTTTTTTTAAAAAAAAATCTTCCTCCCTTACAGCTATTCCCCTGGCAATTAGCCTTAGATTATTTCTGAGAACATAGACCACATTCTCTACAAGCAATCTGCAATCCCTCTGGTAGCAATTAGACTACAAATGTGAAAAGCAAAACACATCAAATGTCATGTAGATAGCACCCTTCTTTTCTTGGCTGGTGGAGTTAAAATAATACACTTGTCTGGAAATTAATCCTGCTGTGTTTAACAGTGCAGTTGTGCCAAATAGAGGCACGAAATAAAGGTTAATGGAGCCCTGATGGTCTGTGTGACTGACCCTGTATGGCTCAGAGTAGAACTGCTTCAGACCTGAAGCTTGCTGAGCCCAACCTTTTACAAGCTTTGCTCTCAAGAGAGCTAAGCAAGCCCGTCAACAAGACATTGGGGAAAAAAAAAAACAAAAAAAAGAGAAATAAAAAAAATCAGCAAATGTGAACAGCACCTTAATTAACGAATTCCTTTGTCTTTCCTGTGCACGGAATATCAATTCTTCCCTGGATCCTTCTTAGTAAGAGGAATTGAAATTGATACATTGTATTTCACTCCTGTGTTAAAGTTTTATATGCTTACAAGAAAAGCTCTTTTCCACCCATAGCCATGCTTGGCTGACTCTATGCCGTGAGCTGTACGCACAGGATCTACCACTCGGGTAAGGAAGATATTCTTATGAAAGCACAGCTATGGTTTAAAACCTTCAAGATTTAGCCGTAGAGCAAGGAGGACTTCAGGCAGGCACACAGTTCAGCTTGCTTCATGATAAAGTCTTAACACCTCACTGTTCTTACAACGCTGCTAACAACTCTCACCACGCTGTAATACTCATTTCCACAAGGGAGCAGTGACCAAGATGGGGCTGGTACCTGCACCATGGGATATGGCAAAACAGAGAGGTAACAAATATGCCTCAGAACATGCTAGTGCACAGATACCACCATACCCAGCATTCAGTGATAGCCAAAGCATGCACATACGTGACAAGGAAATGGGATTGGAAAGACATTTCTCAGCAGAAAGTATAAAAGCAACCTCTTGTATCCACCTAGAGCAGAAATGGAGGCCAAAACACTTTGCCTAGGACACGAACTATACCTATTTGTACTTTTTACTTCTTTTCTCTAGAAAGTAGACCTCTCTATTTTGAGGATTTCTGTAAGAGATCATCTTGGTGATCTCAAGAAAGACAAGCCAGTTCCCGCTTCCACTTGAGATGCAGCAGTTCCACATCCTCATCCTTTGCTCAGGCCAGGGAAAGTGAAGACAGCGTATCATCAGAACTTTCAGACAGCTCTTTAAAGCTCACTTTTACATGATTTTAGAAAGAATTGACAGCTTTACTCGTGGAAGCTGAGACACAAAAGAAGCCTGGAAACAGACGTAAAGGATATTTAAAAGTGGAGCCTATGCACCTGCAATGCGTAAGATAACGTTGTTGGCAGCAGCAAGGCAAGCTGGATGTGACACTGGTAAATATAAATGTCCTATATTCATAGAGAGTATTACAATTTCCACTATCAAGAGAGACTACAGCTTCCCTCTGCTACTACGTAATCCTCACTGACGACTAGAAATTAAAATAAGAAGGATAAATATGTGGCTTAAAGCGAAAGCTGCCCCCAACTCAAAGGCATTAACCTTTCTCTACGCTGTCATCCTAATAAGCCAGTATCTTGCCTGAAACATCGATACCTCATAGAAAGTATTAGAAAAACTCATCAGCACATGCACAGATAGCACTTGAAAGTTATTTAAAGGTCAATGCAATGCAGAAGGAATACATCAATGTTTCAAGAGCAATCTTTACAGGGCAACCTCAACTAGCTGTAGATGAAATATTGGATTCCTTTCATCCTACTATGACCCCTGTGCAAGGAAGGAAGAATCGAATTAGCCACATGTGTCTCTCCTTAAAATATATGCTTTCTTGTCTGCTTCCAGGGAAGTACAGGTACGCCAGCCCAGGAAAGCCTGACACAAATCCAATCTCAGCAGTATTACTTGTGATAAAGCAAACAGGGTTTTACTAAAATAATGTCTACTTTCTCCTCAGGTAAGTATTATCAAGCATCTCCAACGTTATTAAATGCCCCAAAACCAAAGCAGCTCAGTTGCATCCCATGCTGATGTGCCCATTCATAACAGTAGAACATGCTCACCGTTTTTTGAAGTTCGTTGTCTGGTTCCTCTTTGAGTTACTAAAGAAAGGAAAGTTGTTAGTCAGGACAGAGTACAATGTAGCAGAAGGGTTATTCATAGAGGTTGCTACAATAGCAAACCTATTAAAATAAATGGTGCAATGGTTCTACTGTAGTTACAAGTACAAAACCAGCTCTGCTGCCCAAACACCCCCCAACCCCCCTTTTTTTTTGGTATTGAATCATCCTTGACAGAAAATCCAGATGAACTGTTCTTACTATCATAAATCATGCCACCTGCAGACAAGTGTCATCAATACTGGTTGGATTTTTTAAGTAGGAAATTGGAGTATTTCAAAACAATTAAATATCGTACACTATTGTTGCCATAAATGCTATTTCTCCTTAATAATGTCATAGTCCTGATTCTTTAAAGTAAAATACATTATCATTACATTTCCATAACTGTTGTGCTCTGAAGTATTGTTTATTGCATTGGGATTTCAAGTGGAAAAAAAATCTCCAAGTCCAATAATAAAGAAAAAAGCACAAAAAATGCAAAGTATCTCTTTGAATTCTTTAAGAACAGAGGAAATGTAAACAGTACATTCCCATGTGTTCTTCAACAAGTCTAGTTACTGGAATATAAAAGACTAGAACATTTTAGAATAGAAACTCAGATTCAGTTTTAATTATATTCCTTCCAAACCTCAAGACAACATACTTGAAAAAATTTGTTCTCTCAGTATTAAAATCACTGGTCCAAAACCAAATTTAAAATAAAATTTAAAAAAGTGACATATGATTGCAGTGTTTGTTTTAGAGCATCACAAGACTTTAAAATCATATGTTACCTGAAGATTTCCTAGCAAAAGAAAAATAAGAATAGAAAGTAAGTATGAAATCTTAAGATACAAATCTATACAGTTAAAACATAAAATATTTCTGTGTACATATTTTGCCATGGGGACGGGAGAAAAGCTACAGAAATAATTTACTGCAGTACCCATTCAATATGTTGAGAAACACTTTAAGCAACACGTAAATGTATTCCCCGTTTTCATTGTAATTAGGATACAGAGATCCAGTGATATCACACTCTACCATGTTTCATTTTCAATAAAACCCATTAAACCCCTGAAAATAGCCACTTGCCACACAGCAGTTTTGTCATCATGTGAGATACAAAGCAAGATCCAGAGTGCAAGTTTGCAGTGACCAGGCAAAGGCCTTCCTTGTCACAGACAAGGGCAAGACCTCAAGCTTCAGAAGCCCAAGGGTGCAGGGCAATACAAAGTAAGCTGCAAATGTGTATTTTTCCACTTAGAGCAGTTGAGAGCATTTTAGTCCAAATTTTTGGCATCTATTACTGGGTTTGGGGGCTTCACCCTCACAAAGATTTAACTACATCGAACAACTGGGCTTACCCGGAGGTGCACTGTGCTTATATTCTAGCTTATGCTGTGGATTCTTCCTGCAAAGAAGAAAAGAGTAAAAGCTTGAATTGCCACCTTGTCCCACACTTAACAAGCCCAGAACTCCTTGGCATTTTATGGATAATTTTCATTCTTTTTTTAAAAAAAAAAAAAATTCTGTGACCAGTGCCTTACTACAGTTTCTCAGCTTATAGAATGGAGGCTTGAAAAAAAAAAATCAGGTTAAGAGTTCTTCTTGTTTCAGCATTAAAAAAAAATAGATGGCTGATCAAAAGCAAGAAATGAAATAGTTTCCAAAGTGCTATGGTAAGATGAGTTTGTTCAACATAATAATAATATAGTATTTACTCTCACTAAAAATGAAACCAGAATGTAACTTCTGGTGGGTTAAGTACAATGTGTGCAGAATGCATTACAGATCTGAGATATCCAGGCATAGCTTCCATATTCCGAAACATAAGGCTACAAATTAAATAGTTTGGGAAAACTAAAGAATTTGGAAAGAAGTGCTTGTCTCGAAGATCTCAGGGAGAGGCTACAGAAGGATTCTTCAGAGATTAGTCTCTTTTGCAATAAAGCAGCATCAAATCAATGAAAGAAAATTTTAAGTAATCTTCCTCTTTGATCTGCAGTACGTGTTCCCCTCGTTCAGGCTGTGATCCAGGTCATTAACACACTGATTGATCTCCTCCCCCATTTATCCAGTCCTGCTCTAATGTTTTAACTTGGTCTGACTTACATTATGCTAACCCATGTTTTAAGAGGCTTTTATCAGGGCTGCATGTTAAAATAGTTTCAACTCAACTTATTTTTGTGCAGAAATTTTTTAAAAAATTCTAATTTTGGAAGAAAACCAGCTCAGTTGCCCTAATTTTTGCTTCTGAAAATAAGCAACAATTAAAGCCCGCTATTTAAGAACGACAGATCATGTGACATTGCTTAAAACTTGAGCTGACTTTCTGCAACTGCAGAAGTTTGTGTATATTTTACAGAACACCTGTGCTGCGAAGACCGCCTTGTAAAAGTAGTTGCTTATTTATGTTCTCTTATTCTTCAAAGAACAGAGTAATGCAGTCAGTCCTCAGTAGAAAAATCTTATTTTTCTGTCAAATAACTTAAGACAAATTCATAGGCTTCAAGTTGATTTATAATTCTGTAGCTACTGCCATCCCAAAGTACCTTATGTGTGCATGAGATAGAAGTGATAGTTATCCGAATAAAAAAATGAAAATACAGTCTCCTATTAAATACACTGTACTGGAACAAAAAGAATTGCCTATTTCAGTGTTTTACTACTATTGTCAGCAGCAGACCATTTGATCCCAACTCAAGGCATAGCATTTTGATCATTTAATTATGTTCCCTTCTAGTAATAGCCAACAGATAAAGACAACAAAAATAACAAAAATTGCACCTGTTGCTCTGTTGAAAGAATTACCACTGCTTCGTGGTGCCTGCTGTCCTCTACCCCCCAAAAATGAAACACAGATTAAGAAGTGATCAACTAATACAGTACAGAGATTGTCTAATCTGGAAGGAGAGAGGGTTTTGGATAAAGCATCCATTGTACTCCTGAAAAATATATTGGCAACTTTGTTACTGATTTCTCAATTTCTCACTTTTATGTTTTTCAGAAGCGAAACATTTTTTTTGCATGAGCTGAATATAAGACTTTCTTAAAAGCCACCCTCGTTTTAAAAGCGCTTTCTTAAAAGTCACCCTCATTTTTTTACATTTCTTATAAAACATGCTCTTTAGGATCATCGTGCTTTCTGGGAGAGAGAGAAGAAAGTGTTTCTGCTCAGGCAAACCTTTATTAGAGGCAGCTGTTAGTTTCAGTGCGCCCCCCCAGAAGTCGTATTGCCTCAAAATACATCCTTTTGTCCATCGTGTCAATTAGAGAGCAGTCATTAAACTCTGCTAAATAGAAATGTAAAAACTAGACACTGAGAAACAAAATGGAGTAAAACAATTTGTTGAAGAAAATCAACAGTGCCTAAAAGAAACTGAAGTCCATAAACTGGATTTTATTGCTGTTTTACCTGAATTATGCTTTCTAACAAACCGAATACTGATTAAAATAGCTTTTGTACCAGAAAAGCCATTTTGTACAATGTTTCTACCTGTAACAAGCTGTTCCATATGGACATTCAGGCCGGTTATCATTGTTATCCTGAGTTACGATCTCCGTTTCATGATAGTCATCGTCATTCGGGTGACTGAACTGCTGAAAGTGAATGGGATTCTTCCTGCAAAAGACAAATATATATCGAAAACTGACTGTTCCACTTAAACACGAGAAGTGGAGATAAGAAGGGTGTTACTTAATCAGTGACAACTCATTTTTCTGTGGTTACATAAAAAGAGCTTTTAATGTTTAATTTCATGCAGAATGATAGACCTACTTCATGATAACAGAAGAAAAGCTTTATCTGCACAGGCTGCAAAGGAGGTTAAACCAGGAATTTTCCTATTCACCATCAGCTTTAAGTTTCAGACCTCCAACACGTGTACGATCTACTGATGTAGTCATCCAGCATGAATCTTACTCAGTGGACAACTTGCTCAGGTACAACTCCGTCTGGAGCATCAAAGTGCAACAGGAACTTCTACTTCAAGCCTTGGCACGAGTTGGAAGGGCCAACCCATGGCAGGTGAACAACTGCAGTACTAAAGACTCCCCACAGCCTCAGGTTATCACATACTCTCTTCAGGCAACCTGTATCAACTGGCATTTCTGTTCTGTATTCAAGCTGCTCCTCACTTGAATACTTCAAATGCCAGCACAGTATTCCAGGTGGAGCAGTCTATTGGACACTACGTTGACTATGCTGTCGGGTTTGGTTGGCTGCCATGAGATTTTATTTGAAATATCAAATTGCAACGGTGACATGAAGCTGTACCATAAGATGTAACAGTTCTGCGTGTCGTTGACTCACAGCAGTGCCACTGATGAGAGCACATTACCAGCATCCCTGACTTCTTGCCCTACAACACTTCCACAGTTGAATCCAAGGTGAGCAAGTAGTGAACATAAACATATGCATCACTGAAAGAACATTTCTACTGCTTCTAGGCAGTATGTTTGGATACACACCATACAAGACAAGACAGCTATAACAACACTACTCAGAGAAGAGCTTGCATTACAAAACTTGTGTAAGCGATGTTAAAAAGAACACAGAAAAACAGGTTACGACTTCAGGAGAAATTCATGTGGCAGATCAAAACATACTACAAAAACTATGTCAGAGCGAAAAGCAAATCTACTTTTTCCCTATGATTTCAAGACACTTTTTTCCAAGCATAATATTTAAAAGCATGGGATGTGAAGTATTTTAATATTTTCCAAAAGATATCCACAAAATACTTCAGTGATTTACCACACCAATTCCCAGAGTACATAATCTTCAATGTGTTTGTGCAAATTATAAAAGTGAACTATTTGCCTCAAGCAAGAGGAATGACAGCTGCAAACTACAGAGTGATTACTGCTTTTATTTACACTTGTTAGAGCTGCATTTAGAAACACAAAGCCAGAAACACAACAGCTTCCTTCTTGATCACAGGTATTCCCTCCATAGATTCACAACTACCTTTTATGAACTTTATAGGGAACACCCAATATTAATTTCAGCATTTCACCTACTGCAGTAAGAAAAGAAAAAAAAAAGCTTATCTTACAGCTTTTGCAAAATGATTACTTAAGCACTGTGAGCTCTACGAGCCATTCAGGCCTCCTTTGAGGCATTCAAAAATGATTAGATTTTTAGTATTAATACTTCAAATCTCCATTTGCCTGGTATCTTTCACTCAGGAAGCTCCACAAGCGAGCTACAGACAAAGTCTTCAATGAGCTATTTATCAAAGACCCAGTATTCCTTGAGTCTATTTACACAGGTGACAAACTTCTTGTACTGGTCTTTTCTATTGATTTCTGCAAATTGTAAGGTAAGTAAATTGTTTCACTAGGTATTATTGCAAAATTGCATTTACCAGTCATTTGCTCCACCACAAGCTCTCAGAAAACATCACTTGCATTGAGTTCAGGCTGGCTGCCTACTTATTTTCCCATTTAAAAAAAAATAGGATGAAACCAAGTCATTTCAGAGGCTGCTTTGTTTTCTAAACGCACGAAGCTAGCTTATTAGCAATATAAGCAAGAATTTTGGGTCATTTGAGATACAATTCATCTTCTCAAAGCAACTAATGTTCTGTAAAATCATTTTTATATTTATTCCTACAATAAGATACATGTAGCATCACAGTCTCTGAGGAAAGAAGGCCTAATGGCTGTAATTTAGCCAACCTATTGTATTTTAGAAGATATCTATTTCCTTTCAAAAATTTACTTTGAAACCTACTTGGACAACATCAAACAGTCCTCGTTGGAGGGGAAAAAAAAAGAAGAAAAAAGAAAAAAGAAAAAGAAAGTATGGGAGGAAGCAGGAAGAGAAACAAAAGAGTCTTAATGTATGCTCCCTACCACAAGGCTTTGGGATTCTTTGGGCCAGTGAATGATCCTCCTCAAATTATACATTTCCTGTGAAGCATCTTAAACATGTCCTACTTCAGATGCCCAGGACGGACATAAATGTATTTTATCTTTCCTTTACCTGGATAATTTGTATGTATCCCACTTCTACATGTTGTGCAATGATATCCAGCAAAATAAATAGAAGCAGAGAAGTGCATAGCTTCTATTAAGCAAACATTTTCCCTTCTTGCAAAAAATCTGAAGCTTCTTTCTTTTATTAAGGGTTTGGTTTGTCTGAGGTTTTTTGGGTTTTGTTTTTTTTTCAGACCCAAAAGATTTGAGTTGTAAGAGCACAACATCTATCACACTATGAGTTGCACTCCAAAGTTAATTAGTTTCGCAACAAAACCTCACTGCATAGGAGTATGTTATTCATTTTATCAAAACAAAATCATTAAGCTTTTCTCACACAAAAACCAGCCAATTAAAAACCTATTTTAATGATAAAGTTTTACGGGAGATTTGTCTTCTCATAAACATACTCACACAGTTACTGTAACTTTACTTTCACAGAAGCTCTGAGTTTGTGTACTCACACTTAACGATGCAGAAAATTACACAAATAAAAAATTCTGCAAATAAAACTGATAAAGTTCTTCAGAATTGATGCAGTCGACTCAAGCAGAAGTTGAGTATTGTTCAGTGAAATATTTAAGACAGTATTTTATCTGTGCAGCTACCAAAAGCAACTTAAAAGCTTTTTCTAATGCAAGTTTAACTGATTAGGTCCGAATCCCTGGCTCTTCATAATCACATGCAGAAAACCCTGACCATTTCAAGGGCTCATTTTCTCAGCTACTAAAGAAACTAGTAGTGAAGACGTAATGAATTGCCAGCAGTAGTTATAAAGCCATAGAATTCAAGCTTGAAGTTATGCCACAACTACACTTAAGATGTTTGTAAGTTTTATGTTGTAAGTCTTATAAGACAGGACTCAAAAAGGCAGATGCAGGTCTTCAGCCACCAGATTTGCAAGCTTAAGGAGAAAGGAAAGATACTTACTTTCACAATCAAACAAAGAGCAAACTATTTTAAAGAACGCACACACAATCCAAAGGCTGGTTGAGTGTGCCCCGCTTTGACAGCTACGGGAAGATTTATACACCCCCAACGTGGACAAAAATTGTGGGTTATGGTTTTAGAGATGAGAGCTTAGGTCTCCTGCACCCCTTCTATGCAGCCCTTGAAAAGGGGTGTTAGGTTTGGATTTATTTTTATTTTTCATTCCCTGTTCTTCTAAGTTCAGAATAACAAGCAGCAGACAAGGAAATGAACACAAGACAGGAGTCAAAGAGTAAGTCCCTTGACAACAAATACAGTCAGATATAACATACACAGAGCACTTTGCCTCCTGGTGGTAACAGCAGTTTCTTTCAATTTGGTAAAGCTTCAGGCTACCTCAGAAAGAGAATGAGAAGACAATGAAGAACAATGACAAGAAAAAGCCCTAGAGCGAAAGGTGTGCATCAAGCTCGATTCAAAACCAGTGTTTTCAAATTCATAAATGAAGAAACTGAACTATGGGTTACAAAATTATTTCCTAAACGTTTAAGATGTGTTAGAGAAATCTACTGAAATTAACAGAACTAGCATTTAATCTTTTCAACTTGTACTGTTTTACAAGGCATCCGTCAAAGGTGCCAAAGTCATATCCAGAAGACAAGTATCTCTTAATAAGAGCTTACAAAATGAAGAGTAGAACTCTTAAGAGCATTTAGTTATTAATGCTCTTACAAAATGAAGAGTAGAACTCTTAAGAGCATTTAGTTATTTGGTAAGTGACATTTTATGAATAAGAAAGCTCACCTAGAAAAAAATTTTAGGAAATGTTCCAGTTACCAAAGCAGCACTCACTTAAGACTCCTACAGCACATCTTGTTGGAAGACACCTTTCGTAAGGTTAAAGTAATGAAGGAATGGGAAACCAAGCCATTGTACTCAAAAAAAGCACTCAAAGCAGCTCCTCTTCCTTAGCAACTCTAAAATCTAGTTTTCGCTCAAGGGAACCATCACACAATGAAAAACTGAGTATGTTATCAACACGTTCCTTCGAAGCACCCATTCATGTCACACTTACATACACGTTCTGTTAAAAATACGAGTAACTGCAATGACTTGCTTTAATCTAACACAGCTATCCCATTGATGCAGAAAGACTGCTTGGCGGTCTTGTATTAAAAGCAAATACTAAGACAGGCTACGAAGCGTATTTCTTTTGCTGTTTAGTCTCATGACATTTCTGGCAGATCAAAGCTCGTGTTTTTGATATTTCACATTTACAAACTTCTTCAACAGAAGATTTTGTTATGTCTTATTCCAGAGCATTCTTTTTGCTTCAAAAGCAACACTTCCCAAAAGTATTGCTTCCAAAAGTTTTAGAATAAAGACCCAAGAACAAATGTACACATACAGACTCCTACTCCATATTAACTGTTGCTAAAATTTGCCTTCCTAAACATTAGGAATCCTTCAGCATGTTAGAGCATTAAACCAGCTTAACCCCCATACAGGGGAAAACCTGTCTTAACAAAATTAAAAGTAGCTGTAGCAAACTAGAGACTGTGTTTGTACTACTGGATGAGCTTAACTGCCTAATAAAACATGTTTTCATCATATTCATTAAGGACAAAATTTGAGATATGTAAAAAAAAGCTACATGAAAGCTGAAAATACGATGTGTTCGTTCACATAACGGCTTTATATGTTTGATTTACACACTGAACATAAACAAGAATCCATTTACTTGTGCTTGTTTGTTTTCTGAATAAACTCACTGGTTTTCCTATTGTTCATGCCCCCGAGGGATAAAAACAAGGTGGCACTCGGCACCGGCATTTTGGAACTTCGCTGGAACATTTGTATCACACATAACATTTGTACCACAGATCTTTCACTGAGAAGTGAGAGGATACAAGTAGGAGAAAAAAAAGAAAAAAAAAATTGTTCTTTGCTTGAAGCATTAGCAAAGACACTGACCAGACAAGGGTTAACATGGAGCTTGTAAGTATGCCTTGTTCTGGGTTTTAGGGAGCGACTGAGAGCATCACCAAAAAAACCCAGTCAGACTGTCTAATTTATAATTAATGTAGTTCTTGATCATTCAGGGATGACAAATACTAAGTATTTCAAATATTCAGATCACAAAGCATGCAATAACTTCAATAAATACAATCATCTTTCATAAAGGTTTCATCTGCTAATAAAACAAGTCTACAGGGTTCTGTTAGGCATTTAAATCATTTACACCTCTTCTCCCGGCTGGTACAAGTACTGTACACACAGGCTTTTTTATTTCTTCTCTTTTTAAAGTGGGCCTTTGTTTCTTATTTCCTACAACACTTCATCTCTTAATTTGCTGGAGTACTTCATCCCTTGTTTGGGTTATATTAGCAGTTAGCAAGACATCCTGGCTCCTCCTTTTATACTTTTAAAATTCCTGTTATGCCACTTGTTTCTCATCAGTCCCCTGCTTACCAAAAGATTTTTTTCAAATCAAAGCTCGTAATGACGTTACCATTTTCTCTTCCATAGCCAATACATTACTTCTTAATAATAAGCTATCTTAAGCTAGTTTTAATTTTGCTTTACCTGTAACAGCCTGTTCCATACATGCAAGGTGTCCTCTTACGCTTGATCTGTTTGGAGCTTTCTGAAGCATCTGCACTTCTGGTTGAATCAGAAATCTCAGTCTCGCAATCCAGATTTGCATCAGGCTCAAGAATCCCTTCCTGGGCACCAAAATTTTGGGAAGTCCTGCCCCAGTGAGCTTGTTGACTTGTAGAACCAGTAATCTGCTCTTTGTTTTCTGTTTCCTCAATTACATTTGTTTTACTGGAGAACTGACCTATTCTTTTAGAACATTTACTATGCAGCTGCCTATCATTTTTTTCCAGAGAACTTCCAGGTTTTTTTGTTCCAGTCTTGCCATTTCCTTCCATGTTTCTCATGGTACTCTCAAGGGGAAATCCAGATGTATTCTGTGGAACAAGGTTACATTTTGAAGGACCTGAAAATTTACACTCTTCAGAATTAAAAGCTTTAAGGTCAATCTCTGCCTCATCTCATCATTCCGGTTTTCAAAAATCAGAGAATCATAGAACTGCCCAGGTTGTAAGGGATCTCAACAGATCATCTGGTCCAGCCTTTAAAACCTTCTACTCCACCTTCCAAACTGAAGTTAGCTGCAACACACAGCTGCTAGAATAAAAGGCTCAAGTTAAGAACACAGACACACAATTTAAAGAAAAACTTATCCTAGAGCTTCTGTCCTCAGCTTCACTTCCCTCGCAACACAGACAGGCTCCTCTCTCACCACCTCAGATTCTGAATAGTCCAAAGACTTTAGCTTAAATTAACTTTGAATTAAACATACTGCTCCTGAAAAATGAATGGGGGTTATACACATGAAGATACATGTATAGATATGTGTAGAGCAGACTCTAGAAGAATGTACATTCCTATATAAGAATCAATTTTACCCCCTTAAGTACCAAGGTATATGGGATATATATATATATTTATCTGTATATGGGAATTCATGATATACACCTTGAGCTTAATACCACCCCAATACATCTTAAATGCTTCAGCCCGTGACTCTAAATCATAGTAGAGTTTGTCAGTAGATACCATCAGGCAACGATTTCACTTTTGAAAAACACCGCGTTTTAAATTTTGGAACATATGTACACTTAAAATAAGAGATGTGTGCTTTAGAAAAAGAACAAGATACATAACCAAGACAGCCGAGACATCACCTGGCATCACACCTGTACTGAAGGCTGAGCTACTTTGATACACTATAGACCTACTCAAAAGTCTCTGCTCTCTACAGTTTATTACCTAGGTTCCCCTCCAGTCAATTTATACTTAGTTTGCAAGGATGCATTTGGCAGAGCTTGAAAATCAGCTGGTGGTTTCCTATTTGATTTTATTCCTTTCAATGCAAGTCTCGCTAAATGCTAACCAAAACCAGAGACAATTACATCTGAGCAGCAACGTGATTAAGAAAGGGCAAAGTCAGCATTAACATCAAATCACACTCACAGCAGCAAATTTAAGAGAGTCAACTTGGAGACAAAGATGACTCTTTTATCAAGACTCCCAAAATCAGGCTCAGCAAACAACTGCAGCTTGGGAAATTAGTCCTTCTTTTACAAAAGGAGAACTAAATTACTCTAAATTTGCCACTCCCACCTCTGACTTCCCTACTACATACTTCAATCCACTGCCTATATTGTATATAATAAGACTAAACACTTTCACATTTATTATGACTATTAGTTAAAAAATAGGTTGCAATCAAGGAAAACCAGAAACAAGTGCACTATTTGCACTAGTTGTAACATGTATGTGACCTCACTGCCATCTGGTGGCTGCTGGCGCTTAGAAGAATTAATATTCTTTTTACTTCCCACCAAATAGCAGATTTTCTCAATTGCCTTAAATATGACAGCAAGAGCATGATTTTGGTTTTGATATCAAAATTCCAATCTTTTAGAGCTCTCTCTGATTTGCTTGCATTAACCCGTTCTTTTTTTCTGCAAAGTTCTGAAGGCAATTTCTTACACTATGCTTAAGATAAAAATGATTTATGAAATTATTAGGAGAAAATAAATAAGGCTTCATACTTTAAAATTGCAAAATGAAATAATTCATTATGTAGTCACTCACCTTATAATTTGACAAAGAGAAAACAGCACTGCAGCTGGTATTAACGTACCCAGCCGATGCAAAGCTCACCACTCTGAGCACTTTTTTGGATTAAAAGCTACCACTATAATTAAGATTACCCTTAAGATTTAATTGAAAACCAAAACCAATCCCTAATTGCTTTCAGTGTCAAAACCAATGAAGCATAATAAATAATAGTGTTTTTATCAGGTCCTTTAACAGACCAGGCAATTCTAATGCTAGAGATTGGAAACACCTCCCCAGGTTGTTCACTTAAAAGTCAGTGAAAGCATCACTTTTCTCTCATGAATATGTTCTGTCTTTGACAACGATCCTTCTCTGTTCACGATTAGCAGGGTGCTACCAGTAAGAATTTAACTGCCTAGAAATGCAGCTGTATTTTAAAAACTCACAGCTGGACCGAAGTGCCTGTTCACTCACTGCCACATATAGTGTTGGATTTCAGATTACATCTTTTCTTCCCTTTTTCGGACTTGGATTTTGAGATAGTGGCATAAGCACACTCCCTGCTATCTTTCTTCAAGATGTAGCAGTTGCTAAGCCACACACCATAATTTTCTGACCATAAAATTTCACCAACTAGAATGGCACTAGTTCGGGCAAAGTCCAGTGTGCCATGACATCAGTGTCATACCATCACCTACCCCCAAAGGCTTCTCAGAAAAAGAAACCACGCACCAAGCCACTCCTACGACCAGTACTTTGGTCCACGTCTTCCAGCCTCTTGCTGTAAAGCTGAAAGTCTGGTATTTCTCTGGGATGTTTGGGGCTTAAATCCCAGATCCCAAGAAGGAAGTGCAGAAAACCAAGTCTCTGAAGACTTCCAGGTCCTTGCTATAGAGCTGTCCAATGAACTGGCATTTCAAAACAACTCTTAAAACAACAAATCACAAGCAGAACACAAAGTTATGTTGTAACCCAACCTTCAACACGACACTGCCAACTACATTCTCATTTTTTGAAATACCATGGTTTTCTGCCCTGAGCCAAAAGATTACCTGAGATGAAGGGACATGGATGGAAAGACAGCTCCTTTTCCCTTGATCTTGCTCTTCACCTTCAAAATCCTCTGTAGTTTCTTCAGAAGCTAATCTTTTCTTCCGCTGCATGTTTACTTCTGATTTTAATGATTCCATATCACTCTCTCCTCTTCCTTGGCCTTTTTTCATTCTACCACCTTAAAAGAAAAATCAAAGGGTACTTCTGGAATACAACTTTTATAGTGAAATCCTGACCACGTTAGAAATCTAAAGCTACATCAAAGCAGAACACTGGGCAAAAAGCATGAGAAAAATCAGCAGTTGTGCATGTGCTGTTTCAACATTTTTCACTTCCCGCTTTTAGGAGTAAATATATGTTTTAGAATGAAACAGAGGCTTGAGGGGGAAACTTGAAGGAAGACAATAAATATGGGGCAAAGAATATTCTGGACCGACTCTATCAGTATGACTAAGTTTCATTTACACAGTAGGAGCTGATCAAGTAAACCGAATGTCCAAGGATGACTATTACCACAGACCTTTCATGTAAATATCACTTCAAACTACCAGTTTATAGACACAAACATCAACTAATTAGGACATGGCAAAATCAGGGTATGCCCACTTGCCTAGTCAACCACATCACGGTCGACTGCTTCATCAGCCAGTAACTGACAGCAAGACAGCAAATATTGTGCCCCTCTTGGGAAAGCTTTACATCCCAGAAAACTGTAAGTTCTCTGTACTGAAGTACTATTTTCTGGATTATAGCTAGGAGACAGCTAGGGCCACTGCGCTGGTTTTGTTATAGCTCCATCTGCTGCAAAACGCATTCAGAAGGAAGATACTCGATGGCAAATTTTGCATGCCTTTAAAAAACTCTCCTCCTTCAAAAACTAGACATGACAGAGACATCTGTAGGAAACAAGGAATTTTTCCAAACGTTAATATCTAACTCCAAAAGAACAAATTGGTGTTCCCTTTCCAATAAGAAGACATACAGAAGAGAAACGAAAGGGCAGCCTTTTCATTTTATTACCTTTCCCTCCAATAGCACCCTAAAAAGATCCGAACCATTTCACAATTTTAAGGAAACCTTTTAGATCTGCAGAAGAGATCGGTTGTTTTAGCAAAGCAGCCCATTCTAAGCTGGAATTCTCTCCTCACGTAATGAATTTTTAAAGAGCTCCAATAGTGCTCGCACGTATCCCTGGGTCCCTCAAGGTCAGGCCTTCAACAGCACACAGATACCCCTTGCCCACACAGCTCCAAGTCTCTGCACCTACACGACCAAAACATTCAGTCTTTGAAACAAACATCATATAGATGTATATAACAATCACTATAGTACTTGTGGAGAAAAAACAAACAAACAAAAAAGACCCAACCCAACCCAAAAAAAAAAACCCAAACAACCAAACATAAGGAAACAATCAAACTAGTGCAGGACTCAACAACTCAACACAGCCAGTGGCAGTCCTCTGGTACATGCCATTTTTTACATCCGAGGGAACAAGCCAGCAGGGAACAGTCTAGATTTGGAAATTAAAAAAATAAAAGTAAAGTTTATTTCGCTTGTTATAATTTTCTGAAAACTAGCTTTTGAGGGAAGGAATAGGCAGGGTAGCCAATGGCATATGACAGAGGTGTCTAAAGGCAGAATTGCCTGCGTCAATCCATCCAAACACCTGCATTTACTACAGGAGATAAGAAGCAATTGGTCAGACGGTACACAAAATACTTCTGCAGCCCTGCCTGGGCATCAAGAGCCAAATTTGTCCATTACACCATCCCAGCAGAAATAGCAGGTGGAAACAAGAGGCAGGAAAGAATAGCTGTCGGGCACAGAGAAGCAGACACACACTCACCAGCCACAGTTCATTCACTAACGAAGGAAATTCAGCAGTTAGCACCTAAACCACCTCACACTTCACCACGGAACAGCAAGAGGCTGGGGCCTGCTGTCTTCAGCAGAGAGAAGCACAGAAACACAGGAGGAGTGTTGTTCGTGTGCTTAGTCATTTTCCATCTCACATTTCTTTAGTCTTTCAGTTCCACTCGTAAAAGTTTCTGATGAGCAATAAATACCTTGCAGTAAGTTTGTCAGAGAAGGTCTAATGGCAGTTTCAGAACTCTTTACAAGCTCCCAGGACGAAAAGCCAGACACACTAGAAAATTTTCTCAGGATTGTGCCAACGCAGCACCCTTGTGTCGCCCGTTGATAGGGCTAAGTGCAGTATTCTGTCGCTGATACACAGCGGTCAAAAGCTTATCGTACACTCAGCAAGTTGTTTTTGCAGGAAGGACAAGAGGGAATGCCTCATACTGGTGAGAAACTACCATAACGCGATGAACTGCTCCTCCTGGGAAGCAACTTTGGATGAAATGATCAAGTCTGATTCGGTCGCAGTTAAAACTAAACTAACACACACCACCACCCAAAAAACCCCCACTTTTAAAATTAGAAGAACCTCCATTTAGAAGAGCAGGGCAACACATCAGTAACTTAAAGGTGGAGAAGGCTTAAAGGCACAGAAAATACCTAGAATTTACAAACTAAAACAAAACAGGTGAGTTTATAGGAACAGGCTGCAGAACATCAGGTGCTCAGCTGTCCAAAGAGAGTATATTACCAGGCAGAAAAAAAAGAACAGAAAGAAAATCAACTGATCAGAAAGAGCTCTGTCACGCCCATAGGACTGATGACAAAGGAGATAACGGAAGTCAGTCTCTGTCAGCTGCCAGGCACAGAACACAGAAAGAGAAGTAACAAATTAATACTTTCTACCACCACCATTACAATTTAAGAAAATGGTATCAAAGCACATGAATTGGTATGCAAATGTACTACACTGCAAACCTACCTCCTTTCATTACAGGCTCAGAAATCCTCTGCACCAGGAGATCTCTTTCCAACATCCAAGACGGAAGCACTCTCTTTCTTTGAACAGATTTGGACTGTTCGTCTTCATTATCATCAGAAAGAGGAACCTGAAAGGACATTTACTGATCAGCACCTTTTTCCAGTTACAAAAGTGGGGGGAAAAACTAGTAGAAAGTTTGTACACAGTTATGTCCTTCAAAAACAGCCTGGATAACTACCGACTTCTTGGATGGTGCCCACTGCCTCATTTATTTATTTATAGTTCCTACGCACTCGGAAAAACAAAGTCTACAGAAACCTTCATGCAGTAAAAAAACCCAAGCAACTCCCTAGACCTTTAGAATAAATATCTATAAGGCTACAGACTGAAAGTTTCATAGAAGAGCTATATCAGCTCCTTGCTATAGAGTTTCAACACAGAAATAAGAGAAAGAGGAGGCTTAACAAAAAAAATGCCTATTTGTCAAAAAAAAAAAAAACCAAACAAAACAAAACAGAAAAAATCCTGCTAGCATTCTCTCAATTCCTTTCTCCAGAAAGGAACCACACTCTAAACAAATTAAATACACCAAAGTCATGTTCAGTACATATTTATGTACTAAAAGTAATAGTATCAGTATGAATCTCTACTTACTGAAAGTATCCATTCCAGGAATCAGCTACAGTAAAGGCTGACATTTTATTTGTTGTACATAGCTATCTACTGTACAATGACATTGACCAATGTCTCCCTTTTAGCACCATATCGCTGGATACGCAACAGAAGACCTAAGAAAAATCCCACCAGCTCCGTGCACGCATCCAGACTGTCTGAAAGCCATTTTCACTCAGCAACATTAAAAAAAAAAAACCAGCAAAAAATTTTGCTTGGTAAACTCTATTTTGCTGGACAAGATGCTGGCTGTCAGGGAAAAACAGGAGAGTTATTCATCTGTGGGTTTGTATGGATCTTGACAACGCAACTCCATCAGAACTGTATGATTCAAATTAAATGGGCTGCTAGTACACTATAAACAGGTATCACTTATAGGCAGCACAAGGCATCTACAGTCCAGTTGCACCCTCTTCAGATACAAATTTGAGAGGCTTTTAGGCTGGTTGGGAAAAGAGTCATTCATCGCCCTAGGCCTTCACAGGCACGTACAGCACGATTACTGATACAGATCAGAACTGGACTTTGTTCTGTAGTGCTGAGCTCAGCTGCCCTACTGTGTGTTTAAATTATTCCTGTAGCAATAGCAATTTCTGTATATCCCAGAGAACCAATTACTGCAGCGCAATTATCATAAACATAAATACACAACAAATATATTGATATATTTGTATAGCATACAATCCCAAATCAATAAAACAACCAGTACTTCGAGCAAAGAACTTTGTAAGAATTTACTTCTCGGGGGGGGGAGTAATGAAAATAAGATTTAGAAAACACAACACCTTTACTTCATTTTCAACACATGCTTACAAATACTAAATTTAACTTAGCACCCACCAAATGTCTGGAAGCAGAGTCATTTTTTCTCACGTTTGCAGCTCTCTGGATCTCACGGTTGGAACACGCAGGTTCTATTAACGATGGACTACACGACATCTCAACAGGATGAACAGTTGGTGCTGCTTCTGCATCAGCCTTCTAATTTTTTTCTGAGAAAGCAAGTTAATTTTT
>JAHREE010000280.1:13053370-13121609 GCA_033628505.1 Tringa tobata
CCCCCCCCTGAGGTTAGTATTTTATTTCTGCTTTTCCAAAACCTCCAGCAACTTTTAGAACCTTCCTCGCCACTACTCAGTGTTGCAGCGCTCCATTTCTGAGGGGAGGAGCCGACAGGGTGGCTTTGCTTCACCACGGGGCAGGATGTGGCTTCCGCCCATCACCATTACCAGTCAGACTAGATGAAAAGTCACAGGAGACAGGACTAGAGGAAATGGCCTCAAGTTACGCCAGGGGAGGTTCAGGCTGGATATTAGGAAAAATTTTTTCACCGAAAGGGTTATCGGACATTGGAATGGGCTGCCCAGGGAGGTGGTTGAGGCACCATCCCTGGAGGTGTTCAAAAGACAGCTTGATGTGGTGCTGGGAGATATGGTTTAGTGATGGTGTTGCTTTTTGTTTCTTGTGTGAGTGTTTATTTTTCTCAGAATTAGGTTGACGGTTGGACAAGATGATCTTTAAGGTCCCTTCCAACCTAGAAGATTCTGTGAAAAAGAAAGCACAAGATGTTTTAATCACTGCCGACTTTTCTTCATTAGACCACTCAAATTTCAAAGCGATTTGTGGTTTTTTTTTTCCGAGAGGAATATTTCTCCTGATAGACAGGCACTACCTTTTGACGTCTGGGAGGTCCCAAGTGACAGAGTTATTCCAGCTGAAGATGGGGCTCAGGACTGGGATCAGCTGCGTCAGCCCACCAGTGCTGCCAGCAGGGGGATAAAGGCACACAGACTGAGGGGATGTGGGGCGTGGTAGTGTTATTTTATCTCCAAATGAACTTGGGTAGAGGCATATCAGATTCCCAAGAGCATCCCGACACTTCGTGGCTGTTTTTCAGCTTGTTGAGAAAAGTCTGTACCTGAAACTGTGGAAAAAGTCACCTGTTGCATTTAACACTGTAAGTCAGCACAACACCGCTAGGAATTGGGGTTTGTGGTGTGTTTTGTTGGTTTCTTTTTTAGGCCTCAGTGCTAAGGGCTAAACCCACTTCTGGTAAACCAAAAAAAAACCCCAAGCTTCAACCGTGGACAGAAGGAGGAGAGGGAGAGAGGGAGAGAGCAAACTCAGAGGTTCCAGGGGATCTACAAAGATGAAACCCAAGAGGATAATTCTATGTACCAGCAGTTTCCCCTGCAGCCCCCTCTACCTCCTGAGCATCGTCCTGTCCAACACTGCCACCCATGTCCAGCAACTGTGGATTTACAAAGCAAGGAGGGAGTAAAAAAATTAAAAAAAAAAAAAACAACCACCTGAAAAAGCGTGAAGATCAAGGACACCATTAGATATTTTTTTTAATCCCCATTTAAAAAATACTGTTAGAACGGCGCATGCACAGTCATTAAAAATCTTAACCAACAAAGGAGCCGCCGCTTGCCAACACTGGTGTGTCAACTGCACAGCCTGGGCTCTTGCTGAGATGCCAGAGACTGGGATCTCCACACGAAGACTTCTCCTGGTGCCAGGGGATACCAATAGCCATAAGATAACGTACTAGCTGCAGCACTAAATACAGCTTTTAAACATCTCAGTGATCTCAGAAAACCAATTACAAAAGACCACAAGATACCATCAGCTACCTGTTGGAGGATTCAACATGAAGGCTGAACTGAAGGTACAGGCTGAGCAAGTGCAGAAAAAAGGGAAAACTTCATACAAACAAACCAGCCACCCTAAGCCTTTAATCCTAACGGGAGACGAAAAGTTGAGAAAGGCAAAATATTTCTGGCAGCAGCCTTATCTAACAGCTAATAAATGAAGTATGAAAATACCCCGTAAGAACTTTATTCATCTGTTCAACTGAGGGAATGTTTTCAATAACTTCAACTATTTTTCCATCCCGACGCTAAAGAACAAGAGTACTGTACAAGTTTAGGTAGAAAATCCTAAAACCTACATTTTGCAAGACACGGCATATAGCATTTGACAGTATAGCCAGTTTTATCACTAAATTATACTGCTCTAACGTGCAGCTCTTATCAACACAGGTGCTTGGAGATAATATAGCTGGGGGCTCAGCAAATGCTTAAACAGAGAGATTATAATGGCACTCGATACCCATGAAGTAACCAAACATCTACATACGGCACGTAGGCATGAGATTAGTGGACGTTTTGGCCGTTCTAGAGGAGTGACTAAAGACCACGTGGTATGTTGTAGCACATCTAAAATGCTACTCGGGGCTTATGCTCATGTATCATCATGTTCCATTCTATGATGCCTAAAAAGCAGAGGCACAAACTCTTTTTATAGATTAGGAAGTTTAGGTCAAACAGCCTTAAGAAGGAGGAGGCACGGTTGGGGGAAGAGGATAAAGGGGAAACTGAAGCTGTAGCTTGAGAAAAAAAAAGCCTTAAGTAAAATATCAAGCTAAAAAAACCCACCAACCTTATTTTACCACCTATGTACCAGAATGATTAAATATTTCCTTTTATTAATCAGAAAACCGCACAGAAGCATTAAACACCTGATATAAACAACTCTTCCTACGATTCAAAAATATCTCACACGTGCATGTTGATGTTGTTACTGTACTTTCACCATCACACACGAGGGAGTCACGCAGCAACTTAAGCCTTCAAAAGCAGGACACCTACACACACACATAGCAGAAGCACTGAAGGACAAAAGAGATAATTTCTTGTTTTTCTTTTGATATACTTCAGTGCTTTTCAAACTTTTCCTTATGATGTGGAAGCAGGCACGTGAAAAGACTGATTATCCATTGATTTCTATAATTGACACTCTATCAGCCTGCACTACGTTGTTCTTGTATATTTGATAAAGGGGCTAGTGGCAATACTCTTAAGAAGAAAGTTCTCAATGTCCTTTTAATACCTGGGTTTGAGGATGGGGGAAGATTGGGGTGTCTAGTTTAGATTTTTTTAGGTTGTTTCTTGTTTTAAAATTAAACTAGTCAATCCCCAGTTGTTCCTCCTCTCCCTTGACCGGTTTGGTTTATTAATACTCAAGATTTTGGTGAAAGACATACTGAAGGTAAGTTTTAAAAATATACTAACATAATTTCCCTCCCTTTCAACTGCTAGAAGCAAATATCCATCAGTTCCATTAGCATTTGCCTTTGATTTCTTTCCTCACTCATTCTCAGTCACCTTTTAGTGGGATAGAGAAAGACAGGGAAATGTGTTGCTCTGTCAAAAAAAGGCAGAGCCAACGCAGGGAAGATGAAGAGTTTGCCTCCATCACACTTATAATGGAAGTCCAATGAAGTACAAAAAGCAGCATTTTCCTCAGCTTTCATACACAGTTTTACTCTCTCTTCAACCAAACTGAAAGTTGAAAAAAAATTAAGCAGCCTACAAGAACCAGAAACAAAGCGTGAAAAGCCACAGTTTTGATTCTAAAAGCAAAGCAGGAAGTCCTATGTTCTAATCCAGTAAAAAAAAAAAAAAATACTCATTTTGAAGCCAAATGAGAAGCTCTATTTCAGAAGTCTCACGAGTAACAGCAAAAGAACCTTGTTTTCAGTCAGAGAATTTTCAAAGGTGTTTTTTGTTTGCTAGGCTTGCAGATCACCAACCCGCTATTTTAAGAGGCGAAACAGTTCCTAAAATACCCTTGAAAGGTGCTGAAGTAACCACATTCAAATTATTCTTCATGCAGCAGATTCTTACTTCAACTATATCATCTTCCCACACAGCAAAAACAACTCACAGACACAGATGGCGGCTCCCTGCCGCCTTCATTTTGCAGATCGACCGGGACTATGTCTCGTTTGAACGCTGGAGCTACTTCCACAGAGCTGGCAAAAGACACTCTCCTCCTTCAGGCTCGGCTCCGGTGGCTGCTGAAGGCAGGTGGGAGCGTTGCAGAGGCTCCACACTCCTACACGGCTCCCTGGGGCAGCTGGACCACATGCTGCTGGCAGGCGAAGTCATCTGGAAAGGCACCAGGCTCCAGCGGTCAGGACGCTGATCCTGCCTCCGCCCTTCGCTTTTTAAGTTGCCTTTGCGCTCCTCAAAATAGATACGAGATGAACCGTGATCCTGAGAAGCTGAGAGGAGGTTAGAAAGTGAAAGACTCCCTGCTCGCCACCAACCTTGGTCACAAGGAGCACCACTGAGATTTCCATCTTTCTTCCTGACATTAAAGGGCAAACGTCTGACGCTTTGCACATCAAGAACTGCTCAGCTCACAGGAGAAATAATATCGCTACGCAATTACTTCCTTGTATAATCTTAACGCAATCTTCCAAACCAGAGGCTGTGAGAATAGCCTTGCTTTTTTTTTTTTCTTCAAAAAGAACCTCTTGCGTGTTGTGGCATATCCTTAACACGTAAGAGCATGTATATTCCACTTCCATTTACTTTCGGACAAACTCAACATAGTATATTTACTTAAAAATTATTCAAGTAGGTAGGCTAAAGGACTTAGCACTATTTATGACATGGCACACATGGTTTTCGCAGCCTGCCAAAGCTATCAAACCCCAAAACGCCTCCCAAAGGTGGCTGGTGAGAAGGGAAGAAGAGAGCACACATTAGCCAGCAGGAAACCCAAATGGGAGTGAGAAATTTGAAGCCCAGCTTCAAGCCTTCTGTTGGGCACAGAAGTTTATACTGAGCACGACCAAACTTTGATGTATCAAGGAGAAGACCACAGCTCACAAGCGAAAACACGTGCACTTTTCAAGACACGAACTGAAGGCACCTACAGAAATACTGAGCACCAATAACCAGCAGAGGACTGTTCGCTACTCATTTTGGTTTTTAAAGTTCCTGCTACAGTTCCCCCACAGTTTTAAACTGCATAAACAGAAAAAAGCCCCAACGAAAAAAAACAGCCAAAAAACCCAAAACAAAACTCAAAAAAAAAAACCCCAACCCACCCTGGTACAACATTTCTGGTGCTCACCAAAACAGATAACAAGGGAAGTTTGCAGGATTCTTAGTTTTAGCGCTACCCAAGCCTGAACTCAGAACAAATAGAGACACGTTACAAACAATAAAAAGCTCTTATCCAGAGCCCTGTGAAGCAAGTTGTTTAAACTTAAAACACCTTCTAAATATTTGAAACCAAATTAGGGGGGAAAAAGGGGGGAAATAACTAGTGTTTAACATTTGTAATGAAGTGAAATCTAAGACAAAGACAGAAGGAGTATTACTGCAATGATGAATGAACTGAGGTGGGATCAATGCTTATAAATAGAGGGTGGGTGTCAAGAGGATGAGGCCAGTCTTTTTTCAGTGGTGCCCAGGGATAGGACAAGAGGAAATGGGCACAAACTTGAATATAAGAAGTTCCACCTAACCATGAGGAGGAACTTCTTTCCTGTGAGGGTGGCAGAGCCCTGGAACAGGCTGCCCAGGGAGGTGGTGGAGTCTCCATCTCTGGAGACATTTAAAACCTGCCTGGACAAGGTCCTGTGCAACCTGCTTTGGGTGGACCTGCTTTGGCAGGGGTTGGACTAGATGATCTCCAGAGGTCCCTTCCAACCCCATGTGATTCTGTGAATTATCTGCAATATTGCACTAATAAATAAAAGACAAATGTTCCACTACTAAAACGACATTCTCAGTAGACCTTTAACACTGTTAACTATTCAAATAAAAAGCAAAGACAGCACACTGCAAAGAACAGCACCAAAATAACTACATTTAGCAACAAAAGAATGCTAACCTTACCCTTCAGAAGGAAGCTGCAGTGTAGGGAAAGTAAACAGCTCTTAGAAACCACTCCTAGAAACACGTTAAGACATAACAACCTCCATATGCAGCATTTATTGGATTGTAAGAAGCAACAACACCCGTGGCTGAAAGCTTGTAAGGCTGTTGCAGTCCTCATGGATGTTGTTTTTTTTGGTGTGTGTGTGTGGTTTGGCTTCTTTTACACCATGGAAGAAAGAGCTCCGTGTCTACAGGAGTGTTTTTATGGATACACGGTTAATAAATGTTCCTGAAAACCTGACTGTAGTAAGCATGCAGTCAGCATTCCAGGGGAGGGGAAAACTGCTCAGTGTAAGGCAAGGCAAGTCAAACATGAGCCTAAGAGGATCTTTATAGTAGATTATATCATCCAAGTCTTACAGTAATTGAAGATTATAAATACAATCCTTATCCACAATGGTTTATTTTCCTGTCCTTTAGTCTATGAAAAAAGACTAATTCGTGTTATAAATAAAAAAGGAACCGATGTTGATGTACTAACTGCTGAGTGCATAGAAGTAGTGCGATTTAAATAGAAGATGAAAACAGATGGAGGAAGCATGGCCCATATGAAGGTCTGCTCTTCTGTTTTTCTTCTTTCAATTAGTAGTTCCTTGCAATAGGCCTGCTCCCTCTTCTCTTGTGCCACTATTCAGTAAACATGCCTTTGCCTTCCATGCCTTCTGAGAATAGCCTCATAATCTAGGCTAGGTCTTGTAGTTGCTTTCTAATACTGAATTCCCTTGGACAAGATCTATTACCTCTAGAAATTGTAGTGATATAAAACTAACCTTCTTTCTTTTCCCATATACAGTCATCTATGACAGAAGTCCTCACCACCTTGTCTCAACTCCAGTAGCTCCTTAGCAACTTTCCTGACTCCGTTCAAGGATTGTGACAATCGTCACCGTCTCACGCACAATTCCTGAAGTCAGACTGCTGGTGGCATTCAGGAACACACTTTAATTTTCAAAAACCATGAATTAGGAAACCAAACGTCTTTGAAAATGAGCCCCATTAATAAGCCTGGTCTCCAATTCATCCCTTGTGAAGAGCTCATCAGAGAGAAAGGTCTGTGAAACGTATTGTTTTTCTTGTCAGGCTTTGACTGAAAACGGACTAGAGGACATTCACCCTGGAATGCAGAGCTAATTATTGATGTCCAGAAACGCATGAGAACCTGACTAAAAGGAAGAACAGTTCAGAGTCACTCCCAGTACCAGTCTCAGGCAAATGAAAGAACTAGATGATCTTTAAGGTCCCTTCCAACCCAAACCATTCTATGATTCTGTGAAAGCATTTATAGCAGGAAACGTGGGTAGGGTGGCATCAGATGAACTTCCAAGACTTCCAATCTTCCCTTTTCCGCCAAGAAGCAGACACACCTACAAACCCTCGGGATCTATCTTCACACGAACTACCTGTGAGGCTAGAGACCCTGTTGATAGAGTCTGGTACAAACATCACAGCTCTTCCACAAATACAACACCTAGCATCACCTACCAGAGAAAATACCATTCATAGGTGGGCAGCTGTACCCTTGACTGGGTGTGGGGAGAAATGACACAATCAATGACTCGTAAAACTTCTCAGTTTAATTAAAAATTGTCAGCTGCATCCCTCCTTTGCTAAGCTTGGCAAGTTTCTGTTGTTTGGTTGTGTGGGTTTGTTGCGTTTTTTTTTTTCTTCCTATTTTCCTGTGCCATAGGATATTTTGGGGTTAGTGAGCTCTGAAAGCAAAAATAAGCAGCGACCACAAAACAATTATCAAGAAAGCAGGCTGTGCAAAGAGGGTATCTTTTTGCCATGAGTCTTCCTTCCTCAGAATGACAGACCAGGCTGTCAGCTTGTGTGAGACACAGGAAATGCCTGCCAGAAGCTGATTTCCTCTGGATAGCTTAAACGGCCGGGATGATGAGGGTTTGCCAGCCTGCTGCCCCGCAAGGCTGTTTTCTCTTTGTGATAAGCAACACCAGCACAAAAGACATCCAGGCTCATCAGCTCGGACACTGGTATACTTAAGCAGAACTGAAGAGGAGCTTTAGCTCCAGATTTCTTCTTAGATGGAAAAGGATAAGTAAAGGTATCTTATAAAAAAGGTATCTTACTAGATCTACGAGCAGAGTTTTAGAAGTTTTGAAGTTTACTTGTACTCAGAAACATCAGTCTGCATCAGGAATGGTCTACGTGCAGAATCTGACATGAACTTGACCTTCAACTCCTGCTTAAAGTTTAAAAGTTTGATACAGACAGTCAGACAGAAATATAAAGATTGATCAGGTAAACTGACCCTGTCAAATAATAATGTTTATTTCAGTTACAGCAAGCATAACGTTTCATTTATATTACTAAGGCACAGAATCAAGGACTGAGTATGTTGCTGGAGGTTAAAAAAGAAAAAACTAAATGAAACCACTTCAATCAGTAGTTCACATAAGTAACCCATGAATCCTTTTCCCTTCTCCTGTGAGATTCTTAATTCAAATACAGGTCAAATCAGCAGTACGTGACACCATAACAACTGCTTTGGAGACCTAAATGAAGGGAAACATTGTCATATTGGACAATGAAGCAGATTCTTGTGGAGAAATTTAGCAAAGTCAAAACCAGGTGATAAAGAAGTTGAACTGAAATTGCTTCGTGTTTGAAATACAGTGGAAATAAACTTCTCCTCATACCAATGAGTTTTTCTCACTTTCCACATGGTGTTTCCCTACCTGCCTGCACTCTTCCCTTCCTTAATGCTGAAGGATAACAAAGGAGTGGATCGGGCTTCCAAGTGAGTGGATTTCTTTCCTTAAATCTACGGCATTACTTGTATAGGTGAACAAACAGTAGAAAAATCTGGTGAAGAAGAAAGTGTGAAGTTTGTCTTGGGAAGACCTTGAAATATCTGAATATATTGAAACACAGCACAGGCTGAAGGGCAGGTGACTAGTTGAGTTCCTTACACTCAGTGACAGGGCTGTCCCCTGTTAATGGTGAAATTCTCACTATCAGCTGTGGCAGCAGGGAAAGTACAACCTTCCCAAGGTAGACTGATCACGCTAAGAAGCAACACACTAGTGTGGCATGTTCTACGCTATAATTTAGTACAATATTACCATAACACAAGTGGAAAAATGTTAGTTTGTTAGTGCCCACTACAGAATGGAAACTTACTCCCCGCCCTCACCCCCACCCCACAAGCCTTACGATGCCTTTCTGGATGATATTGCTTTCTCTTGGTGAAATGCTAAAAATTCCTGTTTTGAGTAACTAATTTCAGCTGTCTGTCTTCTTGCTGGCAGATCTTCATCTTCATTTTCCAGTCCTAGAAACTGCCTGAATTGCTCTGATCCACTCTGTACGCTCTGTGGATGAGGCTGCTTGCAAGTAATAGTGGATTTCGTTTGCTGTGATGATCTCAAAGAGGATGTTGTCAACATCGTACTTCTTGGCTACAGAGAAGAAATAAGTCAGTCAGCTGTGAGTGAATAAAGTATTGTATTTACAATGTTTCTTCCTTTACACACTGTAAGGGGACATCTTTCCTTTCTAAAGGCCTTGCCAGCTACAAGAACAAGACGTTTAAGTTCATGTCACATCCAGAATCTCTGGTTCTTTCTGTATCTGCCAGCACAGCCCACACAGGTGCCCAGATGCCAGACTTTCTTGCTGGGTATGATAGTCCACCTCTCCCGTGGAGGGGAGAATGCACAGAATGAGTGTTTCCTGTTCCTTGCAGCAATGCTTAACCATTGTTGTCCCCACAAACTAGTTCTGGGAGGGAACAGAATGTGAACAGTAATAGTCTGTTGGCCTAACCATTTCTAACATAAAGTTTCCATCCCAATTTTATCAACTAAAAAGAGTAAACTCAGCTTCCTTTGCCCAAGGCCACTTATCATAACATAGGGATGGTGTCACCCTTTTCACAAGTCTTCTCTAAACGACTGAGAAAACACAAGATTCCTTGTTGCTACCTTTACCACGGTATCCTTCTCAGGTAATTAATAGAGACTAGTTACTAGAAGAATTACTGAATCATTGCACATAAGTTGCTTTTGAGTAAAAACCACCTGTGATTTCAAGGCAGATTGACAGAATGTACCCAAAACTTATTACACAGCTTATTCAATATGGTTCCTTACAGTCTGGCATATCTTCCACTGCTGACACCACGCTGCCTCTCAAGTGAATTGCTCCTAGGGGTTCTTCTCCCTGGTGAGGACATGAAATCCAAATGAAATGCAACACTTCTGAAACTGTTCACATGTTAGTATCTGCCCACAGCTCCAGAATGCAAACACAAACACTTGCTGACTTAGTATGTCATCTGAGAAACCAGGGGATCCTCAGTCTGTGGGTGACAGGGAGGGTGGGGGTGTGGTAGGGGGAAGACATGCAAATAAACAGGAAGTCTCTTTTAGGTTTCGGAATTCAGCGTCTGCAGAGTATTTAGCACGTCCTGAAAAAAGGTACAAGGAGAATATAAGCCTTATGCCAACTGTAACTTTTCTTTTGACGTCACAGTGAATAGATAAAAAAAGGTTAGAAAAAGGGTCGATCTCAGAAGTATTCTTATCAAGCAGCAAGAGCAGCTATACCCTTATTTACAAGCTGGTCTCTTGTGCACTTGAGGACTCAGACAGTCAAAGAATGGGTGAAGATGCCTTTTGCTGCCCGAGTTCCAAAGAGCTTCCAAAGAAGCTTCTATAAGCTGACACACCTCAGCCCTTTGGGAGGGGATGCCAGGAGCATCAGGGAACAGGGAGGTCAGAAACTCCTCGCTGTTGATTCTGCAGTGTGTTTAGGCTGCCTCTGCCAAGGGGCACAGGCACAGCATAAAGCACCTGTAACCTGTAACAGCTCTGCTCCTGCAGCAATGCAGGATAAAATAAACCCTGTGGGCTGAATCTACCCAAATGACTGCTTTTGGGGGGCAGGTTTTGTCTGTGGCAATGCTCCTTCCTTTCTTAGGGCAGCGTTTGGCCCATTAGAATTATTTAAGAAATGGAATGCCACGTCTCAGCCTGACACAGAAAATCCCTCAGTTATTAACTGCAAAATGACTGCATTGTGTTCATTTGCGCTTATGACCTAGTTAATTTTAATCAAGTGAGAGCGCATAGTAATTCTGATTAATCACAGATAAGAGGTGAGAGCACAGTTCAGTGTTACCTGGGGGTATGCAAATACTCCATTCAGATATTTCTACAAGGCATTTGCTCTAAAACAAACAGGAAAATAAATCAAATGTCTCTTACTCCAGCGGGATCATAGTAGTGAAGATATGCAGGGTCGTCTCTTAAAACAAACTTTCTCACTTTCCAGTTCTTTCTCCGATGTCCCTAGGAAAAATTCCAAAACAGGAATGTTGTGAACTGCTTTGCCTGCAAGTACTTACAGTCAGCTTACCCACATGAGAGAACGGGCAAATACAAAAGGGAAAACCTGAATATTTTGGACAGGAAATATTCACTGGAGTAGGACTTGAACCTGGGCTTTTCTGCATCCCACTGTTTTGTACAACAACTGGGCTATCACATTGGTATCACATTGGTTTCCCCCCTAAAGTTAGCCTACAGGAGAGATGGTGAGGGACTCTTTATCAGGAAGTGGAGCGATAAAACGAGGGGTAATGGTTTTAAACTGAAAGAGGGGAGATTTAGATTACATATCAGGAACAAATTCTCTCCTGTGAGGGTGATGAGACCCTGGCCCAAGGTTGCCCAGAGAAGCTGTGGCTGCCCCATCCCTGGAGGGGTTCAAGGCCAGGTTAGACGGGGCTTGGAGCAACCTGGTCTGGTGGGAGGTGTCCCTGCCCAGGGCAGGGGGGTTGGAACTAGAGGGTATTTAAGGTCCCTTCCAACCCAAACCATTCTATGATTCTATTTTTTGTACAAAGCAGAACAGAACATGGGAGATTCCCCTAAGCACGTCTCATAGTCTGGTAGCTATGACATTCACATGAAGTCTGTGAGAACTGGGCTTAAATGCTTGCCAGAAAGCACGGCTGTGAAGTGCCTTGCAGGAATGTACCTTGAACTGTTGGCAACAATGAGCCAAAGGTGGTTCTTTCCCTACAAAGAAAACAACAACAAAAAAGGCTTATCTGGCTCAAGTGCCCTGGAAAGGGTTCCTGGCTGAGAAGCTCCAGCAGAAATAACACCACCTTCCAATATGGACACAGATGCCTCATTGCCTGTTTTCAAGACTGAAATGATGGGTGAGGAAAATCTAGGTCTGCCAAAATCACTTTCAGCAGAAGCAGTGACGCTTCCAAGCAATGATGTACAGCTCACTGAGGATGACCCAGACCAGATTGATACGGCTAGAAGACCCATGGATCACTTCCTCTCAGTGTTTCAAAATACTTGTTTCTCAATCAGCTACGCTGTTTGCAAGGAAGCTCTTACTAATTAGGCAGATGTGAACGTGACAGTGTAAAAGTTAGCAGAAATATGTGTGTCTAATCTCTTCTATTGCTTTTGCGTAATCTGGCTGAGCAAGAGAAATACAAGCAAGCACCACCAAAAAGTTCTTAGGCTCCCAAGGAATATTTTAACAGTAGAGGTTCAGACTTTCTTTACAGAGTTGGTGGTCAAACAGCAGAACAGGCTTCCTAGAGAGGTGACTGATAGAAAGTAAGGATTTTACTATAATGTTCACCGTATTGCTTAAGATTTTACTGGAAAGGAGGTATACAGTTATCTTTCATCTTACAAATGGGACAGGATCAAACACTAGTGACTGAAAGGACTCCTTTGCTCAGGTGTGCTGAAAAATCCTGTGAAAACTGGCAACTGAATCCAGCTGTGTGTCCAAAGGGACTCTGGACTGGAAGCCTTCTTACCCGAGTTCAGTTCTGCATCATACCGATGACTTGTCACATCTCCTGCTTTAGCACTCCTTCCTAATTAAAACTATAAGCCATCTTATTTCATAGCAAGAGCAATAAAACTTGAATGTTGGGCAAAAGCCCTGCTGCTGTGCTACAGCAAGCACTCTTTGTGCAAAGGCACGAGGGACAAAGGTGGGACCTATCAAGTGTGGAGATGGCATAAGCTAGTTTCTCTCTTCTCTAAAGCTTTTAGGTGTAAAAGAGTAACCTTGTATCCACACAACATCATCCCAATGACAGGATGGAACACGTACAATACTCACCTGTTTCAGCAAACATCCCTGTTTGACTACTATGCCTCTGAACTCTTCTTTCAGGACCACATCATCATCACTAGAATTTCCCTCGCAGAAAAACCCACTGTCTGGCTGTGTGACCACAAGAGAAAATTCACAAGTTACACAACTGCTGCACATTTATATACACATACAAACGCGACTTCTCTCCACCCTGTTTTTGGCACCCCAAAAAATCAACCCTGTTACAGGAAAAATCTCCCAGTGAAGTTGAGGAGGTCTCCAAGTTACCATGGAAGCATCTCAGTGTGAGACAGGACCACACCAACGCGTCTCAGGGCATCTGAAGACAGCTGGAGCATCTGTGTATATGTCAGTGCCTCCGTTCTCCCTGATTCTTGGGATCACATTTCCTCCATAATGGAGAGGCTGTCTTGATCCCATGAGGTTTTTAAATGCAGACAGACAGCAGTTCATATGAACAGCACAGCCAATACACTCCAGGCTGTCCACCCCTGCGCCCAACACAGCCCTTCTCTTCCATCCCTTACAACCATCTAGAATTTGGGAAGAAAAATGCTTTATCTAGGCTGCCTTCTCCAACAACAAGAACTGCCCTTAGTTTTTGAAATTTGCTGTTTGCGATAGCTGTGATGTCGTGATGTGTACACTGAGCACAGGCTGTCTCAAGATCCATGCATCACATCCACTCCACACCTGATAAATTGTGATCCTACTTACTGAAACCTTACACTGTTCAAATGATGTAAATGTAGGGAACCATTTTACGGCTTCGAGTAAACATCTGTGCTGCCTACTTGTATGACAGCAAGTCAGACACTGATCTACTGCGACTTCCTCACACCACATTGGTATTGAATCAAACCAGAAACAAGCTGAAAGCAAGCAGAGCACACACGGGGTGCTGGGAGAAGTGTCCCAGGTAGCCAGGAAAGCGATGGCCACAAGGCTGCCTTCTCCAGCAGTGTCTCTGCTTCCATTGCCGCACAGATAAACTCTCCCTACCAAGGACACATTCTAGGAAAACAAATGAAGTAATGGGAGATTCATTTTGCTGAAGTCGAGTGATTCTGTATGTTAAACATAGACAGAATTGTAATATTTAAGCATTTTACTTGACAGAGGTTTTACTTGACTTTGGTAGCACAAATTCCTAAGCAAAACATCTTTAAAACCATATTTGACTGTGAGTATGACATTGCAAGCTCTTCAAATGGATCTAAAGAATACGAAGCAATAAATTGGAAAGGTTGGGTAAGCTACCCAGGGCACATGTTATTGGGGGCTATTACAAACTTTGGCTTCTCTATTCACAGGCAAGTTGTGTGCGTGTGCACACACACTGAGTCAGATTTGATAGCTCTGGACAAAAATGGGTTGGTAGCTTGTGCCACTCTGAGAAGCCCCATGATAATGAATGACTCTCTTCCCTTCCACTGAGTCATCAGGGGAACCGATGGCTAAATTCTGATTTCTGGTGAAAACACCAGGAACAAAGTCTAAGTTAAATAGAACCCAGTGTGATCTCAGCATTCAGTTCACACTTAGAAGGTTGCCAGAAAAAAAATGTTCTGCCCACAAATATTAAAGTGAGCCAGTTCATTCTGAGTACCATGTAGAGAAAGACAATTAACATGGATCTCTCCATTTCTGTACAATCTTTCCACCATGACTTAAGAAACCCGACAAGAAGCCTGAGAAAAGCAGAGCATCAGCAAGTCTGAGACAGTAAAAAAAAAAAACCCAACCCAAAAAACAGAATACAACACTCACAAAGTAATAGTAGGCATCACTGAGATCTAAGAAGGGGGTGTCTGACAGCCCCTCAGCAGCAGCCTTGGATGTATCTCCTGCAGGCTGTAGGTAGCCTTCACTCAGGAGGGAAGAGGCAAGCATCAGACCTTCTTTTCGATTTCGGATGGACTTGCTAGACACCAGCCAGTCAATCACAGAGGTGCCTGGTTACAGAGGAACAAATAAAATCAGCCACAAACCGAGACAGACACAAATAAGCCCAAAAATACACAGGCAACAACCCTACTCCATCTATTCAGCCATATCCTGAAAGATGTTTTTGGTAACAACACAAAAAGCTGATCCAGGTACAGCAGATCTGATTGATGGCAGGGGCCAGTACAACTCTTGAACGCTGCACCTGAGGGAACAGAGAGCTGGGATACAGGGCTGAGCTGGGAAGCCTTGGGGACAAGGACTGGGGAAGTACAAAGGACAGCCAGGCCTGGAGAAGGCAGTCTTCCAGGCTGCTATGTTACTGACACAGTGCTGTCGGAAAGGGGAGACTTTGGACTCTAGCACCCACAGATTTGACGCGGGGCAGGACAGGAATGGCCATGTGTCACAGTTTGTTGATGAAAAAAATTCAGAAAGGATTAATTCTTCTGGAGTTAAGTGTTTCAGCAAATTTCTACAAAGATCTACTTCAATCTTTCTGGCGCTGGTTAAGTTTCTTCCTCCTCTCTTGCTTACCATGAACACTTTCAAGCTTCATCCTTTGAGGACCTCCTGTGTTGGTCAAGAAAACATATGCCAGGTTTTCTTTTCAAACTTCCCTGTACTCTACAGAGCTTAGAGTTGTTTTATCTATCTTTAGCCTCTCAGCCCTGTGCTCCCTTTATTGTATGGAAAAGAGGGACAAGAGGACCTTACCTGTAAAGCAGTGATTGAACACTTTTCTATCTTTTTCCAGCTTCAACTCCTTTATTCCCTTTTCAGGATCTTTCATTGAGATGTACAAAGCACTGCGCATAAAAAGAACCACAGCAACTGTTAGCAAATAAAAAGCTTTCACCAGTTCATACGGTAAGATCATTGTCATTCACAGGGTCTTCATGTTTTGCTGGCATATTGATCTCTGCAGAGCTATAGCATGGCGGAGTTTAATCTCCTGATAAATTTATGTTGCAAAGCCTGGAGGCCTCACTATGTCACTGTCACAGCCGCAGGAACAGAGCGGGGAGTGCAGAGATGACTCACCACACCCCCATATGTTGAGAATGGAAGAACTTGTGCTGACTGTAGTGTGAAGAGGGGAACACCCATTGCTGAGGCACCTTCACAGGGCCCCACAGCCTCGGTGCCAAGAGGGGAGCTTGCTGCTTTGCTACGTTCCCCCAAAGGCTGAGCAGAAAACCTATCGCTGTGACATCTCCAAAGCCTGCATGCCCTCGGAGGCCCTAAATAACCTCAGTGGTCCCGGTCTGACTTCCTTTCTCCCACCCACTTTTCACTTGCTCAGAACTCTCAATTCCTTGAAACTCTGGAATGACAAGAGGGACAAATATTACATGTCACAGGATAAGTCCTTTGGCCTGTTAGTCAGGGTGATCCTCTGCTGAAGCCTGCGAAGTCAGATTTAGCTGCATCTTGGCCCTGTGCAGTTTTACTGTCCTCTAAGGAACACTGCAGGCTCATGTGTATCTTGGTATTTATTTACTGATCAAAGGCAAAAAATAAGTCGTCCTTAATATTTTTAAGTACTGACAAACAGATGGCTTCCTATCTGTGTCCTTTATCTCTTTTTCTCCCTTTGCCAGTTCCAAGTTCTCTGGCAGGCACCATTCTCCCCTCACAAAAACTAGGCTAACATCAGCGTTTCGCTGGAGAGCAGACAAAGAGTTTAAAATATTTTTGTAATAAATTACATATTGTATTAAAACGCCTCTCCTGGAAGGATTACACTTTGGCTGAGGTCTCCTTTTGCGCTGCGGCGTGCTCAGAAATCTCCTTATCAGCAAAATCCTTTGATAAATAAGCATGTTTTGTTATTAAAAATGATCTTCCTGGTTCTGATTGCTAGCTCATTTCTGCCACATTGTGTGCTCTGAAACTCTTAGTCGTGCAGAAAGGACCCTGAGGAAAACCAGAGAGGTAGCACGGACAGACATGCTCATAGTTCTTCCAGACTGAGGTTACATATCTGGCACACTGCCTGAGGATAGAAGTGAACAGGGGAGAAGAGCTATGAGAACAAACCTCAGGTTGATTGTTTCAGGCAGTCTGATAGACTTTCTTGTGGATTTTCTGGCAAACCTTTGGCCTCCATCTATGCAACTAATGGCTTTCTTTATATCCCGGACCCAGGCATCTCTCTCCTCCAGGTAGGCAGCTTGAAAAAAGTGGTCCTGCTGCTTGGCTGCAGTGAGCTTGAAGACAAACTGGAATGATAAATGATGGTTTTTAAAAGTTACTTTAGTGTAGCCAGTTGGGCATGATTAACTTAGTACCACCACGACGTACAGCCTACCTGTGCCTAAGGACTATGGAAAGTGCCTTACAGCCACAGTCAAACTGAAAAAACACTGAAGAAGAACATGAACAGGCAGTGCAGGTAACTCACTCCTTTTGTTATTTCCCTGTGAGCGATCCTGACGTTGTCAGTACAGCCTAGGTGAGTGTTGAACATCCCAGCAGAAGTTAAAACCAGCAGCTATATCAGTGCTGCTGATTTTTTTTAACTTCTGCTGGGAAGTTCAACACAGTTGAAAGGCTGAAGTGCCCGGCCCCTGCAGGGTTACAGTGCGCGTAAATGTCTTAACACTTAGAGGTGTGGTCAGTGTGAAGGAGGAAAAAAAAAAACCCACATGGTGTTGCTCAGCTACTGATTCACAGGGGGGGAAAAGGTCACGGTCACACTGGAGAGCAGCTGAACACATTTGCAGCCTGGCAAACCTTGAAGGGCCTGGTACGGAGATGATGCATCCAACCCTTGGCTATACCTTATGACCATTACCTATCTAAACACATTAGTAACAAGGACTCTATTTCCCCAAAATTAGAAAAGCTCTTTTGAAAGTAGTTCTAAGCAGAAAAAAAATACCACCAACCTGCAAAAAAAAAAAAAAAAACCAACAAAAAAGAAACCAACACAAAGTTCACACGGTTTGATCTCAGTAATCTTTGGGATGGAAAATCTGGATCTAATTACTCAGGCAAGAGGGTTTCCACTTCCTCTAAAATATAGTTCCCCATAAGCGGAACTGTAATTTGTTCCATAGTTGTATCTGTATCACAGTTGTTCTGACACAGCAGGCATCTAAAAATGCTTGGCTTTATGAGGACAAATAAAGCAGAGACAATCATCAAAGAGCAGAGCCCGGTGAATCTACAGCAACGAAATCAAAACACTGAATGAGTCCACTGAAGCCCACATTTGTAAATGGCACGTTTCTGAACGTCTCCAATATGCATCTTCCAGGCTGTCAATGGGAAGAACTCTGACACCCTGCAATTGCACAGAGGCCCCACTGACTTTCATGGAAGACAGATTTCAAACTTTCAAAGCAGTGGGTCCTCAGAAATCCACTTCAGACAGAAAAGTAACAATTTCTTATCTGACACTGTTCACATTTCCATCAACACACACCTTTTCTATAATTTAGTGAAGAGCTGCATCCTGAAAATCGATGTACAATACACATGAAAAGCAGACAGGTCTCTCCAAATCTCAGTATCCACGAGTCATGCTAACACACCAGATTAACAGAATGAAATAGCAAAGCATTAAAGCAAGCTTTTACCGAAGGAAAAATCAGCACTCAAAGTCGAAAAGCAGAGAAGCAATGCTAATGAAATGCCAGTGAAATGCTAAAGAGGAGTTTTCATTTCCAGTGCCCAGAGGAGACTTGGAAAGCTCTTTCTCTTAACTTTAGCATTTAGAAAGCCAGGCCACTAAACTTGACATTCAAGTGTCCTCTGAAATTGGTGAAGAGGTTGAGTCTCCAATCCTAAAAGCGACGAAGACTTCCTCAGATGTTGCCTATCAATTTGTGCTTTTGAGAAAATTAAACCATTAGACTGAATTAAACACCAACTTTTAAAATATTTTAAGCTAGGGCAAATTAATCTGACTATGAGCAACCATACATGATAATGTTATCCACAGGAAAGCCATGGGGAAAAAAGAGAAAGCTCAAGTACAGCAGAATTAACATCACATTAAGCAGTGATCAAACTTCACATCAGGAACACCACACAGTGGTAAACGCACTTTGAAATAAAATCTCAAAATATGTACTTGCAGCCTTTTCTGAACAGGCTATATCTGTTCAACAAATCCAGGATTGCTTCCTTTCCTCTCAGCACCTGCTTTTTGCAATTGATTTAGTAAACAAAGTCCACTGGTGATGTGCCCCGAGGTTTCAAGGTAGGCGTCGATGCAGACACATCACCCAATTCAAAAAGCTGAAATCTAACCAGATGGATATAAAAGTCTGCTCGTGGCTCAAAAGTCCCTGCTCCAAACTGGACCCAAGTGAGTGAGACTGGACTTAAAACTGGCCTCATGAGAATTATCCCACTTCTCACCCTACAGAACTCCTGTCTTAAAAACACACTTTCATTTCTAGCCATACAAAAATAAACGAACGCAAACCACAAAGAACCAAAATAATTGCCATAAGAGGAAGAACTGTATGTTTTGACAGCTAACCAGTGAGAGGGCAGGACAGAGTGCAGAGGCTTCGGATTCAGCAGTAAAGTTGTAAGATACAAAAATCAAAATACTACATTTTCAAGGAATAAATGTAGAAATTTAGGTTTAATCATATTGGGCAGTAACTACTTGTAAGAACAATCCCAGTGATGGCGTTGCTCATATGAATGAGCACGTTGCAGTTTTGACTATTTGAACAGTACAAATTTTAAGAGAAAATACGCCTCCAGGGCGGTTGGGCTACAGGCTTGCACAACGATCTCACCAATTCAGCAGGGAGGATCTCATCCTGCACCTGCTGAAGACGTTTCTTTCACTTCCACTGACTTCAGCAAACTCTGCATCAGATCTTACTTATGAAAATGTGACTCAACCCCCAGGGCTGAGATCCTTCTTTTTTTTTTTTTTCTCTATTCTCCCTTAGAAAAGGCCCCAGCAACTAAAACAAAACAGAATGTAAAACTCGTTGTCTAAACTAATAACGTAAAATGAAGCATAATGTAAAACTTGACCCTCAAAGACTTCATCACCCTTCAATGCAAACTGGTCCATCCTCAAGCATCCCTTTGGGCAGGTGATGATCTCTCTCACTCTGCCTTCAGCAGACATCGGGTATTTCAGACCTCTCTGCCTGTTTTATAGAATGCACATATGCTAGTGAATTATCTTTGTTATTGTTCAATGTGTTACTGACATTTCCAAGCAACTAGTATAGACCAATACTGACGCAAGTGCCTCTGTGAGACTTGAAAAAAACCCAACAAAACAAAACATAGAATCACAGAATGGTTTGGGTTGGAAAGGACGTTAAAGATCATCGAGTTCCAACCCCCCTGACAGTCCCTGGGCAGGGACACCTCCCACCAGACCAGGTTGCTCAAAGCCCCATCCAACCTGGCTTGAGCCCCTCCAGGGATGGGGCAGCCACAGCTTCTCTGGGCAACCTGGGCCAGGGTTTCAGCACCCTCACAGCAAAGAATTTCTTCCTGAGATCTCATCTCCATCTCCCCTCTTTCAGTTTAAAACCATTACCCCTTGTCCTGTCACTCCACCCCCCGATCAAGAGTCCCTCCCCAGCTTTCCTATAGGCCCCCTTTTTAGGTAATGGAAAGGGCTAACAGGGTCTCCTGGGAGCTTTCTCTTCTCCAGGCTGAACAACCCCAAACAAATCCCAACACAACCATTTGGAAAGGAATGGTTGATGAGAAAAAAAACCAACATAATTTCTACCATTACAATGTAAGATCTGTGATATGCTCGAACATAGTACCCTTCTCCCCACGTATTATACTTCATGTACAGAGTGAAGAGTGTTGTGTTGAGACTTGTTAATTGCCTCACGTAGAAACATGGCTTCAAATCAGCAGAATTAGAACCAAATGCATGCAGATAGACTTAACTTCTGTTCCTTTCTTTGGTTATTTAATGTTCCTGCTCTGCGCTCTAATCCCTACATGTAATCATGCTTCACTTTTATTAATCCTGGTTGACAGAAGATGTAAAGTTGAGTTGCTGTAACATGGGGCTCCCAGCCAGCGCCTGGGCACTGCAGTGCCACGCTGGTTGAAGCAGAAGGTCTGATCAGAAGCTGCAGGAGGTAGGCAGTCAGGTTGGCCCAGCCATGCCACAGGGTGGCTCAGGCAGGAGCTGTCACCATTAAGGAAGAGTAAATGGCTTTGACCAGCACTCAATCTCAAACCCTTCTGAACCAGGTGGACACTCATCCTTGCCAGCTCAGGAATCAAAAACATCTGTGGGGTGCAAATGCATGACCATGCAATTCTCCTTCCAGGCATGACAATAGAGTCTCCTGTGGACAACTCCTACTACCTAGAAAGAGCTAGGAAAGAGCAAGGAGCTCTTGATGATCTTGCTTTGGGTGGGATTTCCAAGGTAACGGTCCTCTAAAACTTCCTGTTCCCAGGAGAAGCAGCCGTCTACAACTTCTTTGACTCAGCACAGGATTAACAGCAATCTTTATTCTCTGCCCCATCCTTTTATGGTACTGCCTCAAAGAGAGCTCTTAAATTCAGGGCCTGTGTTTGTTAACAGCTGTAATTCTAACAAGATTCCATAAGAATCAACTTTTTTTTTTCCCTCCTTATAAATATCGTGTCTGCACAAAGAAGAAAAAAAAAATAAAATTGAAAGAAAGAAAGAAGTTGAAGAAAGAAAAGAAGAAAGGAAGGGAAAAGGAAAGCCAGCAGGTCCAAACCTGACACCACGGACCCTGACTCCACTTGCCACAAAACCTAAGGGCAGGTGTAGTTCTCCTCACTTTACTCACATGAGAAAATGAAACTTGCTCTCTCGTGCACTCTCTCACGCTTTCTCTTTTTCTAGTGCTCTCAAAGGCTTCTATCTTTAGACAGGCATCCTCACAGTCAATTTCTTTAAACTGTAATTGGACAGTGTTCCAGATTCTGGGGGACCCCTTTGTCAGAGGAATTCTTGGGGTTATAATGCCTATTTGATGAAATTAAGAGTTGCTGAAATAACAAGTGATTACCTAAAGATACGATTCTTTGCTCTCATCCCCTCTTGAAGTATCCTGAATTTTACTCGAGCAATCACACCTTTCAAATACTACCCAAGTCCAAGCCTGCTTGTGACCTTCTAAAACAAGAGAGAATCTCCACTAGGATAAGCGTAAGGAATTTGTAACCACCACCCTTGTGCTCCTTCAGTACCTCCAGGAGTGTAAGTATACTGTCAATTATTGTTATAAAAAAAGTACTTACCATTCTTTTGCCAAAATCTTGACACGGGCTGTTAATAGAGCTTCCTTTTAGTGGGATCATCCCTTTGGGGCTGTTGTCTGACTTCCGCTTGTAGAATTCAATTCCATCATCTAAGAGCACGACCCACATCGGCTTCCAGGTATTAAACATGCTGCCCTGCATCAACAAACCACTGTGTATATTATGTTCAATAAATAATTTTTCACATGATCTCCACTAAAGATGTGACCTTCTAGGGAGTGTGTGACTGACACTAAAATAACTATAGTTAGTGTCTCAAGGGGAACATACCACAACTGCACCCAGCTTACTATGCAGTTAAAAAAACATTGTTGTTATTCTGACTACCATTAATTTCCCCTTGTAGTCACCGGAGCTGTAAGTTTTTCCAAAATTGCATTGAATGCCCCAGCAGGTGTTTCTTTTCAGTATCAGTCCCAACCGTTGTCTTCAAGATGATATAGTGGTACTATTACAAATAATCCTCAAAATTTCTGGATGTGAACTGGCACATTAGGACAGCCTCTTTAACTTGGGCATCCTGTGCTGTATTTGGGACTTGTTGCTACAATACAGTTAGTTGTTGAAGCTTGGCTGTCTGATAGGAAAGCACACATCTCAGAGGATTTGTAGACATGTAAGAAGAAACTGTTAAGAGTAATTAATAGTTTAAGGGTCTGAGGTTGTAGATCTCCAGCTGCTGTGGAGAGGAACTGAGGTGCTTCATTTCATCTTTTAAAGCTTTTACTTCCCATTCCAGAAACACAGCTGTTAGATACAAGAAATACAGAGATAAAGACATGGACAGAGCCTACATACAGTGAAACACACAGCAAAATTCTCAGGGATTTGGAGAGGAATGACCTGCTTGCACGCCTTTGTTGTGCACGATTAACTCCGAGAATTACTGTTGTACTCTAGCTAGATGATCTCCCTGGTCCTGTCTGCAACCAGCTTCAAAAGGGGTCATTAATCCCAGACACCCAAATGACTTACTGCTCAGCTAAATGAGCATTCAGATATGCTGAACACCAACAGTTCCTCTGAAGAGTTAACAAAGCACAACCAACATTTGTGGGCCCCAGATCAGAAGCCGTCCTTCAAAAACATTAGCTTCCCCTGCTCTTTCTGTTACAAAGAGAGACCTAAATTTATAAACACCCCCCTACAACTCCATCCACAGCACCCCTGTCCTCTTCTGACCACAGTGGCCGAGCTGTGCTAATGCTGCAGACAGAAGCAAGGCAGCCACTGTTGTGTTGCACAAATGGCTTGGTTTGATTTGTTAAACCCAAGACCTGGGCAGCGTTAGTTATATTTCCATTTTGTACTTCTGCAGAAGTGAATGGGACAGAAACACGCTGAGTCTTTTTTCTTTTTTCCCTATTCCCCAAATGAACCCTTTGTCTGTCCCATCCTTTCTGGTTCCCCTACCTTCCAAGAAAGGCCTTTTGCACTCGGAAGCAGCCCTTATGTTCAGTGACAGGGTGGGGAGGAAAACTGTCAGCCGAGATCTTATTAAGAGCAGGAGCTGCAGCCCTCACTGGAAGGAGAAGGTGCCCCACAAACAAATGCTACCTTCCAAAGGAAAGTCACTGCCCTGGGTGTTCTCTGGAAACCCCTCTAAACAGGGAACTACAGAAAAGAGTCTAATTTGGGTAGAACATATGGGTTGACTGCTGGTTTTTTGTTTTTGTTGTTGTTTGTTTTTTTTTTTAAATAAGCCACAAGAATTTACCATTTTTTGAGAGGCCAAGTTGAACCACTGGGTGATTTTTCTGCTAAGAAATCAATTAAGATGATGAGTCAAGACAAGAGTTGTTGCAATTTCCTTTCGTTTGTGGGTTTACCACAGGTTACAGCAATTCTGCTCATAAACAGACAACTCCACTAATTCCTGAAGACCAAACTCTGACAACAGAAGCCACTGCGGAGCAGAGTTAGATTAGCAGTCTCAGATCCACCCCATCAGCAAACCCAAACACGGTCACGCTGTTCTCCCTTAAAACATCTCATCAAAGACAAGCAAGCAGGATGTTGGATTTTATTTTCCTGGACTAAAAATCAAATTGTCACACCTACTCCAAAGATTGCAGATACAGAGAGGTGCTCCTTGAACTGCTCTCCGAAATCATTAGCCACTTTAAAAACACATGCAACTTCCCTTTGGTAGAACAACTTACTTTTTTAACCTCTGCAGCACTACAAGATTAGAAAATTTGCTGTTTCTTATGCTCAGATGACAATATAAGGACCCCAAAGTATACAAACAGAAGTTTACGTTGACCTAAATCAGCACTGAAGTCTGAACCCACATTTATGGGAGGCCACATTGTTCCAGCTAAAGCACTGAACCCCAAGCACAGCACAGGTTCTCCAGCCCCATATAAACATCACGAGGAGAAAGTCAGTGATAAATGGCCTTCACTCCCTGCAAAGCGAGCTGTGGCTGCATGGGTGACTCCTTTGGGAGGCCAAATTCTTGGTTTCACTTTACAGGCATAAGTGAGAGGCGGAGAGCACATAATTAGCAGGTAAGGTTAATCATGAGCATGCTCATCCTAGCTGGAAGCTCTGGTGGTGGAGTTCACAGCAGCCTCACTGATACATCAAACAGCTGGTACCAGTCTGATCTGTATCTTCTGCTCCTTTTGCCCTCCAGCCCTTTCTCTAGCACACTGCTGCTCCTCACCACCAGCACAAGCTCACTTCTGCAAGGACAGAGCCACTTATGAGTCTGGCTGTTCTAGGAAATTGGCACAATTTCCACTTCCCTGTTGCCATTGCAACAGCACCCAGCAGCAACAACAGAGAGACTTTTTTTGGGGACGCAGGACTGACAGGAATGTGAGGGACTGACACTGGCACATCTGTATGCATCTTTTCCCCAGCACACCCAGCCAGGCACACAATTTCGGATTGTCACAGTGTCTAAATTTCCAGCCATTCCCCTGTCAGGGAGGAGCATAGATTGTGAGCCACTTGCTCTACATATCAGGCCACTGGAACTGGAGATCTGCAATCTGCACAGCATGAATTTGGGTCTCTCCTTCCTTGTGACAGCATCACTGTAACTTTGTGATTACTTTATGAACTTGTTTCCTTTCAGTGTCGGTGGAAAAAAGACTGAGGAGTGGTCTGTTCACAACAGGGGTGCTAGATCGGAGATCACTCCAGCCAGCTGTTCTAATGAGTCAAATTCTCATTTTGATGAGCAGAGACACTACATGAGAGAGCTCCTCTCTTGCTCCAGGACTGACACTGTTTAGTCAGGTTGCTTTAAGCCAGGTTGATCTCACAGGATTTAAACAACGGTCAAGGCCTTATCCTATGGGCTCTACCACAAGAGAATCCTACGCCGCTGTTGGGTAGCGACTGTGCTCCTAAAGAAGGGAAGTGCCCATGGCCCCACACGCTGTCTCTAGGCCAAAGTGATCTGACCTCTTTAATCTCACTGTGCTTCCTTGATGTTTAACTCAGTGATTAAGCGCTATTGTGTAGGCTGTGGCCATTCCAAGCTGTTACCTGTTTTGCCAAGCTTCCACTAAGGGTGTTAGGTTACTTCATGAAAATATAAATCTTTTGATCCAAAGGTACATGTGAGATATGTGCAAAATGCCTTACGTACTATTCTGCCCAGATCTAACTGCTAGCAAGTACCTCTGAAATCACTAACACCACATTGTTTTACCACTCCAGGAATTCTGTCCACTTGCCAGGAAAAAAATTATTCTTTTTTAATAACTGAAACCCAAGTGTGTTTCTCCACACCTCCCCAACCTGTTTGGAGCTAGCTTCCTCCTCCACTCAGTCCCAAACTGCCCACTTACCTTCTTAACTAAGTAGCCCTCCCTTATGCGCATCGGTTCTCGCTCCATGTTCTCAGGCAATCCTGCTCTCAGGTCTATCAGCACTGGCAGCAAAGTTCCCCTGGCAGTAAAGTCTGTAGACTGGCGTTTCTACAGCACAGCTGTGTCACTTTCACAAGTTCCTCTGCCTGCTAATCACATGAAAAGGAGCCCATTTCCTCTTAGAGAATGAGAGATAGGGAAATGCAGAAGCACATGTGTATTTACAGTTTGCCTCAGACAGAACAGGCAGCAGCCTGACAAAACCCTCTACTGTATCAAACACGGCCAGCCTCGATGACAGAGTCCTGGGAAATGAAATAAGCATTTTAGTGCCCAGTCCCAGGAAATAAGGCCCGCTCTGCAAACACGTGAGCTTTAGCAAAACAAGAAGCAGGGTGGCAGACTGTGTGGCCGCTTGGTGCGTGCCAAAAGGATCTCAGAGACAGGTTTCCAACTCACCGGTTCTGTCACCGTGTCACTTCATCCCATCTTCAAAGCCCGAGTGCCAGTGGGTGAGCACACGGGGAGGGTCTGGCAGCAAACAGGAGGGCCCTGGCTCCGTAATGATGATGCGCCCTCTGCTGATACAAGAAATTTGTTTATCAGACTGGATCATCAGCTTTTGGAGTTTGAGGTTGAGGCCTCCCGAAGAGTTCAGCTGTCAGACAGGCACAAATGGATTAAACCAGAGCATGACAAAGCACCACAGAATGCCACCTTCTGTGAGCACCTTTTACTTGCTGCAGAGCTCATTTGGCTGTATTTGGTAAAAGTCAAAATGATAACTGTCCAAAGGTTGATATATACCAGAGTCACAACCCCTCTTTCCCATACAGAAGGCAATAAGGAGGCTGCTGCATTGCCAAGAATGAAGTTTTCTCCCATGCACAAGACTCCAAATCACTTTTATAGCTGAGCACATTCAGGTAAGGACTGAGCCCAGGGTCTGTCACCTCTGCCGCTTCTAAAGATCCCGAAACAGGGATTTTTTCCACAGAAATTCCTGCTCTCCATTTGACTCTCTGTCTCAGCCTTTACTCAGAAGTACAGAGAAGTCTGCCAAGGTCTGTGATAAAGGACCAGAAGGTTAGAAGAGCCCTGAGAGGTTTTCTTTACCCGTTCCTCACTGATGCCTAATTTAGGGTTCTCCCACAGATGAGACTCCAATCTTTCCTTGGTTACCTGGATTAGTGCTTCACTATCCCAACTGCTGAACGTTTCTCCTCACTGTGTGAACTGAAATTTTATTTTCCAGACCTTTCTGAACTAGCTGCTGTTCAAATGATCCCTCCAGTCCCATCTTCAGGCAGAGCACCTGTGTGTACCAGTAACCTCAGGCTGTACGCTTTGCACTGCATTCCGCTCAAAGCATGCCTTATTGTGATGCTTTTATACATTTTTAAATTGCTTAGATTTTGTTTCCAGAACCTACAGAGTCTCAGTACATTGTTCCTTCGCTCATGTAAATCACGCTATTGTGAGGGATCAGATTGCTATTAAAGGCCCTGGTTGCTGACCAAGCCAATCATCCATCAGGCAGTTAGCAAATCAAAGATTTGAATACATACTTCCCAGTTCTCTGGCTGTCAAATGTACTTGACATTCAGCCAACAGATTCTAAAATTATTAGAGCTAGAAACTCACGCATAGTTAATATGTGCTCATGTTCTTTGGAAACTGAGCTGAAGTTAAAATTCATCACTACAAAGTGACCAGAAAGCTTCATGGTCACATTTACAGTAGAGAATCTGCCTCCCAGGGCCTGGAATGAAGATGCATTCCAGAGCTGGGATGATCTAACTGAATTTCACAGAATCATAGAATCACAGAATGGTTCGGGTTGGAAGGAACCTTAAAGATAATTGATTTCCAACCCCCCTGACAGTCCCTGGGCAGGGACACCTCCCACCAGACCAGGCTGCTCAAAGCCCCGTCCAACCTGGTCTTGAACCCCTCCAGGGATGGGGCAGCCACAGCTCTCACCACCCTCACAGCAAAGAACTTCTTCCTGAGATCTCATCTAAATCTCCCCTCTTTCAGTTTAAAACCATTACCCCTCGTCCTATCACTACAACCCCTGATAAAGAGTCCCTTCCCAGCTTTCCTTTTTTAAATCTGCTCATCTAGCACAATTCGGCCTTTATAAAGATGACCTTGAAACTTTTTCTGAAAGTATCTGCTCCACACGCGGACAAAAAGCTTGCTGACCACCTTTTTCAAAGTGGTATTCTGAGTTACACTTCTGTGAAGGCCCCCTTCACTTCTCATAAGCCTTAAAACGAGGCCTGATGGACACAGGAGATTGTAGACTCCTTCTGCATAATGTATTTTTTTATCAGTAATTCCTTTTGCTTTAAGAAGTTGAATTATTTCCTTCTCTTCCCTTATATTCCAGTGGTTCCATCTTTGGGAAAAGGTGCACCTTTTTTTTTGCTCTGATTGGATAACCCAAAAATACAGGTCATGGACAATGATAACTCAAATTAAATACCTTTCACTGTATGGCTGGAAGCCAAACTATCCCTTTATTAGCTGCCTTGAGGCCATAGTGCTATAGAACCTGGGGCAAGCACTAGAGATGAAGAACTGTCTCTACCTTGCTGGCTCTCAGGCCAGAGGAAAGGAAACCCCTTCACTAGCTGGAAGGGCTTATGGGGAACAAGGACAAAAGAATCTGCCAGCATTTTCTTCCCTGCAGGCAGCCTTTCCACAGGTTTTACCCTCAGCAGCCCAGCTCCTGCTGGTTCAGTGTTTGTGCTGAGTCAGGATGACAGGGCCCTGCATGATGAATTGATGATATGAAGTGTCCAGGGACAGATCCTCTTCAACAGAGCATCTATATGACCTTATACTAAAAAGAGGTTTAATGTGAACAGAAAAGGATGCTGACTTCACAACTTTGCAAAAGCTCAGTTACTCATTTACCTTCATGAAAAGCCCTTGGAGGTGTGAAATGCAATTCTAGATACAGTGGCACCAAGCCAACGACTCCAGAATTTACCATTAGCTACTTAAGCAACTCAGTGACAAAGCATAAAATTACCTCCATCCAGTATTAGCTGGAAGCAACTGCGTTTATAACACTTCTTTTCTCTATATTCTTTCAATTTCCTCTTCAAAACTCAGCTATTCCTTTTGCCCTTATACCTTACATGCCTGGAATGATCTTTTTCTGTTAATACTGAGCCTTGGTTTCATTTATCGAGTGTCACCTCAAGGGGAATCAGCACTTCATCTTTCCCCAGGCAGAAATGTCCTGATCAGCCTAATTGTTCACACGAAGCAAAATGGTCCTTAACCACACAGGTGCCACGGCAGGAATGAGGGACAGCCTGGACTGCTGACACACGTCTGTCTGTGCAGCTATTCCCAAAGAGCAGCGCTGGGCATGAGAGAGAGGAAGGGCTGCGTTTCTTCTAGGTCTCCACAGAGGGGAGGATAGAACTTTGTCCGGCAGAAAATAACCTGCACTGTAGAAACCTGCTATAACTTACCCTGTTCTCCAAATTTCTGCCCAAGTAGGTAAAAATGCATGATGCTGGATTAGCAACATCTGCCAATATCTTGTCTCGCTTTACTGGCGAGTGATCTGCTCTTGTACGGGAGATCTTGCTGCTGTATTTCCTCAGAAAAATCTGGTTTCTTTCTGCTGCTTCAGGGTCTGCTCCTGCAAGCATTAAAAAAGAAAAAAAAAAGTGATCAACCACATCTATCTGAGCAAAGGATCTAGCTGAGACTGGTGAGCATTTATACCAAAAATCAGAGCCATATCTTTGCAAATCAGTGTCAGCTGCAAGAAAGAGAGGCGGTTTCTCAGCTTGTTCCATCAGCTCCATTGCCCTCTCTGCTGGCTCTTGCACAGCCGCTCTTCAAACATGTTTGCTGCGTTGTAAATGCCGTGAGCCCACTCCATCTGTAACAGAGCATGTGAATTCTCCATAAATATGCATCTCTCCAGCAAATCAAGCTGCATTTCCAGGGGAAATTAAATTAAATGCTATATGTTCAAAGTGACACTGCATGGAAAACATAACATACATATGTGGTTTGCAAAGGTGACAAGGACTCAGTCCGGCTTATGGTTCAGTAAAACCCTTTCTCACTTCTGCACAGAGGTCTCAAAAGAATTACAGCATTACATGGAGAGCTGACAGGTGTAAGTCTCAGCACAATTCACTCCATATGGAATCACATATACGGCTACTTTTAGTAAATGAGAGATTGTGGCTTTGCAACGAGAAACCCAAATGTAAATGAGAGATTGTGGCTTTCTCAACGAGAAACCCAAAACCGGAACGTTTCCGAATTTAGCACCATGTTAAGAAAGTAATCAAAGAGCGGCAAGCACGAAAGGTTTTTACAGGTATTGTCCACGTTACCTTGGAACCTAAATGCTGTGGGTTGGCTGTCATAAATAAACCACCTTGGTTCTGACCTCAAGGCCCACACAAATAGCAACACTGAAAAGCTTATGCAGTTGACATACACCATGCATAGAGAGCTCACATGAAGTGGATGCAGTCGAGAGACCCAGTGGATTTCTCCAGAACGTTTTCTAGACAAAATGGCTCAGCAAAAAGCATAGGCCATGGCTTAGCTGCGTGTTAGCTCTGACTTTTCATCCAGCCTCACCTGTGATGTACTCACCTCTCCCCTACAGCTTCTCCCCATCAGTGTAACCTGCAGGTGATGCAGCTAGGCACGAGAGAGAGGTCTTGGAGGTGGAAGCTGCGGTGCAAGAAGACTTCCCTAGTTCTGGGAAGGAAAAGAGAGATGAGAATAGCTGAGCATGCTGGCTGCAGCTCACTTGAGGGACTTCACCACTCCCTTCAAAAGCACTAAGGGGTTCTCCAGGGCACAGGGGAGTTCTGCAAAGATCCTGCCCGCAAGGAAGGGAAGGAAATTAGCTGGGAAGCCTCAGATGCCAGGAGAACAAAAGGTGGATTTGAAGGACTGAAAAAAAACCCCAACAACAAAAAAGCAGTTCTCCACTTTACAAAGACATTAAAGATTCCAACCCCTCAAATGTAGGTGTAGAGAATGGAGGAACGGCCACAAATTTATTGCTTTGTTCCTGGAAGTAAATTACTGCTGTGGAGCTTAGGAGAAACGGGACCTTGTCCTAAGTCTATGATGATCTGCTTAGCTTCATTTCTTGTAAAGGTCAGCATATTTTCTCTGTACTCCTGGCAAAACCACACTGCCTCCTTCCTCCTGCAGGTATTTTGCTTCCTGCAGAATATAAAGCAATTAATATCAGGTAACCATGCAGCAGCCTGGGGGCTACAACCCACAGAAAATCCCCATGGGGACTGGAAGGGCACAGGTTTTTCTAACCAGGGCCCATCCCACCACCCTCAGTGAGTGAGCAGCCTACACCATCAGGCACCTCCATGGGGATGGGCTGAAGTCAAACCAGGTAGTCAGCCTGCACGTCAGGATAAACACCACCCATGGCTGGATACATCTGTGGCAGAGCTGGAGACCAGCACTCCTAAGCATAACTCGGGAAGAGAGTGAAGGCCCAGGGCTAAGCTGAAATAGGGCTCATGGGCAGAGATGTGGGTGGAGGCCCCCGGTGAGGCTGGTCAGGGCCATTAAGGTGGGCAGCAACAAAACTAACCTCCCCGAAAGACTTAGCAAAGGCTACGCCTCCCCTGATCTACGCTGATTAAGAGCGTGTGGTAGGACCAGATAAGTAGATGCACTAGCAGCATGTGAAGTTATCAGATCAACACAAAGAAAGGCAATGCCCACGTTTAAAATTGCTTCTTCGTTCATGTCCTACTCCCATCATGTTTCACTTTCATGCGGTAAAACAATTACTCGGCCTATATATCTGAGATCCACAATATGATGCTTTTTTAGTCCTCCCTCATGTTTGCCACTTCATGTCACAGTGGTCTGGAATAAAGTCACAGCCTGTGCTGTGTCTAGAGAAAGATGATCATTCAGGCAGAAATAACAAGGGGAAAAAAAAAAAAAACTCGTTATAGATCTGACCTCTCGTGTACTTGGGAAACTAATTGTAATCAATGTCTTCAGCTACACACAATTTACTACAACATGATATGTCTGGCCCATGAGGCGAGTAAAACTGATCCCTGGCAATGGCTATTATTCTTCACACTCCACTTTAAGTGATACTATCGGATTCCTCGTGTGTAAGGCCTCTGATTCCGTACTGAATTACATTTAAAATCCCAGAAGTGGGGATTGCTGCAAGCAAAACGTTCAACAAGCCACAAAGTGCAGCAGTTTCAGCAGAATATATGGAAAAATGAGAATTCTCTTGCAATGAGCAAACAAGATAAGGAGAAATGCACATGTGGTCTTCTTTTGTGGAGCCACGCTATTATGAGATACGTGTCCATACACAGCAGCTGCTTCCTCATCTGAAGCCCTGTACCTTGTCTGATAACTTTCAAGATTGTTTGATAACTTCCAAGATATTTTCAACACCATTCACTATTGACCTCAACAAGGGTTGGAAAGATTCATTGTACCTACTTTTGGTGTCTGCTTTTGAGGACCTTTAAAGTCAGTGATGATCTTCGCAACAAATTGAGGTCAGTGTACGATTCATGGTCAACAGTTGGTCCCCACAACGGCATGAGTAGCTCCTGCACCTTACTACTTTATTAGCTGCAACTACTCTTTGATTAGGTGCCCTTTGGCAACATAAGAATCTTGGATGACTCACCGAGCCCAAAGGATTCTTCTCATACATTAATGTTGATAATGTCACTACCTCATCATACATAGGGAGTTGTTTTATTTTTCTTTAATGGCATTTGTTTCACTCTTGACTGTTCAGTGGGAGAAGCAATGACTGCATTGCATAACAACTTCCCTATAGGGGAGCCCCTGCTGCCAGGGACTGCTATCAAAGGTGGGATATTACTCACAAAACTAATCACATACACAGTTCTGAGATGCAGGGATCATGCTCTGCCTTTATCTTTGTGGAAATCTTGCTGACTGGACACATTATGAAGCCTATTCTTAGCTGGGTACCTAATCAAGGCAAATAAAGTAGGATATTTTAAATTTTTTTGCAGAAGTTAAATTTTCAGCAGAATGTATTCTTTTGCTTAACGTTCACCATAAAATTAATTAACTAATTAACTTGCGTGCACAAAAAAATGCAGCTGAGTAATGCTCTGTCTTCCATTTGGCTTAGCAATCCTACATTTTACCACTGTATATACATCCCAGCTTTAGAAAAACAAAGAAAAGGTCAGGTCCAATGCAAGATGTAGCTGTGAAATTCTCCTAACAAAATTATGAACTCTGCCATTATGTCCAATCACAAAAAGATATATTTGTGGCCCAAGTCCTGTGTCAGCCATAAGAATGTTGCAGTTTTAACAGCAAACAAGAACAAATGCAAAAGAATGGAAAGAATCCTGCTCCTGGGTTAAAAGCAATCTCTAACTGTTAGACTGGAATGAGAACTGCGGAGACTTGAATTATGGTGCAATTTCTAGGCTCAAAGATCTTTCTGCCAGAAGACATGGTATCAGTCATAGGTAAACAGTAGTATTAGGCTTAAAGAAATGAGATTCTGATCTGATACTGCAATTATAGTAATGCGTTTGGTCTTCTCCATTAAATAAGATTGTGACAAGGTGATTAAAAAAAATAAAATCCGAGCAGAAAACCTGAACCAAATATTGATGTTGACATTTGACCTCGCGGTGCAAGAAACTGACCCTCAGCCTAAGCACAGTGGCTCACAAAAACCTTTCACTATACAGGGAGAAGTAGCACAAACTCACGTCTTTACTCTCCACCCTCCTCTCCCTCTAAGGCAGCTCTGGCTCCTGAGAGCCACTAAGCAGATGCTTCAGCCCACCCCAAAGGGCTGGTCAGCCAATGGGAACAATGACCTGGATGAGGGGACAGACTGTACCCTCAGCAAGTTTGTTGATGACACAAACCTGGGAGGAGTGGCTGACACACTAGAAGGCTGTACTGCCATTCAGGGAGACCTGGACAGGCTGGAGAGTTGGGCGGAGAGGAACCTAATGAAGTTCAACAAGGACAAGTATAGGGTCCTGCACCTAGGGAAGAATAACCCCATGCACCAGTACAGAGTTGACCTCTGCAGCTCTGCAGAGAGGGACCTGGGAATCCTGGTGAAAAAAAAAAAAAAAAAAAAAAAAAAAAAAAAAAAAATGGCCAAGAAGGCCAATACCAGCCTGGGGTGCATTAAAAAGAGTGTCGCCAGCAGGTCAAGGGAGGTCATCCTCCCCCTCTACTCTGCCCTAGTGAGGCCGCATCCAGAGTACTGAGTCCAGTTCTGAGCCTCCCAGTTCAAGAAGGATAGGGAACTACTGGAAAGAGCCCAGCAGAGGGCTACAAAGATGATCAAGGGAATGGAGCACCTCCCTTACGAAGGAAGGCTGAGAGACCTGGGTTTGCTTAGCCTGAAGAAGAGAAGACTGAGAGGGGATTTTATCAATGCTTATAAATATCTAAAAGCTGGGTGTCAAGAGAATGGGGCCAGACTCTTTTCAGTGGTGCCCAGCAACAGGACANCACAGCTGCTTGCCCTTCTCTTTGCTGTGCATCAGTACGACAGCTGGTCAGAGCGTAGCTGGAAAACACAAGCCCGGCTTCCCAAGGGGAAGCCAAGAGAGCAGCAAGGGCCAAGAAGTAGTAGAGGGATTTCTAGAGATCTGCAGCAGAAAGAAATGCGAGCTGAACCTCTCACCTCTTCTTCAGGACATCTCTTCTACAGACTTCAGGCAACTCCCACCAAGGTCCGTGGCTACGAATCAAATCCCAAGCCCCGGGCAGACAGGGAGCCCCTTTTTGCCTACCAATGCTGCCGGGGTTTTTGGAGCACAGCATGCCCCCTTCCACTCTCCCCCTTCCACTTGTCACCTGCAGGATGCCTGAGGACTTTCCAGAGGCTGAAATCACGCCTGAGAATACACACACCCCACCCCACCAGCTGTCTTCCCCCTTTCCCCACATGCTGCCATCATCATATTATCTCTGCATCTGCAAACCTAAGTTCTTATTCAAGTGGCTCCTCTCCCCAGCCCTATAGAGAAGCTCCAAGGGCCAGCATCAGTATATGCCGTGACCCTCAAGTGAGGTGACAAAAGCTCCATCCCATAAGGCAGCAGAGCTGACAGAAGACAGGAAGAGCAGCAGGGAGATTTCCACAGCACTCTTTGGGTGGCACACTCAGGGTGCAGAGGAAGATTTGTTTTGTTCAGGCTTTGGTTTGGTTCGTTGGTTGTTTTTTTCCCCCCTCTCCTGATTACAGTTATGAGGGATTCCCACTGTTTATTCTATGCCTCCTGTACCAAAAAAGGGAAGCAAGGCAGTAAACCATCTTCATCTGAATCTCTCTTAAGGGTCTGTTCTGATTTATACGAGTTTAGGACCTTGCCAAACCCACCAGATTTCAGCTTTTTCTCATATTTGCTCACTGCTTGCAAGACTTCATCTTGTTTTTTATCTTCACTATTATTTTTTTCCTGCAATCATCATTTAGCATGGCAATCCCCTTCTGAATAAGAACTGTAACATCTCCATTTGACATTTCTAATAATTACAGCATGGGCAACTTAATTTCAGAGACCCACATCACATTAACAGTTATCACTTCATAATCCTAGGGTAGTAAGACTACCCTGAAGTATTTGTCCACAATAATCACTTTTCTATACTGTCAGCTCCTTTTAACACCCAGGAAAAACAAATGCCCAGTAGGACTTCTCAACCAGCAGAACAGGGTTGCTGGATGCCACTGCTGAGTTCTGTAGTTGTATTTCACAATGTCCTTATTCCAGGAGGTGAAAGGACAGTGCTCCAAGAAATCAGCTGCTTTGACTAAGACACCCCTATTTTGATAGCCACCTTTACCCTTGTGTAGCATTGATGTGAGCCCTGAAAATCTCTAAGTTTAACTTCTCTTGTGGAGAAAACCAAGGTAAATAAAAAATTAAGTAATTCCTAGAAATGCAAGGAGAGTCTGATTTTCAGGTACAAGCTGGGATGGTTTGTTGCAGCATCAGAATGAGTAGCCACAATCTTTGTCCAAACAGTTGCTTTTACACATCAAATCCTGGGATATTAACCATGATGTTAACAGGATTTTCAAGCATTAAGCAGGTCCTCAAACCCTTTTGGGATTTGATCTCGATAGATAGGTTCTTAATTACAGACTTAGATGTCCACAATTGATACTTTTAAGTATTAAATATAGGTAACTCACCAGGGATTTACATGTTTAACTCATCATTCAGCTGCTTAGCTAGAAAGAGCCCTAAGAGATTCAGGGAACCAGCCCCAGATACCCCAGTCTGAAAACTGCTTCTGATACCTACTTCCTGAATCTTCAAAACTGGGCTAATTGCATACAGCTTTAAATTTTCCTACTTCCTTCAACTATGAGGAACTTTTGCCTCCACTTCCTTTTCCAGAACAGGCGGATCCTGATGCATCCTAGGGAGATAAGGACGCTATTTAAGGCATAAAATCTGAACTCACCTTAGAAGTAGATTGTGAAGTCAGTCCTGCAGTTAGAAACTGGTCTGGTACAGCCACTCTAATACCTGAAAGACAGAAGGTCCATAAAGGTCCATAAGAATTTGTTTCCCATCTGCTTTAAAACTTTAAGCAATTAATTCCTTGTGCTCTTACTTTAACTGGCTAGTAGACATCTGTCCTGTTACAGTCATAGTTTATACATGTAAAACAACAATCCTGTTTCTGAACTTCAGAATCTGAGGATGTGTTTCCGTTACCTGAATGCTCAATTATGTGCACTTTTTATCCAGAAACTGCTAAACTGTCTTGCAAATGGTGTAAACTAAGTTAGAAACCTCTCTTTGGGTCTCATTTTATTCTTGGTCAGACTAGACTAAGATTGAACAAAGAAAGCTAGACCTCTATTCCCAGGTAATAAATAGCCATCAAATCATCCCAGCATGCAAATTCACAGGGAGTGATTAAATAACCATTCACTCCTATCGCACTGGATGGCAGGGAGTAGCAGACAGGGAAACAGGCTACAAAGAGCAGGGCCATCCCTCCTCCCTGGGGAAGCCCTATCCAGGCCCAGCAGAGGAGCCAGGATTCGGCTGCCGGAGACACGGGATTTCAGTGGAGCTCTGAGGAGGCAGAACCCTCCTCACACCACAGAGCTGCTGCAGCTGCTAAGTACTGGGCTGGGGGGCGCACACGGTCGCAGAAAAGCTCTGCAATTAATTCTTTCCTTCTTGAAATCCGCAGCAGTCAAACTACTCAGGGTAGCTCAGCAAACTGGGTCACTGCAAGAAGACAGAATTTGTTTTCTTCCTCTAGCTTTTTGAACTTCAGATCCTCCATACGTTAATGAAATGAAATGCTGCTCTTGTATCGTACCTTCTACAAACGCTGTTAGAAATGCCTTTTCTTCCTCAGTTTTCAGACTGAGGGTGGCTGATGCTCCTCTCTGACAATTTCTCTGTGTGCATTGTGCACAGTAATATCCAACGTGCTTAACCTTTACTATCTTGCATTATGAATGTATCAGGATTACTATCACAGAGGTCTGATAAAAAAAACCCTTAATTAAAACTGTAGTTGCCAGGAGGGATAAATAGCCTGTACATCTGATTCTCTCTTTGTCAAAGGAATTAGCAGAAATATTTCAGCTACTCCTTTAAGGTAACATTTGGAACTGGAGCCAAATAAAAACCTTCCACTAACAGCACACAGCAACTCCTGCTGTTGTCAAGGCTAAATTTAAGTTACCACAGTGGGCGAGGGAAAGGTTCAAAGCAATGTCCATTATGCAGGAGCAGCTTACAAGCCACATCTTGAATTAAAAATAAATAAATAGACGTCCTTCTGCAAAAACTGGATACAGAAGGCTCTGCTTACAACTCAGGAAGAGTCACTGTGTAAAAAGGCTTTCCTACTGACTTTGCAAGTGTGATTACAACAGGCAGATGATCAAAGGTCAGTTTGCAGGCACATGATGGGAATGGAAAACAGTCAAGTGAAGCAGCTGTCATTAAAGTGAGTGATGGAAATATTTAAAAGGAAAAAATGTGGAAGAACAGAGTGTCATTTAGTAGCACTGAATCCACTAACTACATAACACAATCAACAAACCATACTACTGGGACCAACGACAACACATATAGGCATCACATCCACACTGTAGACTCTCTACAAGGGCTCAAGGTGCAGGAACTCAAATTTTACATTACCATCAGAACTGAAGTCATGATCTGTCCTTCTAAGCCTCATTCATATGTTTTTTCTGATATTACAAGGTTATCTAGCAATAGCTCCACAAAAAGTGATTTTATTTTACAGAACTTAGCATAGCCACAGTCCTAGTCACTTCAGACTTGCAAGTACAATCAGACAACTTGCAGCAAACATCTCACTACCCCTTCACTGTACTAGACCCTTATCTACTCTTATCTGCTAAGATGTGCTGATTATCTCCTTCCTACCTCTCTTACTCATACCTAAGTTTGAAAAGCTGCACTATCACAGTACCACTAACAATTACAGAAATGGTCAAAGAAGGACTTCTTTTGCTTAAGTTTCACGTAAAAGGCGGAACAGAGTCCCAGGCAAGGAGTAAGTGGTCTAACAGCAGCATGTCTCAACCAAGACATTGCAAACACAAGGCTACAAAATATAGGGACGTTAAAGATTTCAGATTGAGCAAAAGGATGAATTTTCCCAGTAGCAGCTGCAGCCCTCTAGGTATGGTATAAAGGTGAAGTGATGGCCTGTATCACTACAGATCACTGCTACATAATACATATATACATGAGATCATCATGCCAGCTATTGCTGTGTCATCTTCAGAATTATAGCTTTGTATTTTGCTGTTAGTAACATTTATGCGTATGGGAACTTGAATGTTTTTACTCCCTTGCCTTTTCCAAACATAAGTGCAAGAAGACAGTACTTGAATCTGATCCTTGATGTTGCATGCACGCCTAAGCACACAAGACTTTATATGACTGCTAGAGCAGGCTTTACTTATGTTTTATTGACTGGAGGAACAATAACCCTTTATCGGCTGTTCTACATTCCAGTTTCATAAGAGTGCTGTTTCTCATTAAGAGAAAGAAACCAACAGAACAATCAGCTCACTAACACTGATATTCCCTCTTCCTCGCAGTTTAACAACATTGGCGTTTTTGAAACAGTCTGGCAAGTCAAATTCTACAACTACCACAAGCGGGATCATTGCCAGTGGGGCAACAGTTTTGGCAGTATTGAGTACGAATGCAAACCAAATGAAACGCGCAGTCTTATGTGGATCAATAAAGAGTCCTTCCACTGAAGAGATGTGAAACCAATACTGCTGGACAATCTCCCTAAAGAAAAAAACCTACCTTTTTAAACCAGCAAGGAGCCTTAACAAAGGCATACTGTAACGTTGCTTTGTTCTGTAAGTTTCCAACAACTACGTTGTATATACAGGTGGTGCCACTAAAATCTTTGCCTATTACTGTATTTTGAGTTTACCATGGCATCTGCAACATTCTTTATCTGTCACCCTGAGAATGCTGAAAAGTTCATGGTAAAGAATATTTGATAGCTGGGTGGAGAGTTGTACCATTGTAATGCTGTCATAAATATCTGGATTATTCCCCACTAAATGGTTCCACTAGAGCTAACAACTTTTGTGAAGTGTTTTGCTTTATTGCTTAGAATTTGGATGCAACATGACATCGGTGATTTCTGTATTTATATTTGTGTTTGCTCCTAAATCAGTGTACTCCTTCAAGCATTTTGTCGTACATGTCATCCCAGTGGACAGCAAAAAGTGCAAATTATGCATATTTATAGGTTTAGCTAAATGGCAGCTACTGCACTGTGGATATTGTGCTTTCATACCGTGGGATTTGGAAACTCATTCTCCCTTCTGTTAAGTGCTGTAAGATATTTTGTGAAGTTTGCTAATTTACCAAATCTCTCAAAATAAGATTCTTTGTTGTTAAGTTTCCCAGTCTCTGAAATAGCTTTAGGAAACAGTGTAAAACACACTAACCTGAATGCAGGAAAAGCAATAAATCAGTTGTGGTATCAAAGGCATCTTACAACATGGCTAATATCTATTTTAAGATCATATAGTATTCTAGAAAGATGTAACAGCCATAATTCATTCAGTTCTTAGAGTAAGAGGTCTGACATTTTTATTTTAATGACACATTGCTCAAATCAGTGAAATCCTACAAATCAACTTCTTCAAGCCTGACCACTGTATTATACTCAAACCAACAGGATTTCTGACCAATAAACACTCAGCAGTGTGAAGAGTGCAGATCCCAGTGCACTCTTTCAAATACAGATAAGCATAAAAGCATTTGCATGGTTCTGAGTAAAGGTGCTACATAAACACTAGATCAGTGTTTAACACACACAGACAACAAAAACCAAACATACTTTCTTCCAGTAAATAAAGCAGGGAAACAACTACACTGTCCCATCCCCAACTTGGGCTGAAGGAAGCTGTCAGTTCTTGCATATCTGTTATTCCCTTTGTGAATAATTTGTAAATTGTGTATGTAAATGGTAACCATGATTTTTGATCTTTGTAATAAAGGACTTAAACAATTTCTTCTCTAGTACGACCATCTAAATGAGTTGAAAATACTGTGGTTTTAGAAAGTCAGACAGCAGAGGGTACGTAGCCAGTGCTTTCCAGTCCAAAGTACCTCATGTTCTTTACTACTCAAAGCTTCTCTTTCTAGGAAATACAGACCCAATGTGCTAGAATGCAGATAGTTAATGTGATAACACTCAATACAGCTTATTGACAAAATTCAACTACATTTTGTTGCACTAACAAAGTGTGGAAAGTAGAGATTTAGGACAGAAGCAAAATACCAAACAAGTATTTTCTTCCATCGAATTATTAATCGAAAAGCTTGACTGTTTGCAGATTTCCACATACAAAAGAGCCTGACAGGAGCACGAATGTAAGACCCCACTGAACAGCGAGCTGGTCAGCTGCACCTCTATTCTGAGGCAGTATTACACAGCAAAAGTTCACTGCAATGAAATTCTGGAAATAATCCTCTGGGTTTATTTCTCTCCTAGGCTCTTGCTAGATTACAGAAAAAATGCTTCAAAATTAAAAAACTGAACTAAGCAAATTCAAATGAAACCTGTATTTCAGACAGAAGGGTTATTGCCACCACTTCAGCAGAAATTTTCAGATAACCAGGCCTCAATGATACCAAACTTCCAGGTGTCAATAAATTCAATCTCAGCACTGCTAGAACATGATTTTCTGCCACAACAATTGGCATACTTTGGTTTATTTTGTTTGACCACACAAACCTGAATCACATCACCAAGAAATACGTAGGATTCATAAATTAACAGAGAAACTTCTGTCCTAGTAAAATTAAAATGTGTAAGACGCCTTCACTTCTATGTTCAGATTCTATAAAACCCTTGACCCATGATATCCAAGCCCTCCAGCATTTAAGAAATGTTATAATGAATAAATCCAGCCTATCCTGCCACAGGGGGGGTATTATTCTCAGCCAGCTGGAAGTACACCTTTCCCAAGGAAAATACTCATGTTCATATAAATGCCAAATAGGGGAGCAATTTTCTTATGTCCTAGCAAGCCCTGTAGTAACTCAGCTGAAATTCAGTTCAGAGGGTGGTGAAGAAAGAGCCCACAGATGAAGTGAGCTGCTTTTAAAAGGAAGGAGAGAAGAGCCAGACCTTCAGAAGAGTCTCCACATCCTGGTACTGTGCATAGCTGCCCAGGACCATAGCACCCCTTCCATAAACAGTGGCAGTGATAAAAAGGATGAGGACTGGTTAACAATTTCCCATGGGGAAGGTGTAAACGACATTTATCAGCTGTTATATCCTTCTCCCCTAGATGAGGTTTAAGCACACAGAAACATGGCTTGATGGCCTTGCATTATTTCTAATTAGAAGAATATTCACGTGGTGTTAAGTATCCGTACCACCACAGATGACAGCGCTGATGCTCTGTATGTGTAAAGCAAAACAGTCCCATCAGCTTCCCCTTGCCCAACAAGTGCTTTGCTACCACAGCAAACATTTGCTGCTCATAAAGGAGACCCAAGAGTTCTCCTGCAGTTCTCTATAAGTAATGTTTTTAATTTCTTTCATCCAGGACAGCTCTGGTAAATATTCATAAGGCTTGAGTCACTAAAAAACTGTTGCTGTGACAGTTTTATGCATTATTCAATCAGTAGAATCTAATCTCCAGACAAGTTTGTCCTTTACACAGCTTTTTCTAATCAGTGTTTCCATTTTGGGGCAGAACTTCAAAATTCAGAACAGGACACAATACACTAACCTTAAATATATATTTATTTCCATCCATTACAATGTCAGAAAATGCTGACAATGTGTCAATCCAGCTGAAACCACAAAGAGCCCATATATGAAGGCTTTATACATGACAGACTTCAAGTCTTTTCTCATGAAGCGTCCAGCCTTCATTTTCTAAATAAATATACCAAATTTTTCAGAGTCACTTTTTCATCTATATTTAAGTAGCAGCTAGCACTTTCAGACTGCTGAGTAAAAGGATCCAAAAGCAAGTTATTAGTCACGATTATTACAGTTGTGATCCTTCACAGGACTTGCATTAGATCATTAGAGTTTGCACAAGGCTTTGCGTTTAGCACAGCTACTGCAGGCTTTGGTATCCCCTACTTCTGACTGTATCTGAAAAAGAAATAACACTGCTAAAGTCTCCATACCCTACTAACATAAGTTAGGGAGGTTTCACTGGCTTCAGCTGAGGCTCTGGCCATTGCTTTGCAGATGCAGGGTGACCCTCAGTGATTCCAGAATAGCAGAGTATCAGGAAACCTCCTTTATTACATTCTTCCTATAAAAGATGCAAACAGAACTTCTATACAATGAAGCTGTAAATTTTGCAATGCAAGGCTTTTACATGCCATTTAGTTAACAGCACCTGCCTCACTTGCTATATAAAATACTGACGCATGTGCTATGTTGAACAGTTCAATTAGTCTAGAGTCTCCGTGTAAAGCTTTGATTAAATAAGGACACGGCACATTGTAAATGCTAACCTCTTTTTGACATCTGAAAGAAGAGCTGTGGCTTTCAGAATCCAAAGCATTGAGCATCACCTTAATAGCTGTGTAAAGCCTGAAGCACGGGCAGTCCTACAACATTCATGTTTTCCCTCAGCTCTACAAAGCTCACAAACCTATGACTGGGAAGTCCCCTCCGTGCAGCTAATCCAGATCTTTGGCAAGGAGAAACTGGCACTCCTGCCCACAGGCCTTCCCTCCTGCAGGCTTGGCAGCTTTCACCAGCATTCCTTGGACTGCTTCCTTTCCCCCTCTCCCTAAGGCCAGGATTTAGGGCTTCAAATCCCTGCGAGCCCTGGCTTTCAGCCTTAAGGCTGCATCAACCCAGGAAGAGCCAAACCAGTCACCTCTGCATTATTTTCTCTGTCCCTACCTCAAAGTTGTTGATTTTTTCTCTTGTTAATTGACACAGCTTAGTTTGGTGCGCTCAGGAAGGATAATCCCGTGCCTGACCTTATACAATACATATAACCTTCTCTGCCTATTCCTGCAGAAGAAATTCACAGGGATTCTAAGTGTGTCCTAACTATAAATAAGAAGAAAATGACCAGCTAAATAAAGAAGTGAAGCTGGACTACAGAAAGCACTGCTGATGGTCAGTGGTGAAGGTCTACCATTACAGCACTGGAGAACTCAGACAACTACATAGATTGTTTCCACAGTGCTCTAACACTCACTGAACCTCTCTGTATAATAAGATATACAGATCTGAAGAATCATAAGCTCACAAAGTTCTCCCACTGCAATCACTGGAGTTTGTAATCTTTTGACCTGCAGTGAGTTGTACCACTCAGCTACGAGTACATAGATACAAACAGATCTCCACTGGAGATAAGGCTTAGAAGCAATGACAGCTCTTCTCTCTCAATGTTAATGCCAAAAATCTTAAATTAAAAAAAAAATAACAACACATCTGCATTGACCAAGTGTAAGGCTTTGATACTCTATTTTTCCTCGTTTAGACAAACTTGGGTCTCAATGCTGCCATATACAAGTGCTTCACATGCTGTGCGTAAGGCCTTTGTTTCCCTCCCCCAGAGGACAGACACTCCTGCTCCCTTTATCCCAGGCAGCAGGGAAGAACAGCCTGGTATCCCATCTGGTAACCTCTGCAGCCTTTCAACAATCCTGAGAGGAGCAATAGTAAACCATCAGTTGATGATGATGAAGGCAGCACAGGCAAGAACCGTATGACTGTGCTGGAGGTAAGGTGGACCATCCACCCATTCTCAGCATGGTAAGTGCAAGGTTAGGTGCCACCCTGCTGTTATGGGAGTGACTGTGATAACATCATCAGTAATATCTACATTAAGCTATGTGCCACAGGGACCAAATGTTCTCAGAATCTTGGACTGAATCATTCTGAGTTTAAGTTGAACCTCAGAGGACTTTGTCTGAGGAGAAATGGCAGTAACATGCAATAATATCACAACATACACCATTTTCTGACTATGATGGCACTCTGCCTCTCAATCCAAGTTGCTATGCCAACAGATTCACCTAAGGTACTTCCACATTTCAGACTTACTGTACAGAGCAAACCCCGGCCAATTCTATGTATAGAATATATAGTCTAAAGTTGGTGGGCTTTTTCTTTTTTGGTCTTTAATTAACTGTATGATTTTTACTTCTGGCTTCAAGAGATCATCTCTGCCCAGATACTACACTACAGGCAAACCGAGCAAATGCAAGAAATACCACTGTGTGAAAATACAACTCCAGTCATCCATGTTCTGTATGGAAACTATATGGCTGCATTCCAAAGATTTAAAAGCATTAAAAAAAAAAAAATACGGCTTTGCATCTTTCAGTTCTGTGATAGACTGAACCTGTTCAAGAGACTTGCAACATTTTGTCTACCAGAACAAGGCAACGTTCATATATATATGTGCTGATCATCTTGTTCTCAAACACACACTGCTTACACTGAGCTCTGCTACCCTTCAGGTGAACAGTAAAGAAATCAAGAAAAGGTGACAAATGCACTCCCAGTACAAAGATCCAGCAAAATGTATGGAGTTAATACAAGGGACAAATTTAGCCCATTATGCTAAAATGTGGATTAACTGCCCTTGCTTAAAACAGAACTAAGAATTCAGACCTAACCATTTTAATACAAATTAAATAAAACTCATTGAAGAAATACTTCCAGGGAGGTTGTTTTAAATACAGTGAAAAGATTTCCTCTACAGATCACTTTTCCCATCTTCTAAAAATCTTTTTTTTTAATCTAAGGATCATAAACTAACATTTTGTGCTTGCATACAGGTACAGAATTAGGTACATAATGAGCCAGCAGAGCTGAAAAATATATTTCAAGGGTTTTCTGTTTTTAAAATAAAACCAGCTATCAATTCTTACTTCCTCCTGCTTCAACCCTGTGATGCCAGCAGCAGCAGCCCTCAATCACAAATACGCAAGCAATGCTGCCACATACTTAGCTCCAGGACTGAGATACGATCCAAACAGCACAGGAAAGGGAGATAATTAGGCTCCTTGTCAGTCCTCCTATCGCCTTTGTTTTTGGAGAACCACAACTACAACAGGCAAGTACCTGTCGTTTTCCATACATTCTATTCTACAAATCCATGAGTGATCACACCTCATCTGATATACCAGCTTCTGTCCATGTATCTAAAGGGAAACAGTGGAGGGGCATAAGCCTGGAGTCATGGTACAACAGATATGGTAAGAGAAACAGGAGAATCTCAGAGTGTATTCAGAGACACTGAGCTTTTGACCCACAGGCAGTGTGGAAAGTCACTTAGAGTCTTCATGTGAAAATATAACAATACCAGAGAACCCCCCCGAAAATTCTTTTGTTAGTCTCCACCTCAATCACCTCTAATACTCCTTCCAGGTTCTGCTAGAAAGACTATTCCTAACCTCAAACATCTTCCTACAGTTTTTATTGGTAAGTAGCTTTACGTTCCTGGCTCACTAAGCTCCACGCCAATAACTTCCCACAGATTTCATACCGATCTCAAAACTTTTCAGGTCTCACTAGGGTGTTCTCCAGGCAGTCAGTAGGTGCTAGTGAATCATGTCATAGCTCACCTACCATTCCCTAATCTCCCATCTCACCTTTCATGCATAACGGAGAGAGAAAAAGCTTCCTCTTCTCTCACCATTTGCTGTTCAATCTATTATTCATTTGCCTTGAAGGCTCTGCAGTAAGTAGCTATTTACAAAACTTCTAAGGTCCACAGTCATTCAATAACTTTTAATGCAATAATCCAAGCGGGTGGGGGAAGCAGCCCTATATTCCATATTATACCTCCTACACAGAGGTCATACCAACTGGGTACATCAATATCCTGTGGAGCAGCACCCCTCAGAGATACTGGGAATTACTCAAAGCAGAAGCTGGCACAGCTTGGACAGGCAGGGCTCGCTACTCTGATTTTGTGCCACTTTCTACTCTGGTTCAAGTAGTGCTACTGCAGTCTTTGAGCTGGATTCCCCTGAGGCACAGCTACAACAAAAAAGCACAAGTGGCTAAGGAAATCAGAGATTAGTTCTTAGTTCGGTCCTATCTGAATCCAAATTCAACACCAGGATAAGATGTGGACATGCAGCTGCCTCCTTCCTCTGACTTCTGCACCCCATTTTCTCCAAAGAAATGACCTTGGTGAACAGTATGAGTATAAATACAGACTAAGGGACTTGCTCTGTTCTCATGGGGAAACCTGAATAAAACTCAGCGTTAACCTCTATCACACCATGGCCAGGGTGGCCTCTTAGCAATTGTCTCACTCATCTTTATTCTTATCAAAATACCAAAATGTAGACATTAACCATGGTGCCACCACAGACTTCTTACCTCCTATGTCACCCCTGATCCTCTAGAAGAGCAGACTGTGAAAAGGATAACCTTATACTGTAAGAAGAGGCACAGATTTTCCCCAGTTAGCACACACTACCTGTTTTTACTTTTCTGGCCCCCAAAAAAAGACATATCTGTTTAGCAATCCACCTTCTGACAAGTACCTCATGCAATGTACTGTGAGAAAACAAGAAACTGGCTGTGAAAAATCAAGAAACTGGAATCCTAAAATCCAAAGTGATTATTTCTGCAGAAGGCATCAGTTTTACATTGTTCTCCCTGCAGAAAGAAGTGTCTTCTCTATGAAGACAGTGTAAGGTAGCCCATGAAAACTCAAGAGTCAAATTTCACTGTCCCTGTTCCCATTTGCTTGTTCTAAAGACTGTAATAATTTTCTTTTTATTTTTCAGATTCTTCACTTCTTTATGCTACAAATCTTGATGTCAGCTAATAATTTGTGTGGACAAACAGTGCAATTCCTTAAATAGCCACCTAGATTTCTTTTTTACAGCACATTTGGTAAAACAGCCAGCTCTTAACTTTCTGGAAAGTTGACAAGAACTCACACACTCATATGTATATTCCTACACACAAGCACATGAAAAGAAGTGTTTAAATATTTTGAACATAGTGCAAATTTTAAAAATTACTTACAAATAAAAAGGGCCAAAATCCCAGTAAACAGCAAGTTCAAGTGTCAAACCCAGTAAATCTTTCTCCTTTATGTGCTCATTACAAGTGTCATGCAAACACCTTACATTCCAAGAGGTTCAAGACTGTTTTAGTCCACATTTTATTTGATACTGGAGAATTGCAATTGAGGAGGGAGAAAAAAAAAGGGGGAGAATCAATTTTAGTCCATCTCCTTCTTACTTTCTGGGCTTTTATTAAAGTCAGAGAAATGAAAGATTAAGTGAGGTGATGGTCCTTAGGATGCTGTGAAAAAGTAGTCTGGCTCTATCATATCTCAAATCAGTTATGAGTTACCTGCTGTGTAGCCCCTTTGATGCAGAATTCCAGGAGAAGGACAAGGCTTTAGTACAATCTGCATCAGGCAATCCAAACCAGGGCTTTCAATTATTGCAAAAGCACCAGAACATTTCTCTGTAATTCTTTTTCATCCACAGTCTCCGTCTACAAATTTTCAAACAAGACTTCATTTAAAGTGAGCAGGTACAAATTATTAGTCATTACCAACAAGAATAAATGCCCAGTAATGTTTTCTCCTCTGCATTTTTATCATCACTTCAATTCTCACAGCTCCAGAAAAAGGAAATTAACTGCTGAGGATTCTTCCAGCTCACAGTTGCTTCACAGCAATCACCGTGAACACTAAAAACATAGCAAAAACTTTTACTTTACTTTTGTTCTTGGTAGTATATCATGATGAAATGTAGAACTTATGAAGTCTAATTTCCTGCCCATTTCGTGTTGATTCTCTGGTGCTTTAATATTACAGTTCAACTCATACTGCAGCCCTTCGATTATTACAGACAATTTCAAGGAGTTTGCTCTGTTCAGATACATAATTTCATACAACTCAAAGCAACTCAGTATGAGACCTCAGCCTCTCCTTTGACTTTTGATGAAAAACGCTTAACATTGTGGGCCAGAGGGGTGCAGAGGAGGAAGAAAAGCAGGACAAAACGTGCCCAACACAAGCTTGTTTCTTAAGAAACCAGACTAGAATTGCCAGAGGGGGAAAAAAGCAGCAATTAAAAATACTCCAGGCAATCACTAGATGGTGCTACTAAAAGGAACCACGAAGGAACTCTAAAAACCCAGGAGCCATCTGTAAGCTGTAAACCACACGAAAAGACCCCCCATCCCAACTGTAACTGGGTAGGCCACTTCTCCTCTCATGCAAACACACTACAGTCTTGCAGAACCCAGTGCGAGTAGTTATTTGCAGAAGGGACTCCTCTTTTCCATTGCTGAGTTTCTTCTAATTCAAATTGGCAGCTGAAGAGCAGCAGCCCAAAGTGCTCTGTGGTCCAGAAGGAGATCAGAGAGAGAGATCCAGAGAGCTCACAGAGTTCTGAACCTCCCTAACAGGCCCCCCTTCTGTCAGCCTCCCCCAGTACCCTGACTTTAGCCCTTGTTGCACCCAGCCTCATGAGAAGTTTCTGCTTTCCCACAAGTTCAGGAGCTTGCATTTTTTGACATGTGCAATCACAAGGACTATTCATCCAAGCTATAGCACCTCCACAGTTCTTATAAACGAGGATACTACTTCCTTAATAGAACAACTATTCCCCACTTCAAAGATAACTCCAAATTGTATTAAAATGAGCAGGTACATCACAAATATCTAAAGACAGAACGAAATCTCACTTCACCTTTACATATCACAAAGAATGTGCCAAACCATATGCTTCTATAGCCAAAGTTGTGTCCGTGTTGCCATGTGCCACAAGCTAGAACGCAGCTAGCTCTGAACAAGATCATAATTTAGCCTTTTGCCAGTCAACAGGATCCCAATACCCAGCCTCAACACAGCATTTTTTCTGCAGTGGGTCAGCACACTCCGTGCTGCCTCAGCCCTCTACCCAGCAATGAATCTGAGTTGGTAAATTTAAATCTCCACTGTAATGCTAAATGATCTGTCTCTCCCTACCCCCTCCAAAGTGCTTCATTCTCAGGGGAATAACATTAGCATTTATGGAAGTAAATGCCTCAGGGTTTTGCTAATGTGCAAATGAGCCAGAGCCTTCCACCTTCAGATCACAAGCATGAATCCTATTCAGCTCAAAGGTAAAAATACCGTTTCTAGCAGAAATTTGGTATCAAGATGAGTTCTAGTTCCAGCTCCTCCATCACAAATTCATCTTTATGCTTCCTGTGCAATTGTTATTTTCCAAGTAAGACAGGGCTTTGAGCTCAGCAGAGCCTTCAACCAAGGACTCCTAACTGCAGCAAAACCCAAAATAATTTTGATACAGATCTTCCGGATATAGATTATCACACTTAAGAAAGGGGAAAATAAAAAGCATTTTAAAAAAAAGTAATGGAAGTTCTATGAACTAGAATTCACAGAAGTGCCCAAAATAATGAGGTTTTTCAGTGAAGAGGTGCAGAAAACGAAATCTATACAAATATCAGCTGCTTTAGCCCCCTTTAACACTAAAAATTCCACTGTGGCCATGTTTGTTATTTAAACTATCCAGTTTTGCTTACACACAGCAAACCAGTATAACTGATATACATTTTTAGAAACAAGTAATAAAAAAATCTGAAGAACTTGCTTTGGGAAAAAATAACAGGGAACAGGGTTTTGAATTTCAGCATCTGCAAACCACTACTGGGCTTGCATCCCTTTTTCCTACTAAATTCACACCATTATGCCCTAATGTTCCTCCCAGCCACTGCAGAGGTTCCTCTCCTCCACAGGAGGGAGCTTTTCTCTTGCAAAGATGACAATCTCTTTCGCAGTTCTCATTTTGGAAATGTGTAGGAGCTCTAAACAGTTCTGGAGTGCCCCACGCCTGACAGCTTCCACACAGGATTAGCACAGAAGATTCAAAAAATGAAGAGAAAAAAAAAATCCCAGGAAACGAAAGATCAAGCATTTACAAGCTAAACCATTCTTGGACCCTGGTGTTGCATCACCCTATTACTTCTCTCCACCTCCTTTTCCCCTCCATACAATTACTTATATAGCAGAAAAGCACGAGAATGTCAAGTCCAACACCGTTTATGTCCAGACATATCTGAGATATAAGCTTCACTCCGTGCCTGAAGGTATCAGCCATCCAGACAGTACTAGAGGAACAACAGATCACAGGAATTCAAAGAACATAACATCTTGGAAAGAAATCTGACCTAAAAGCTGAAAGAAAGAACTGAATACAAATTTGAAAATGTATTTTAAAGGACACAAATGAAAGCAATCCTCTCTCTGGACAACCATTTATTAATTCATCACATGAAAGCCAGCTTTTACTAGGGTTAACCTGGAAAGCTGCTTTTTCTGGAAAAACAGCTCACTTCCATCGTTCAAAGCTCTGTGCCACACTTGATCTGCAGCCCTGAACTGCTATTTCCTTCAGGGTAGCACTGAGCTATCATCAGGTTTCACAGCTGTTACTTTCACTACTGTTTCCTTAGCAAAAGGGAAAAAAAAAAAAAAAAAAATAAAAAAAAATCACAAAATGCAGAGGTGTCAAGCCAAGTGGGAGCAATGCTTAAGCTGCGCTGTTCTCGCCATCTAGTAACTTGAGGATTTCATATTCCCTGTTGTCTATGTTCTAGTCCAATGGGTATATCCTCCTCCTGATGAGTATAGCTAATTCCCACCATCAACAGTGGGAATAAGACATGTACACAGAGGGGACAACGAGCCCTTGAGGCCTGTTGTAGTAGTAATTTCAAAATATCAGGGTAAACATATTTTGCACGAGATAGGTAATAACCCTGGGTACCTGTTTCTGTGTTTAAGAATGCATTATATGTTTGTATGCTCAGAGCACTAGAGATACCCTATTCACCTAGTTTCCTGCTTTGAGTTTCAAGAAGCAGTTCTGCTGTGGATAACTAATTGCTATATATACAGATCCATACACACAGATCTAATCACAAATCAAAGCCACGTGGAACAAAATAGGGTAGAAAGGATTAGGTGAACTACATCTTGATTGTGACTAGCCACATAAAATAGCATGTGCTGCTCAGAACTCTCTCCTCCTATTAAAGTCATAACTTCAAAATATATTACAAGTCTTTCCTGTCTTCAATACTTGCTATTACTTCAAAGCCAACTATGGTATAAGCATGCGGGCTGTGTTTTGGCTTACGCGTAATCAACACTAGTAAAGATATTCAGCTGCAGGCCATGCTCAGCTAAACAGAAGGCTAAGTGTTCAGTTGGAAGAGGCAGCTCTAGCGTGATAACTTAGTGGTGTTAAATTTTCTTTAATCAAAGCCCTATCTAACATTTTAGAAAAAACAAAAACCAAAACATCCAAACAATCTGCAGACCACATCAGATCACACTCTATGCTCAGAGAAGTTTCTCAGAACAAAACTTTTCCTGTTCACAGGTAATTAACTCTGCAAAATTATCATGCTGTATGGCAAGTGTAAATTGCTACAAAAATATTAATAATTAAACAAAACAGAGCAGACAACATAGTTTGAGAAAAGACCGCAAGTCCCAAAACAAGCAAAGGCAACCAGAGAGTCTTGTTTGTATAACACTTAATAAGTCCCCAGGGGAAAAGGGACAGCTGTGTAAAGCTGCCTTGGTTATCCCTTTTGGGTTGTGGGTTTTGTTTTTTTTTCATCATATCTGTTACTGATGTTTCATAAAATGAAGTGTCCAAAGAGTCCCCTGAAAGCTCAGTGTGAATACTGATAAAACTTGAACACATAAAGCAGATAAAACAGCATCCTCAGTGACAGATTTTGGAAGGTAGCCAAGATCATCTTGGGAATTTAAATCTCCTCAGGTCGAGTAAAAATCTTTAGTGAGGAACACTGCATCTTCAGCACTCGTTTGACTTATTTTCAGTACAAGGACTTAAAGTGAACTTGACATCAAGTTTCCCAGTAGGACTTGTAGCTTACAAAGACAGCATGTCAATATTTATACTCATTTAATGACTCCTATTCTATTTCTTTGAGTAGGGTTGTTATTTGTTTTTTGGGGTTGGCTTTTTTCCCCCCTACATTTGAAAAGAAATTATGGACTTTTTAAAGAGCCTGAAAAGCATCACTTTCTTACAACTTGAAACTGTAACTAATAAACACAAAACACTGGACTAGATTTTACTCTAAGATAAAAAGGCAAAGGACAGAGTACAAGGCAGGTAATTAGAATTCAAGTCTGGGGAACAAGAATTATTTGGTTTAACTCTAGTTCCAATAATCACACTTACAAACTGATCCAGAATGTTTTAACCAAAGCTAGATACCTAGATGTAGAGCTTGAATTTCAGAACTGCTAAGCATTTTTCTGCTTTACTTGACTTGAAAGAAAAAGGGACATTAGAAGCTGTAAGAATCAGAAAAATCACAGACAATTCTTAAAAGGGAACAATTGTCCCTTGTTACTTAAAGCATTTCCTAATATTAAAGATCCTTTAAAAATTACTTTTGAAATAGATTTTAGAAAAACACGTGCCAACTAAAACCCTAACAAAACCTTATCATTTTCAAGCATATTTAGCTTACACACAAAAAGTTAACTGGAAGTTGGGGATGCTTCATTTGTTTGATTCAATAGCTAGAAATTCTTGTAACATTAATTTTTCTGCAAAAACCTGTTTTGGTCTAAAGAGCTCCATAAGTAGTATTTCATAACAAAGACTGTATATAACTAATACTATAGACTACTTGCCTCTGTATCATGTCTGTAAAATTACTATGGCTCATAGATGTAAGACTGACAAACATCAGAAAGAAAAAAAAAAAAATCACATTTAAGTATTGCTTTCTAACAAGGGTTCAAGAGTTAAAATAATCATTTGGCTCTCTAAGGTTCTCTTGCCCCCAACCCTTTCTCTTATCCCAAATTAGCAAAAAAAAAAAAAGTGGTTGGGTATGATCTTACTAAGCTACATATCTATTTAACCCTGAACATTAATGAGTACCAGAGCTTTTATCCCAATATGGTTCCTTTTTGTGCTACTCTTGCACAGGAGACATACCACAAGTTTAACTAAAGAAAAGGGGACCTGACTGGAGAGTCCAACTCCAGTCTCCAGAGGGCATGATTTAATTCCTGCCTGGAAAAGCAAGCACAAGAAGTGAGCACAGAAAAACAGACCAGTTATCAGGACTTTTCTGCTTCAATTAGACCATTATTTGAGTGTGAAACTTGAACTTTGGCAACTACAGTGCCTCCAGCTTAGGAGCAAAGTCAATACATTAATTTGGAAGCTCACTTTTATGGAAAGTGAAACACTCACATGATGCTTGAACATCATTACAACATGTATGAAGCTTTACAGAAGGCACTGAATCCTTTTAAGAGTTTTACAATCCAGAATGGCTTTATTTAAGATATTTGACCTGCCTGGTAAAAGACAGCATTTACAACATTCTATGTGATGCACTGCCATTTCTGAGTAATTAGCATCTGTGAAATATCAGTGGAGACAAAAGCGTTCTCACTTTCTGTACTTTGAATATAACAATTAAGAGCAGAAGCCTGCAAAAGGGCCTGCAGTGAAGTGTAAGTAATGAAAACTTAAAATTCTCCACAAAAATGCGTGATATTTAAGCAAAACAATTTAGAAAGCATATGGGCGTCTTCAGAGATTTGAAACATACTGAAGCAGAGGAAACAAAATTGATCCCTTTATGTTCCATGCATAAGGAACATATGTTCCATCAGTTCCTCCCTGATACGTGTGAGTATTGGAATTACTTTTAATCATGTCTATAATGGAAAATAATGCTAAAACAAAAAGAGATCAGCAAAAGTAATTGACAGGGAAAAAAAGAGGGCTGAGTCCAGTTGTAAAAAAAAGGTTTTAGACCCCATCAGGTTCACTGAGATTTGAGAGTACACAAACCATACTGAGCCAGGCCATAACTCTATGATATCTCCAATTCTAATACTGTTCTGTCAACTGTTGCACCTGCATTTTGCAACTTACCCAGAAGTCAGACAATCATCCCCCCAAATGCCAGCCTGGAACTGAAAACTGGGGAAAAAAAAAAAACTGCCCACAGTACCAAAAATAAAGAAGTTTGGTTTCTTGTGCACTAATATACCATAACTGGTTGATTGGTCTTTAAAAAGTTGAGACCTTTGGCTGAAGTGTTTTATACAAGTGGGACAATAAGGTGTTGGTCCTCTATGGACCTCTGGTGTTTAACAGAAATTGGGTTTATATATCTTCCTCTCCGTAAAGGTAATAATAAAAAAAATAATTAGGAAAAAAAAAAAATATCTTTCTCCTCTGCTCTGTAGCCAGTTTTCAGACAGCGAACTTAGTATTTTTGAGAATTTTACTTGCCAAATGCAGCTGATCATCACTGCATACACCTTGTTCCTTAAAGCTACCTAAAAAAGGCTTCTCAAAATGTCAGTGGTTGTAATACTCCTTCCCTTCGCCATGGTGGAGTTTTTTTGGTCTGATGGGGGTTTTTTTTGGTTTTTTTTTTTAAAAAAAAAAGCTCAAATAGTTAATGGCATTCATGACAGCAAAGATGCATCTATCTACAAGATTTTAAAACAAAAAGGGGTGTGTGGGTGTGGATGTCTAATCCAGAACAGTCATAGCCACGATGGAAGCTCCATTGCAGCTCACTGCAATTCCTTAGCCCTCATCTGAGAGGACCACATTTAGCCTTTGTATCCATTCCCTGGAAGAGCAACAGGAATTCAAATGTTCCAGAAACAGCATTCTTTTCATCAGCAGTGCCAGAAATCTAATATGCACAGTTCTTCTAGGAGGCTACCAGATCACTCAATCTGGCTAATAGATTAAAACCTTATACAGTACTAACACCACATATGGAGAGATGCAGACTCCAGTTTTCTTACATCTATGTTCTTTTTTAAACAGCCCTCAGAACACGCACAAGATGTTTTTATTAGAGCTGCAGTCAAGGACACATCAGCTATAATGAAACAGTAAAATTTAACTGCTGCCAGCAACATTCTGCTTTGGTCTACAGTCAGTTTGAGCTTCTGCCCAACATCCACTTGCTATCAGGCTCCCAGAGAGTGACACTAAGCTGCTTCTTCAAGAGTCTTAAAAGTTTATTTTGCTTTTACTGCAACACTTCACTGTGCAGCTGCGCAGTAGTAAACATGACCTTAACATCGAGTGGAAGTTTGGCAACAACTTGATTGCAAATGTAATCTACAACAGCCACAGAAGTTAACCAAGCCAAAAGCAGAGTTACAGCTCTTAAAAACTCAGACTATAAATGGCTATACGAGATCACATTTCAAGCTGCAGTTTGCTAGTGTGATTAACTGTAGCGCTGTGTTACACCTGCAAATCATTTATCTTTTTGCAAATACTGCAGAAGTAACAAAGATGCCCCAGTACCTGACTGTCTTCAAATCAGGTAACAGCACGGGAAGAGTAATAAATCAGTGGTACTGCTCAAAACAGCCATCATTAACCAAGCGTGCGAGTCTCCATGGGATCAGGATCTTGGATGGAGAAGGAATGATCTAAAGCACCCTGGAAAATAAAATGGCACCATAATTTTAAAGGCTTGAAATGAAGGCCTGGTTAATGTAGCAGATAAAAAGTAAAAGCCCTCATCAAGTTTTTAGGATAAATATGTTTTACAAGCTGAGTCTGTAAAGTTTTGTAGTTATAAAACACATTCTATTGCAATGTTTTACAAGGCAGAGAGAGCAGCCGAAAAAGGAATACCTCGGAGATTTATTTACAAACAGGCTACAGAAATAGCTAACTGCTACCCTTGCTGCTGTTAAAAAGAAAGATGAAGTAAAAAGATGAGGCTTCTCCGAAAGCAATTATCTAGGTACAGATAAAAAGAAGATAAAGCTGAAAATGATGAGATGCAATAAGTTGATTGTAATAGAGCTCCTGAAGTGAACGTTCTGCTCAAACACTGTGGCCACTTTTCAGAGGTCAGCATACGAGAAGAGACACCGAATTTCCACCCTTTTAGTGTTTTCCTTTCTCAGAACAGCACTTTAGTATGGGCAGTAGATATACATACTGCTAAAGTCACAAAACCACTTCAAAATTACTACGGGTTAGATCATTTCCTCACTTCAACTGGCCTAACTCCCAACCCAATATCTGTTTTTTAACAATTTCAAGCTACAGCACAGTCAGGCCCTAGACAAGTAGCTTCAGCAGCAACTTTGTGATCAGCTTAATTTGTAGTTGTCTCTCCCCACACGGATCACCATCACACATTCCTGGCTCTTCCCAGAGCCTCAGCAGTGCTCATGCCATCACGTGGTCAGCCAGATCAGAGGGAAAACCGGGGGCACACTCATTTTTGGGGAGGTTATTTCTCAGTCCCATTAGCTCCCAGCCACAGTAACACAAACAGTGGCCCAAGGGAGAGGTCAAGAAGGTGTAGCAAGGACTAGCTGTGCCTCGACCAAACGTGAAACTGCACTTTACCATAGAGAAGTTCAGGCCTTGGCTCACTACAGCATTTGCAACCCTGCTCAGCAAAGCACACTGACTTGAGGCCTCAGTTACTATGGTGATGAGCATGGAATAAATGTTTATATATAATTAGATAAATTCTCCCTTCAAGAAAGCAGTTGCCCTTCTCACAGGCAGCTACTCATATGTTTTTAAACTAAACAGACGTAAAAAAAAGTATTAAAATTTCAAAGCTTAAATATCACTATTATTCATTAGCAAGCTAATGAGAATTTAAACCTATGGCAAGAATTAAAAAAAAAGCACGTGAAAAATCAGTCAATGAGAATGCCATCTCCTTTGAAAACTGAACTGCTGAGCTCCCTAGAGATAAGTTAATGCCTGGTTTTGTACATTTTAGGGTTCTGCTTAAGAAAACCAGGAATGATTAATAAAACTATCTCATTGTTTAACAAAGCTTAAGATATACTTATTGAATAAAAAAATGAACGTATGAGTCCTTTTCTTCCATGCAATAACTAAATCACTCCACTTGTAAAATATAAGCAGTATTTCCTAACTCTAAGCTTACTGTAAAAAGCTGTAAGCTGATATAAACAAGTCAATGTAGTTGAAATGCTTAGTTCATAAACGCATGAGTAGCTTACTTCCTTTTTCAAAAGATTATGAATCAGTAATTACAGTAGAACCATGTGCTACAAAGATGAAAATTCTGCTTAGGGTTTTGGGAAGCCCTGTACCACAACATTTACGTGTAACTTGTAATTTTTTAAATTAAGAAAATCCAGTCCTCATGACTACTCATACTCCTTAGCATCTAAAATTGATTTAAATTTAAGGAATAGTAAATTCAGAGTAGACAAGATGATTTCCTAGGATCAAGGACTATAAAAACTAGTGACAAAACTTAACCATACACTGAATTCCTCCCTGAAGAAAAACAAGTAATTGGCAAAACGCAACAGAAACATTGCCAGCTGATGAGCTGCCTCATTCTTTCCACTATGATGCCATCTGTTGCCATCTCTTCCCTGTCCACTTCCTCAGACTATCAGCCTGACCCAGATCCAGCCCTGATCTCAAGTCTGACAAGGAAATCCAGCTTTACCCACCCAAAGGGTGTCAATAACTGCACCTGTGGTGGGAGGTGGACAAGTAAAGAGGCTTCTACATATTACAGCTCTTTGCCTGAAATTTTCCTCCTTTGTCCCCAGATGTGTATTCACTCCCCAGCCCAACTGTCAGAGTAATTAACTTTAGAAAAACTTAAACTACATAAAGTGTTTAAGCTAAGAGGGATAATATTTTAAGAACTGAGTTAGGGAGCAGCTATGTGCAGGTTCATGCAAATAGATCCTCCATAGGAAACTCTCAGCAAGAAGGGCAAAACCACCAGTGTATACCCTTCCTGCAGCAGGAGCCAATGCACACACCCAGCATCCATCCCCACACTATAACCTTGTGGTAAAGAACAGCAAGATCTTAACCCTAAATAAACTCATTGAACAATGTTCAGTTATCCTTTACATTTTGTCTGTCAATTCCTCCAAGGCAAAGACTTTCTTCCGTGCCTTGCACGCACTGTTGATACACAAGACAGAACAGGAAGATGCACAGCTGATGATGAAGAAGCAGAGTGTAATTTTGACTCACTCTAAGAATAGGCCAAACGCCTTCCTCCGGTTCACATGCAAATTTACTACTGAAGACAATGCAGGCATTCGAGGGGAGAAATTCAGCTTAGAATCCAAGTATCTCTTCAGGGGCCATCCAAATCAAAACCAGATCTTCTCAAACACCAAGGTTTAAAGCTTTAGCATCTTCTATCAAAAGACTTTTAAGTGACAAACATTGACATTTATAGACATGAATTTTATTTCAATTGAGTATTTAGCTATAGCTGCAGGGAGCAGCGCGTTATTGCAAAAGGCAGTAACTAGATAATTAGGTCAAACTAGATCTCCTTTTATCCTTAAAAACCATGCATTACTATTGATTCACAAAACATTTATCTTTGTTTATAAGATAATACATAGCAAGGGACCAGACAGCCCCAAACACTGACATCAGAACTATCATTTGTGCTGAGAGCCTGGTAAATAACTTATTGTACAGCTAAGAAATCTCAAATTGGATTGTCTTATTAATACTTTTAATATTTTGAGTTGTTTTCGAACTTTTATAGTACACAGCTTTACGGTACTCAGAGATCCTGTTTTCATTTAAACATGAAACAGTAAAGAGTTTAGTTGAGTATCTTAAAAATCTGGATTCACCATGAATTTAGACTGTAGTACTGAAACAGAAAATATGCAGTCTTTAAGGTTTTTCCTCCCTTTTAATACTTGTTCTGTTTATCTCTCTTTTATGCATATTTTTGCAAATAATAAAAAAAAAAAATCACCTAATTGTTGATAATACACTTTGTAACTTTTGTAAGTCAAGAAGAATCCTTAGTTATTATTTTTTACTCTACAAAATGTATTTAGGCTGAACACGTCAAACAATGTTGGATTTACCATATCTGAATATCATGGTACTTTTTTGTAAGTAATTATGGATTATACAATGTAAATATCAATGCACATATATACACACTACAGATTTGTATAAGAATTTCTGAATCCTCCTTCTAGTAGTGCTATTGCCTTTCAAAGAGGACATTTCAAAAGATGCCTTAAAGTTTCCATGCCCCCCTGAGACACATAGTATGTGAAGTCATATAGCCAGTAAGTGACAAATTTGGTGGCAAAACTCCTCTATTTAAATTCAGTGGTGTGAACAGACTATTAGTGGAGGTATTCTCCAAGTGACATCTAGAAAACTTGTCTTGGATTTTAAGGTCAACGCTTTTCCACCTCACAGATGTTAAAAGTGATTGATTTGTTAATAGCTGTAGCAAAGAATCACTGTGGTCCTGATCAAAGTTTGGCATCCCCAACTCAACAGGAAGCTTAGTAGTGAAGTGCTGAGTAATCCCATAAAACAGAACAGGAATAACAGGGTGTAAGATAAACCTTGTGTAGATAAGAATGTCTGGACGTGTTCTGTGGTCTTCATCACCATAGCAGCAGGGAGGAGCACACTGCTACAGATTAGGATGCATCTACCTAAGGTGTGGTTCCTGAACAGGACCACACACTGCATGGGGACATTAAGGACGCTGGAGAGCCTATATGCTAACTTTAAGAGAGTGTGCAACAGGGGCTGCCCACAGCAGCAGGCCTTCATTGTCCTGCTCAGGCATTCAGCAAGCTTACAGTTCATCTCATAGCTCAGTGGAACCAGTCAATCCCTGGGAAACTATCTGCACCTCTTAACTGGAAGTTATCTGCAGTTATCCCTAACCCAAACTCTCTCCAAATGTACTTATTCCAAAACTGTGATGTGATACACAGGAGAAGACTCAAAGCTGGCTACTCGTGAATGGAGATCTTGAGCAAACACTTAAACTGACTACTATGATGGCAAGAACTCAGCTTCCATTATGCTCTATAGCACAATACATCTACAGATGTATGCATTCAGTCAGAACGAACACCCACACACTCAAAGGCAAGATAAATGTAACTGTTCACTAACAAATTAACCATTTGAGCAGTAAAATGGGCACTGAACATTACTAAAATACCAATAAAGGGCTTGGCATTTGGGAGGCAAGTTCTCCCTTAACAATTATACAAACCAGATACTTAATTGAACACTGTACAAACAAGATACATTGCCAAACCTGGAGTTATAGTAATGCAAGTTGGTTGTTTTTTAATTCTTATACACATTTTACTCCACATTAACATGAATTAAAAGATGGCATAATCCCTGCTTAAGTTGCATTTTAGGCCTCACTGGTTTTAGACATTCTCTGCTCTTTTTTAGCATCTTCAGGGGCCTCGATCAGGTAACGGCGTTTCCTCTTTAAAAAGTCCATTTGCAAGGTCACTCAGACTTTGCAGGAACTGGGAGGCTCTGAAAGCAACACAGCTCAGACCTGGGGAAGTTTTTGCTTTTGTTTTATTTTTAAAACACTGCTTACTCCACACAACTATCTCAAAAGCTTGGACCTCCCAAGGTTTGCAACAAACGGTTTTAGGCTCTATCCAAATCTTCTGAGTGTTGACAACCAGGTTACACTGAAAATTATTTCCCTGGAGAATTCATCTAAAATATGCTCTATTTATTGCACTCAAAGCAGCAGTGCTTAAAAAAAAAAAACAACCCACCTAACAGCCCACACAAGAAGGGCTGCAGGTTGTTCAACATGAAAGGTAGGTCTCCATCTATGTGCCTGAGAAAAAGAGGAAGCCTCTATACACCCCAGAAAAAATTCTCTCACTGTACCAGATGTGGGTACATCTGGAACACTATTGATCAAGATTGTCCTGCTCAGCAGAGGGAGAAAGGGGTTCACTCCTAAAAGGATTAGATACGTGCTCCTCCTCCCTAACAGCAGTCCTTCTCTCTTCCCTGACCCCCAGCTAAACCCAGTAGTAGTTGTCACTGTATTTGATCAGCAGAAAACTGGGTATGTATACCCTGGTATTGAGGCATTAATTAGTTCCTTTCATCCCAGGGTATGATTACAGGATGCAGGCTCAGGGAATGAAAGCTTTCTGTTGCTGGCTACTGAAGTCTTGCTCAAAGCATTGCTAGAGCTGGAGAGTTCATAACCAGCAGGGCAAGACAGTATCCATGACCTGTATTTATTCTTTGCTACATATTCCAAAATCAGCAAGTAGCATGAGGGGTGTTTCTCAGAATGGTTTCTATTTGCAAGAGGGCCAGAACATAAACATTTCCCAGACATGTCCCACACTTTTAGCTCTACTGGTTAGCAACAGGAAGGTAGCAAAATACTCCTGTGAGCACAAGTCAGCCAGAAAACTGCAAATTACGTTGACCAAAATGCCACTACAGTGTTGCTTATTCTAGTCCAAAATTGGTGTGAGCTATAAGAGGAAAAAGACAGTGACTGCAACTACACCAAGAAGGTTTGTCAGAAGGGGAGTACTGTCTCGTCCACAGGCCGCTGTTACCTTGGGCAGTCCAGCAGAACTGTAAATCTGTAAAACTGTAAATCTTTGCCCAGGTTCAACCCATGCAGCTGAAGCATTACTTTGAGGTAACATTTATTATGACACTAAACAAGGTTCTATATTTTCTTAATACCAAAATTTACATGCATTACAGAGCTCTTGTTGTGCTCTGTACAGTTGTGTACCTCACCTACCTGAACATTAACTCTCCATTGCAGTTTTACCAGCAATCCCCAAGTCTGCAGGAAGGGCCATGTAACAACTTCAGCTGAATAGGGAAAGACTAAGTTCAAGTTCTTTAAATGATAATATTATTTTTTCAACACAAAGAGTTTCACCTCATTAGCATTAATAATGAATAATCTGCACTATTCTCCTGTGTGATTCTCTTAAACCTCTGGTTATTTATATATAAACACATGCACTCAAGCCATAAAATGTTCTGTTCAGCTCCCCACAAAAAGTTGTTTTCAGTGTGCAAAGCAGGCTGCAAAATAAAATGCATGATTTTCAGAGAGCAGAATTCTTCCCGGTTGACAGAGGAAAGAAAAATAGTACTGTATGACTAAGTCACCCAAAATTCCATGGTATTTACTTAGGAACTTCACTTTCATTATGCATACCTTTTGTCTGCAGGGAGACAGAAGTAGTGGGGGGAACGTCTGATATGAAAATATGAGCAAATGTCTTTACACTTTTGAAATCTCCTCTGGAAACTGTGCAGGTCCTTCTGCAAAGTGAAAATCTCCGTTTTTTTGTTGTGAGAAATTTCTTGTGAGAGAGTTCAGCAACAGCATGATTGATTAGAAGCCAACATTAAATTAAATCCACTGAAGTTATAAATCCATTCCACACCAGAAAGTAGATGGTACTTCACCAAATAGGTAGGAGGCAGAAGCATCATAATTTACAGCATACCACAGTAATACACTGCACACCATCCCTGGCAAATGCCCCTTTTAATTAGGCAGTCTTTTGCAACACAAAGGCCTGAAGACTTAAATCACACAAGATCTTCAGATTAACACAGATTAACAGCAAATCCAGCCAAGTTACAATTCCTGTAAGGGATTCTTTCACCTCTGTGGCAAAGCAAAAGCTCCCAGCAGCTGTAACGATTCTGCAACAAAACCAAATTGCAGTCTTTACTCTAAGGAATAGGAAGATACCAGGGAGCTACATCTTTTTATGATTCTTTAAGTGACTGTACTATGCTAAAAGTGCAACAACCAAGCATTCAGTAGCACAATCCCTTCCAGCACTGGGGTGAAAGGATTAAACCTAGGATGTCCAAACACTTTGGATTCAGGACCTGAACATACTTTAAGGGAACGAAACACAGACTCCCCATCCAGCAGCATGAGACTAACTTCACCCTCCTACTGAAAGCAGCAAAGCAGGACTGAAACTTCACCCACCACCAGAGAGCCGAGGCTATTTTCTAGTCCAGTGCTGCAGATCAAGAATATCTGAAGACTACCATGGGAAGAAAAAGATAGTATCTAACGATGATCCAAACACAGAGACAGATGACAGACTAGGTGTTTTGCACCTCAAGAAAACAGCATCACCAAAACCCGTTTCACCATGTCTAAAGTTGTAAAACCTGTCACAGCTATTAAAAAAAAAAAGAATACAGGTATCATCACCAAATTACCTCCTTGAGAGTTCTTAGATGCACTTATGAATTCCCATGGCAAAAAAAAAAAAAAACAAACCAAAAAAACCCAACATATCTTGTGGCAAATAGACCTTTTGGCATTGTTTCAGTTCAGACTGTTGTTTCGCTATTAAAATATTGGTCTAGTTTGCTGTCTGAGTCACCATCTTTAGAATTTGTAATGGCCCCAACCTGAACCAGTCAGTCAACACATGACCAGTGATAAAACAGGTACCAATCCAAGTGATTGTTTCCACAAGATTGAGGTTACATGCATTAATAGCTCATTAATATCCTACACAGACCAATCTCTACAGCCTAATCAGTTACTGCAGAAAGATAAGAGCTTCACAAGTCAGACCGATACACATGTATCTCTAGAAAAGTTAAACAAAAGCAGTAAGCTTTTGCAACGGTGGTAGACAAGCACACCAGCGAAAAATCAAACACTGTACTCGTGCTTGCAGCACTTACCTCCAGTTGCTGCGAGGTCTTTGAGCAGTCAGCCCACAGCTCTTATCAGAGTTCCTCAGAACAAATGTCTTCAGAAAAAAGCAGCCAATTATACCAACCCCAGCTACAGCTGGATGCCATCAAGAAATCTTATCAACTGCTAGGCAAATAAGATCACTACATGAAATTATTAAGCCAACAGCAGAGTCTCAAAAAAAATGTAACCTTTTAATCTGTCTTTCTTGCAAATTGTTTCCCTATATTTGTTCTGCAGAGAGCTGAAAAGGTTACCCAAAGAAATAATCCTACTATGAGGACATTTAATTCACACCACCTTGGGCTGCAAGATAGATCAGAAGCACTTACAACCACTGTTCCAGTAAACGCACATATGTTAGAGACAACTATACACCTGTATTAGCTCTAGCAATTTGAAATTCAGCATCCTGCAACGATGTAAAATGAACTAACAGGTAACCAAAAATGACCCTATAAACCTACAGCTTCACAAGGCTTCTGCAGCCTCTGCCTTTCTTCTGGTCTTAGGGAGAGTCCTGTTCTTCATTTTCTAGGTAACGCAAGCAGCGTCCCTCACCCTTTCATTTGACCATTTTTTTCAGCTGTGCCATACTGGATCTGAAAAGTACCATCTTCCTCTCCTTCCAAACCTTTGCAATTTATACATATTCTCACAAATAGGCAAGGAAATAAGAGCAGACTCCCTTTGATTTCTCTCAACTGAAAAGACAGATGTAGGTGTAAGAGAGATACAATGAATACAATGAGATGCACTTTATCTTTCCAACTATTTGTCAGTTCTAGTCAGTATTGTGTATCTTTAGATTTGCTTATTGTTCTACCTGTTATTAGAAATGAAATTAGATTAATAAATACAGTACATTGGTTTTACAGACATTAGTGTCCAGGACCTGTCGTAATAGGGCAATTCAAACATACTGAGAAAGGACAGTTTTCATTTCTATCTAAAAAGGCTTCCTCTTTTGCTGATAAGATACAGCTTCCCCCACCCACTGTAGCTGAAAGCACTTTCCCCTCAAAGTCAGTTCATAAAAGGTGGCTTTCCTTTTTTCCTTCTAGAGCATTAAAAAAGAGTAAGAGTTTATTTCTCTTTATAAAACAATACTGTAGCCCATAAAAACACGCTTACGCTTTAAAATCATGTATTTTTCAAGCTTTACTGCACTGTCCCAAGAGTCTACCTGCTTTGCTGGGAAAAGCCGCTTACAGCCTGTTAAGGGTCAGGGCAGAAGATTATTTAATTAAGGTGGCAGCCCTCACCCTGGGTTAACAGAGAGGGAAATGGATCCATACAAATTACATCCAGCTAAGTTTGTGAGTAAGAGATGTTTATATGAAGACAGGGCAAGAACAAAAAAGGATATGCTTGGGGTATCAAATGCTCTATTAAAAAAAAACTCAAAACTTAAGAGACATATAAGGCATCACAAAAAGCACTTTAAAAGCAGCATGCTATGAGAAGAACTGCAGCTAGAGTCCAGACACATAAGCAGCAGCACAGAAATTGTTTTCCAGATACTAGCTCAAGGACTAGACAAGCCACATGATTATGGCTAATAACACTGAAGAACCCAAACAGCTACAGAGTTTACATACCTGTTTATTGATCTGTAGCTAAACCAGCTTCCAATTACATGGAGATTATATATTCATCCTAGTTTGAATGGTTGCAATCACGCCACAGGGGAGCTCTACTAAAACCTGAAGCTGACAAAACACAGCATTGTCTGAAACTCACTCTAAGAAAACATTCCAATACCTATATTTGCAAAAATACTAGTCAGAAATACGATGATATAATGGAAAATGTTAAATGCTAGTAATGGTTTTCTCCAGACTCTTATCTATGCACTAATAAATGCCATCTTCCATTTTTAACTTCATTTAGAAGTTGGATAGAAAAGTAACTTTGACACATTCACACAACAGGAATATTAATTAAAAATTAATTAGCACATCTTTGTGCTGCATCTAGTAGTTCAAAACTGCATCACAAGATAAAAATTATGTTTTCGTAAGTTCTTGGCCATCTCTACTTGGAACCTAAAAAGTAACAATTAAGGTATTGTATTCTTTATTTCTGTTCATTGTATTGCCATTATATTATGCAGTAGAAATTCTAACCATATTCAACCTCATTTAGCTGATTTTACTGTAGATTTGCATCTGCTAGATAAGGCTGCAGTGACACAGATGTATGCAGCAAGACTGTCTGACATCAGAATTTCTTTTTCTTTTGGAGATCTTAAGTTATTATTTTCACTTTGATTTTTTGGCTAGAGTCCAGTCAGTTTTAATACTAGTTTTCAGTGAAATCTAGGAATGTTTTACTCCTAGAAACTCTAGCAACTGGAATTTTGTTTTTCCCCAAAAAGCAGAGTTGTCCTAGCCACCCGTATCTGTTAATAAGAAAATGCAGGAAATTGGATCAGACCATTTTACCACGTATAACCTCTCACTGTGGCCAGGCCCAGGTTCTTACTAGCTGTGCCTTTTTTGCTAATTTGCTATTAACTCAAAGTTTACAATTACACATTAGCGTTCATTTTGCTTTCTTCTAGCGCAAATTACCTTCTGTTCGCCACCACTTAGTTTCACACATCACCATGTTCTTCATTTACTTACTTTTGCTAGATTTTTCTGTGCAATCTCCCTAATCCACTCTTCATTCTTCCCGGTCAAGCTGACCCCTTTCTGCAGATATGAAGGCATGCCCAGTATCAGTCTCTGAGCAGAACCTTTGTCAGTCATTAACAATTTCCAAGAACCACACATTTATTGCTGTGCTTTGCTCCAATCTTTTAGATGAGAACTTCAAACCTGTTCTTGAACTTCACGGTCACCCTTTATTTATCTAGTTTCCTGAGCAGCCTTCCATTTAGGAGATTCCCCATTCCTCTTAGCATTATCGGACCAGTATTGAATTTCAAGATTCCAGGTTTCTCCAGAAACTCTTAAGGTATCCTTTGCTAGCCTTAGACTAGCTCAGACTCCCATACACAGGGCAACAATGACAAGGCAGTTCTTTTCCAAAAGAAGCTGAAGGGAGAAGAAATTACCTTTTGAAACCAGAAGGCTCACACTCAGCTAGGGTCCTAAAAAATTAACCTGGTTTTAAATAATACAGTCATCCCTTCCCCCACAAATTAGGTTGCCATTCACCTTGAACTTGGCAGGATTGATTTGCATTTCCCTGGCAAATTGCAGAGCTATTGTGAGCCAAACAGCAAAAGCCTGAAAAACATCAACGTGGTTCTGAATCTTCTCTTTGGCAACATAAGTACAACCATATTTTATATGCAATTATTATTTTCACATCAGCACTTCATTTGTCACAGTGTTATGCACTGTGTCATGGTGCTCCAAAATAAACACATTCAGCAGAGTGAGCACAGAAAGAAGGGCAAAAACAGCAAAGGGAATGTGAAGTCAACCCATCTCTACTCACTATTTTACTTTACCCTTCACAGAGTTTTTTAAAGACATCACCTGGCCTACTTAAAACTTTACAATATATAAAGATCACTCCCTGAGGGTCAGCCTTACTTATGCAATTGTATTGCCCTAAATCTTGCCTCCAAGGGGTTACTACATCTTAGCATTCAGCTGTTATCAGTCATTTTGTGAGCTACCCACGGTACAAAGCACTAACTACTGGCGTGAAACCACAAACATACACGTAAACAATTTAAGAATCATCTCATCACAGCACAATTCCTTTAGCTTTGTATAATTATTAACGCTACTGAAACACAACACCCTAAAATCTGGTTTCAAGCTCCTTCCAGCTGGACAGCCTCTTGTGATAGAATATTAAAAAACCTGAGGAAAGTTAACGTAAGGAGAGCTGGCAGCACTCAAAGCCATGCTTCCAAAGGCCCACCTATGCTGAGCTTTTGTCCTACCTGGAGATTTTAAAAAATATTTTGCTGAGAGCAGAAGTAACACAAGGAAGGAAGCTAGAGCAGCAAGGGCTCCCAGCAGCACAGCTTACGAAATGGCTCAGGGCAACCAGCTTAAGCAGAGGTCGTGTGGGAGGACAACCAGCGGCTCTGCCAGGCCCCGGAACACCTGAAAGAACCTTCCCTTCGGCCTAAGGGAGCAGGCACAGGCCTATCTTCTGCTAACACTCAACATCCAGGACCTTGCAAAAGGGACCTCCTGGCAGCAGAGCAACCCCCCAGGGACGCCCCAACCTTCACAAAGCCTCCCACC